>WOVY01000379.1:0-20754 GCA_013436015.1 Rhipicephalus annulatus | reverse complement strand
CACAGAGACCCATACAAGTGCTGTGTTCGTCCTTTGTTATTATGTACTTAGACAATCCCGCTTAACCAATTGAGTGGACCACAACAGCCCTTGCAGTGACTGACCGTTCGCACTGGACGCACAGGATGACCAGTTCAGACTCTTTGTACTTGAGCAGACACAGCGGGCGTAGTCGCGCTCCAACACGGACCACACTGGGTGTAGTTATTTTGCCACTGCGATCCATTGCCTGGCTCGGTGGCCCCACACTTCACCACACCCACGCACCTGGAGGAGAGATAGTGTTTCACATAACTTGCTCATTTCATAGAAATGTGAGAACGAGTGGGCTGTCTTAAAGCAAAACTAACAATGTACCACTTGCTGAACTCGACTGCCATTATGCTTGCGATAAAAGGTATTTTTTGGAGCAAGAGTTGAAAAGCCGATGTGCCATTTCATCAATAGCTTCTGAGCACCGAACATTGCTTCCTGCATACAAGCACGACATCATCACTTTCAAACTATATTTAAATAGTTTAGTCACACCAGCTACACGAAGGTTGCCGATATTATGAAAGCTATCATATGTTTTTGTATATAAACCCACATGAAAAAAATGCAAATGTTATTAAAAAGGAGGGGTGAAGGATATGGTTGGATTAGAGAAGGTTAAAATTATTTTATAGCAAAGCTGTTTAGAGATCACAACTGAAGTCACGCACAGTTGTCCGCCGCCGCCGCCGGTTGTCCGTAACTACATCGCGTGAAATTAGAAAAAAGACCTAGCACGAAAGACCCAAAGTGGGGCTCAAAACTCGGGTCTGCTGGGTGCCAGCCCAGTATTCGACCACTGAGCCATGCTGGTGCTTGTGACTTGTTGGCAATCGCATTAATACAGAAAAGTAATCGCGTTAATTCGACTTATTGGGCGTTTTGAAACAGCGAAAGAATAACCAGTCGTCGCACAATGCGAATAGCATAACGAGTGGGTCGTCTAATGCTCGAACCCATTACAAAAGCTTGTTCTTGTTCCCTTATTAATTATAGGGCATATCCACTCCAGCCATAATTCCTCATCATCGTCAGCCACTGCATGAACAATTGGCACGAAATTCCTTGGAAGCGTGGTGGCGGATACCACGCTTCTCAAAAGATTGACGAAAAATAGCACAGCGAATTCCGGCATACTACCCAAAAGTTTATTATTAATGCCCCTAGTGGGTATCAAGCAAGTGTGCTTGCCATAGTTATCCAATGAGTATTTTCAAAAGGCTTTGAAAGGCTGCTCTTCTAGCTTTCGCTGTGACTGTGCTGCACGTTTTGCGCAGGCCTGGCTTATTTGTTTTTTTTCACCTCATGGAAGAGTGAAAATCAGGGGGGTGGCTTATACGCAGGGGCATGTTGTCTGCATGAAAATACCGTGCTTGTCTAGCTTATTTGTAACACAATGTAGTAATACTTTTGACAATTAATTATATAGGCCAGGAGGTGAGTACCATTAAATATCTTATCAACCTTCTCCAAACCTTCAAGGCAACATCACTACCCTGCATTTTCATTTAGCACCTGAATTTATGTTTTTCTAATGTTTTCGACTAACTTTTGCATGTAAGTATATTTTGAGTGCCATTCAGCTGTATTTTCAATATTTACAATATTTTACCTTGCTAAAACCATGGTAGAAATCGCAGCATCGACAAACAAAAATACAGTAAACCCTCGTTACAACGAAGTCAATTTATTCAAATTATTGCTTTTACCACAGCGTCACACAGTCCAGACTCAAGTGCGTGTATTTAAGACCGAATTGCTTGAAGCATGTGGATAGCTTGCTCCGCTTAAAGAGTACCCAGTTGCAGATCCATATTCACACCAGTGCAGGCGAGCGGCCGCACGCTTTTTTCATCCGCATTTTGCGTCACGCGGCCTTTTCTGCACTGAGCAAGTGATGTTCGCGCTAGCGTCGCACAGGCTAAGGCGTGCCAGTGCAGACTGGCGCAGACAGCGCGAGTGTCTCGGTTGCGTAAATTTTACCCTACCCTCCTCGCCCTACTCCGGTACTATCTGCTACAGAGGCAAATGTTGGAGGCGTTCAAAACATGCCGGCTGCTCCCCGCTATGCGAGTGGCTATGCGAGTGGCTATGCGAGTGGCTATGCGAGTGGCTATGCGAGTGGCTATGCGAGTGGCTATACCAGTGGCCATGCGAGTGGTGTCACATGACCACTACAGAGCTTCAGCGTGCTCCCTGGGCTTTTTTCAACAGTGGTTGGAAGACACACATGCATGTGTGTTGTGCAAGGTCTGTGCGAGCCCGTGATGCACGTGCGCATCGTGAGTGCTTTTAGTTGCCTTCAAGTAAACATGGCCCCACCAGTGCCCGCATGAAAGCGTCTGACATTGGAGCAGGAAGTTCAACTGATACGCGAGGTTGAAAAAGAAGGCCAGCAGAAATCGGAAATCGCAAGACAATTCGGATACCATTGTCAACATTATCAACTGTTCTGAAGAATAAGAAAGCCATACTAGAAGGAAGAAGAGTATCTCAGCCAAACGGGAGCGTAACTGGAGTTTCTCCCCAAGTCACCTTTCTCGCACCTCTTCATTTTTTTCATAAAAACCAGCATGGCTTTCAGAAAGGTGTTTCATGTGACACTTAACTAGCTTTGTTTACTAACGACGTTAGCTCTAGCAATGATGTAATATACCCATAGACGCACTCTTTTTAGACTGAGAGAGCTTTTGACAAAGTTCCTCATAAACGCTCGTTCTTAAATCTTTCCTGTCTGAACCTTGACCCATAAGTTTTCTGTTAGATTTGCAACTTTTTAACTAACCACCAGCAGTTCATTTCCGCTAGTAATCTTTCTACGTCTTTACCCCCTATTATTTCAGGCGTGCCTCAAGGCACTGTTCTAGGACCTTTTCTTTTTCTCATATACCGTATTTACTCGCGTAATCCTCGCACTCTGATAATTCTGGCACCCCCGACATCGCCCGACAAAAATACGATTTCTTTTTTTTTTTCATCATGTAGTTATCGCACCCCAAAAAATTGCCGCAATAATGTCATCTGCTCGTTCCAGCCATTGATGATGATAGCGTGTGCCGTCTGGCGCCATCTCCTAAGCATAGAGCGTATTATTATTGCACCGAAATTCAATCCGATCCAATCCAAGCCAAAGTGGCAAGTGCGCGTTGGGCATGATTTGTATGTTGTGCCTGTAATCTTGTTACGTTATGGGGCGATACGGAAGCTACACAGCTGTTTTCAAGTTGAAAGTGATTGATCATGCACTGAACAACGGCAACAGGGCCGCCGGTAGTCCCTTCGGAGTAGACGAGTTTTGTGTTTGCTACTGGTGATGGCAGCTGAAAGCCACCAAGACGTGTTGGGCCTTCTGTGTGCCTAAGACTGGGATTGATGGTAAACTTTATTTCTTCAGAAGGCAACTGCGGACGATTCTATTAAATGGCCATCAGCCCAATACTGACGTCCTTCGCTTACCTTTTGCGGACTCCTGTTGAGCGACGAACGCTATCGCTATGCCCGCAACACCCACAAGCTTTGCATACGGTATTTTAATTCTCGACTATTTGATTGCGCCTCTTGTGTCTTAAATAAATCTTGCTTTGTGTTGATCCTGTGCCTTTATTGTTGAGGGAAGCTTTAATTAGTACTTCTCAAAGCTTGCTGCTAGTTGCTGGCGAGAGAATAACGACTAGCGGCCACTTTGCGTTCTTTTTCACTCTGAATGTTTTCGCGAAAAGTTTTCCCCGTGTAATTCTCGCACCCCCCAACTTTGCATCGGTTTCGGCCAAATGAAGTGCGAAGTTTATGGGAGTAAATAGGGTATATTAACGACTTGCCAGATAATATTTCCTTTAACAGCAGACTTTTCATCGATGATTGTGTCATTTATCGCCCAATTAACAACACATCAGATGTTCATGAACTTTGATCTGACCTTCATAAATTGAAATCTGGTGCAAAACGTGGTTAATGTCCCTTAACCCAGACAAAACGTCACTAGTCTCTTTCATCGCCAACAGTACTACCCATCTCCCGCATACATTAGCAACACTCAAATTTCATGTGTAACCAAATACAAGTATCTAGGTGTTTATTTTTGTTCTGATTTAACACGCTCTCTTCACATAAGACGCATTACTAACGAAGCAAAAAACCGTGCTCTTGGCTGCCTGCCCCGAAACCTTCATCTAGCTCCTACCCCTGTCAAACTACTCGCTTATCAGACACTAATCAGACCAAAACTTGAATACGTATGCACTGTTTGGGACCCTCATCATTGGGACCCTCATCAGAGTAACAATACTACAACACTTGAAACAATGCAAAGCCAGATGGCAAGGTTAACTTTTTTTCAGATTATTCATATCAGTCAAGCTTAACCGAACTTAAATCTTGTGCTAACCTCGCCACCCTTTAGTCACGCCACTGCGTTGCTTGACTGTGCCTGTTTTTCAAGTTCTATCATGGATGACCTCGTACTCCCATCATCAAGCCAGCCCGTTATACAGACGGTATCAATCACGGGAAAGTTGTTTACCCGCCAAGTGCTCACGCCACAGCGCACCTTTCATCCTTTTTTGTCAAGACCACACAAGATTGGAATGGCCTTCCTGCTAACATTGTGCAACACTCCAGTATCACCAACTTCAATCACTGATCGTGCATCTACCCCTTTAATTCATTGTAATAGCCCACCCCTCATGTAGAAGCTCTTTATTGGGGCCTTTGAGGTATTGTAAATAAATAAATAAACTGTGATTTTATTGTCCTGAAGAGGGAAGAGCACTTCTCGAATAGCTGAAAAACGCTGGAGGTACAAACCTTCCTGTAAATAAGCCTGCATTGAACGCAAAAGCCAAAGCTCTAGCGGCCGAAATTGGAAAGCAAGATTTTAAGTGCAACAGCGGCTGGCTTGAACATTTCAAGAGACAGCACGAAGTTTTTTTATATTGATTATTGGTGAAAGCGCAGCCGCAGACCGCGACATTATAGACGAATGGCGCAAGCATCGGCTGAGCGCCCTACTCCAGCAGTATGGAGATATAGACATTCACAGCTTGGAAGAGGCGGCATTCTTTTACACTGTTGCTGAAGCCCACATACACTACACTAGGCGGAACCTCATCAGGATGTAAACAAAGTAAAGAACACGTTATAGTGCTGTTCGGTGCTAACATGACAGGGGAGGACAAGCTTCCTTTGCTGATACAATGAAAGTGGGCAAAGCACCACTACTTTCGCAATGCTATGACACCCGAAGACTGCATACACAGAAGCAACAGAAGTGCTTGGATGACCACAGCCGTTCTCGAAGAGTACGCACGCTTACTTGATCAAAAGTTATAGGCAAAGCAAAGGCGAGTGCTTTTAGTTTTCGAAAATTGCACCAGCCATGGAACGATTGAAAATCTGCAAGCAAACACTTTGGAATTTCTACCAGTGAATACCACCCCAATATTGCAGCCCATGGACCAAGACGAAAGTTATACCAGAAAAGTCTTTTACAATGAATGCTCGTTGCGTATGATGCCAACAAGGGATACAGCATCAACTTTTTTGGAGCAGTGCATTTACTATGCCATTCATGGAAAGAACTAGCACCTGCAAAGATAACTGCTTTGCACATGCCGGATTTTCCCGGTCGCACGCAGAAAACGCTGATGATGACTGCGACGATCTCTACGAAGCTGTGAACAGCATCCTTGGCAGAGACCTAGAAGGTAACTTTGAATCATTTGCGGTGGCTGACGCAGATGTCAGCCCCAGCTACGGATGCCAAAATGGTTGACTTGCTTGGAGTTCCCGATGAGGAAGACGAGCCGCTAGACAAACAGCCTCTTGAAATACCAACAGCAGCACAAACGCAGGAGAGCTTCCGCTTGTGAAATAGAGTGGAGTGCGCGGACGGTGACCACGACCACATAATTTGCTTGACAAAACAGGCACTTCTCGTGCCCAGCTGAAGCACCCAACAAAGCCAGCTGACTGACATTTTGTGCGTGAATAAAGGTTTGTTGCACAGAACACCACTACTGGGAAGTTGTCATGGCTAATTTAGCTGTACTTGCTGAGCTTTTATGGGGCAGTTGAGTATATCGAATTACTGCTTATATCAAACTTTTTCGCAGTCCTATTCATTTCGTTATATCGAGAGTTTACTGTAATACTAAAATTTGTCTCCTATACTTTTCTTGCCCTAAAAGTGTGCACTTTGCATCTCGGGGTCAGAAACAGTGCTTGTTTTATCAGCATGTCGATGCACTCTAAAAAGCAAATGGTTGAGGACCAATAATATATTATCTTGTATTTTAATTATTAAAGCTACAATTGATTCTAAGAGACGTCGTAGTGGAGGGTTCCGGAAAATGTGGCCAGCTGGTGTGCTTTAACAAGGTGTTCTATGACATCGCACAGCACACAGGCCTATAGCATTTCCCCTCTATCGAAACGTGACTGCCATAGCTGGGAATTACTCCATGATCTTCGGGTCAACAGCAAAGCAGTGTAACCGCTACACCACTGCGGTGGACACGTCTTGAGACCTAAGTTTAAAAAAAAAAAAGAAGAACTCCGTGCCTGCACACAACAGGCAAGCGCAGTCAGAGCCAAAGCTGAAGAACGGCGTTTCACAGTTTATTTTTTAAACACACTTTGGGTAACGGCTAAGTGGATTGGCAGAATACCCACTAGACAATGAGTCATAATTTTTGTGTAGTAGGGAGGCATTCACTATAGCATCCTTTGTCATTCTTCGGCAGTGTAGTACTTGCAAGGAATTTTGTGCAATTTTTTTATGTGGGTGACGACGATGAAGAATTATGCTTGAAGCTTTAGAAATGGGTTGGAGCATTCGACGACCAACTCATTATGCAATTGGCATTGTTTTATGCCTGGCGGTTCCTTGACTGTTCTAAAATGCTTTATAACTCATACTAACACGATTCCTTTCCCGACATCAAGTTTGTCTAGGGTCAGTTTGTGATGGAGTTTCAAGCAGCGACGTGTATAACATTGGGCTGGCACGGAAGGGTTTGAACCCGGGTTTGAATTCCATCGTGTCCTTGGGGTTCTTTACAGATAGAGATAGTAGTTACAGACACAGGCGGCGATGGACAACAACGACGCATGTGACCCTTGTTGTGATCCCATAACAGCTTTCGCTGTAAAACGCAAGCACGATGGCAATCCCTGTTGCAGAACGATAAAGAATCCTTAAATGGTGTGAATGTCCTTAAGTTTTTAGTTCTCAAGAGTACAGGCTCAAATGCCTCGCACCCGAAATATTATTGTAAAAATTGACAAAAAAAGTAAATCTCGCTATGCAGATGCTTCATGACGGCTGCTGAATTTCCGAATTTGCAACGAAAAACAAAAAAAAACGGGAAGGGATAGGCAAGGTGCTCACCAACGGCACTTCCAGTTTCCCTGTGGTACTGTTTCGAGGGGAGGCGAGAGGCAGTACGTGTGGTAGCTGATGTCGCACTCGTCGCAAAGCAGGAGCCGGCTCTCGTCATGCGGCTGGCCACAGCCTTCACACACTGTGCAATCCAGGCAGCGCCATCCCTTCTTCAAGATAATCTTCGTCACCTGGCACAGAATCACAGGTTTAGGCAAAATGCACACGCACATATTGATGCGGTAACTTCTGTGAGTCACTGATCCGCACTGCTTTCAATGCTTTCAAAGGTGTACCCACACCAAATTTTTGAAAATGAGATAACATGCGAGATATATTTGTGGGGACACACATCCATCATCCACAAAGCATCAACAGCTAAAGAAGCCTGACATTTTTAAAGCCTTTTCAGAGTGTGTGCCATGCATACCGTGTTGTGAGACATCATCTGTGTTTATAAGCAAACTATCAACAATCACCTATATCACAAGTTTGTGATGGCTGCCGCACATTTTGCGTGTGCTCTCTGTCGCAGCTGTCAGCGCAGTGCTCACGTGGGCATGATGCTGCAGGCAGCTTGTGTGGCAAGGGCATTCCTGTCGTGTGCTCACAACATCATGCTTATGGATACCCTGCAACTGTTTCTTACCACGATTTCACTTGAAAATAATAATATTCGAAAATATAAAAAAATATCGAAATTCGCTTTGCACTCATAATATTGCTATGTACTCTATATATTTGCACAGCTGCACTAACAAGCAACATCCTCCTCCACAAGGCTTTCTGCTACTAGATGCCACCTATGCTATGTCAGACAGCTTCCAAAACTATCTGGCGTGAAAAAAAGTGCAAGAAAAGGGTTTTATTTTCCAAAACATTATAGGTATATTTACACATAGCATGTCCAAGTCATACTGCATACCCAAATCCCCACCCCCTGTTTGCATTCTCTTCCACAGCTTCTCGAAATCTGTAACAGCCAAACTATGGATACACAAAATCTATACCTCCTCAACAAGGCACTGCAGTCAAACCTCATTATTGAGTACCCTCTTTAAGCGTACTAACAATTAAAACGAAATTGCGACAAATCCCCGACCGAGTCTCATAGTGACTAATGCATTCGCGGACAGCTTTAGCCATAGTGTTCGGCCTATGCCTTCCGGTTCGTGCGTACTGACTGCGTATTGCGATAACATTTTGCGCGACAAAATTTTACTGCTCCGCTGAACTTGCAGATGCCACAATGTGCTGTGAACGGCTTTCCGTCATGTTGATAAATGTGGAGATCAGCCAATAAGTTATTACGAGGTGTGCGCGATTGCGGCGATGACGCTGCGAGTAACCATCGGGGAAAAAACGAAGGCGAGGTGGCGACCACCGACAAACGCGTCGGTATGACTAATCGCCGGCGAAAAGCCTTATCACAATAAGCATTTGCAGTTATCTCTTCAGGCCATGCCTCGGGCACGCGTGTGGCGTAGCATCACGTTAGGCCTACTGCACGCTTTTAGTGGGCGGCTACCTGAACGCGCTAGGCTGCCGATCGCTACCGCTTCGTTTTGCGGGACAGTGTTCAAGCGCGCACCGCTTTACAGAAATGCAAGCAGCTCGCTGCCACGGAGTTTAGCATTGAGTATCGCGGGCACCGAAAAACCTTTCCTGTATTATGCCAACACGTGCACCGTGCAGCGGGCGCAGCGCTGTTGTTACCATGCTGCACACTATTATTTAGTGACAGCCGAAATGCTCCTTCGTCCGCTGCCAAGACTGCTAGAGCATCACGAAGAACACATTGCTTGTGGAAAGCTATTTGGCGTCACGTTAACCAAGCAGGCTACTCGCCAAATTTGTGCAGCAAGCGGATCGACAGTCACAGTGTGTGCAGAGTGAGGGAAGTGCTGCACGCAACTAGCCATGCAGTAAACGATCTGGCTGTACAGCGCCTTAAAAAAGAAAACCGCGTCAGTTTTTGCTTAGAAGCAGACCGCGGAACAACTTTGTCACGAACGACCGATCGTGTCCATGCTGTTCAAGCAGGAAGGAAAGTTGTTTCCTTCCTCCATGGTTCCGTCGCTGTACTACACTGCATATCCCGGATCCCGCAGTGGCTTCGAAATGCTCATCCGCGTTTGATCGTGTGCTATCAGGCGGTTCTTCGAGAGTCAAACTTTCAGTACCTTGGCAAAAAGAAAGAAATGGCTTTGTGGTGGGCACTTTGGGCAATATTTTCCGCAGCACTTGTGTTTTTACTTTTGTTGGCGGCGATGGCACATGTCAGGGGATGCAAATTTTAGCTGGTTGTTAATGCGTACAGTGGAACTTCGATTATACGTCCCCCGGTCCTACGACGACCCGTGTTTTACGACGAATTGGCTCGGTCCCGGCAAAACTCCCATAGAAGCAATGTATTAAAAACCTCAATTGTACGACACAATTTTACGCCGGCCCCGCCTCGTACGACGCTTCCCTGGACTGACCGAGTAAAAAAAAAACAGAGACGACGACGCAGACTGCCACGCAGGCACACTCCGGCAGCGCGGCCGGATTAAAGTCGAGAAACCGAGCTCGTTTCTGCATTCCATGCTGCATTCTCTTTCCGCGGCGCTGCATTCACGGAGCCGCTTCAATTTTTCGGCACGCAACGCAGTCGCGGTCGGCCTAGGCTAGCTAGCCAAAGCCAACGTCGGCCAAAGCCAGCCGGAGCGCATTCATTTTGTCGCAGTGCACTGCGCACTTTTGTTGCGGTCTTGTTTTGTTTTTCTTTCCCCCTCTTTTTTTTTGTGGTTCGGGAGTGATTGAGCAGGTAACAAGGCAGATAATTTCGCGATCACTTTCGAGCGTGCGATAACGTTCACTAGATTTCGCATTGTTGCACGGGTTGCACCAGACATGTTGATCGGCGATTGTTGACAGCCACGGGAACCGGCCATGGTGTTTATCTACTAGAGGGCTGGGGCGTTTTAACCACACGCGATTGGTCAAAGCTTGCGCTGAGGTATGCGCTTGCAAAAATTGAATAGGCCCACTGCCATTTTGCCATTCAAACTGGTGGGTGTTCTGTGGCCATTCCTTCACGTGTGTGCATCGTTGATAGATTGTGCGCCGCAGCTGCTCAGTCCACGTGCCACATTTGTGCATTCTGACATTAGTACTCTTGGTTGTGACTTCTGCGTCTCGCGATGTCGCGAAACCGAAAACCGCTGACGCTCGGCGAAAAGCTTCGAGTTATTGAGGAGGCGGAGAAGCGGACCGGATCAACAAAGGCCAGCATTGCCCGCGACCTGAACATTCCCGAGTCGTCGCTGAAAACGATCCTCGCGAAGAAGGACAGCATCCTGCTGAATGCGTCAAAGTTCGGCCTGAACAGGAAGGCCGCGAAAGATGGCAAATACGCTGCCATGGAGAAGGCCCTCGTAGAGTGGTTGCGTCAGGCACGCAGTGCAGCTATTGCCGTGGATGGCGCAATTTTGAAGGAGAAGGCAGACATGATTGCGTTGCGCTGCGGCATTGACGACTTTAAAGCCTCCAACGGCTGGTTAGATCGTTTTAAAAAACGAAATGGAGTTGTTTACAGCCGCTGCTGCGGAGAGAGCTCGTCTGTCAGCTCCTCCACTGTTGAACAATGGACCGCATTGCTGCCGGAACTGATACGGCAGTACAAGCCTTGCGACGTATTCAACGCAGACGAAACTGGATTATTTTACAATATGCAGCCAGACCAGACTTTGACGTTCAAAGGAGAGGGTTGTCACGGCGGTAAGCGGAGCAAAGAGCGTCTTACTGTGTTGCTTTGCGCTAATGAAGACGGCTCGGAAAAGCTTCCTGCCCTCGTGATTGGCAAGTTTGAGAAGCCGCGATGCTTCAAAAATTTGAAAAGGCTGCCGTGCCAATACACGTTTAACCGCAAAGCCTGGATGACTGCTGCCAAGTTTGCTGCATATCTGCAGCAGCTAGACTCGAGAATGGGGGCTAAAGACAGAAAAATTCTTCTTCTGCTGGACAATGCGCCGTGCCATCCAACGGATACGTCGCATTTGAGGAATGTAAAAGTCGCATTTCTGCCCCCGAATTGCACAAGTCAGCTGCAGCCACTTGACGCCGGCGTCATCAAATGCATGAAGCAGAAATACAGGAAGTTTCTGGTTCAGCGTCGGCTAGCGGGCATGGAACGCAAGCAGATGGCCACGAAGCTCTCTGTGCTCGATGCAATGCACTACATCGCTAGTGCATGGGACGCGGTCACGCAGGAAACTATCGCCAACTCCTTCAGACACTGCGGTTTTACGAGAAGTGGCGGCTGTTTCAGTGAGGCTGCAGTGCTTGATGATGACGAACCCGAGTTTGGGCGCCTGGAGCTGCCTGGATCGTTCGCGGACTATGTTGGTGCCGACGACGATGTCGCTGTGTGCAGTGCAGTGTCGCTGGATGACATTATTGAAACTGTGCGTCCCGACTCTGCGGAAACTTCCGACGAAGAAGAGATGGACGATACCGCAGAGGCAGCGCTTCCGTACCGACTTACACGGACGTGTTGGATTACGTCGACAACATTCGGCGGTTTGCGTGCGCATACGACGAGGTCGGCGACTTGCTGCAAGATGTCGCAGCTCTCGAAAGGAAACTGATGCGTCGTGGCTGGGCCAACTCGCAGAAAAAAATTACAGATTTTTTTAAGAGGTGAGAATAAAGGTTCGTTCACGCCTCCGATAAAATGCGTGGTTGTCATTTTTTCAAGTAATTTAATCTACGTTTACCGGAGTATCGCCGTATTGCGTTGCGGACTTGCTCAGGCATTATGTACTGACTGTTGTGGGGCAGCAATGATCGTCACTGCTTATATATCCTTAGTTTTTGGATTATACGACGCCCGCATTATACGACGGTTTTGCGTGGTCCCCTGAAAGTCGTATAATCGAGGTTTCACTGTAGTATGTTTAGTGCGTAGTTATGCCGCCATTCCCGGCAGGTACGTATGAACGGGGTTTCACTGTAATTTACACTTTACTTTACCACAACGAAAAGGTCAATAAATGGTTTGGGATTCATTGAAACATCATTTAGACGACATTTAAGCTTTCTTCGCAAGACGCTGCAAACAATAGAGTGAAACAAACAGGCGACGGCATATCGGCACTCACCTTCACATTGACGCAGTAAGGATGGTAGCACTGCCCACATTGGGCACATGCGATGAGCCTTCCTTCTTCGGCCCTTCCAAAGCTGCCACACATGGCGCACAAATCCTGGGTACACATATTTTGCGACTTACCACTTCGAACAAAATAATGAACACGACACCCTAGCAAGTGCTTGACAGATTTCATTTGCTTTTATACAAAGGTCCACATGGGGCACTATGTATGCTAGTCTACCAGGCTTTCACCTGGTTTGTGAGAGCTGCACACTGGGTGCTCTCTTGAGGTGAACAATGCAAAAAAAACAAACCAAACACAAAGACAGGGAAAAACCAAGACGTACAGAGCATACTTTTTTCCTCTCTTCTTCCCGTTTAGTTGGTTTCATACTGCTCACTGAAAATGGATTGCCAACCGTCTCGGCAAAGCATTCTTATGAAAGATGAACATATGTACGAGCAAGTCTTATTACGCAATCTAAGAAAACATGTATATTTAAAGGTGAACAATTGACAGACTTCTGTTGCATTAGGCAGCTAATAACTTTGAAAGAGGTGGACCAACTCATGTTTACTTGAAATGCTGACGTTTCGGGTTCAACTTAGACCCTTCTTCAAGAGCAAATTTGGAGCACCAAGGAGCAACAGTTTCTAAAGCCTTCTCTACAAGTTGGCAAGGGGCTGCCGAACAAGATCGAAGTGCCGAACAGGACACTAATTTCGCATTCCAATTTCCACTGAAACGATGTAAAGCATGACGCAGCACTTCTGCATGATTGAAAAAAGCCTGCGCAGGTGCTGCTTTTCCTTTATTTCTCTAGCACTACTACTGCCCCCTTTCCCAATTCGGTTAAGGCACCTCAGCAGCCAGGGGAGGGCTCCAAGCATCTGGTCCGTGGCGCCACAGTGGAGAAAAACTTGGGCCGAATATATAGACTACAGAAAAAAATCTGTGTGTGTAATTACACCCGTTTCGCGCGATGCACACTTCAAACCCACTTTTGAAGCCTGTGGGAATCTGAGGCACGCCCGCGACCATTTCGCGGGCATTCCGCCACACGGCCACACCCTTTTGTTTTCCTGCTCCGTTAACACCACGTGGCGATAGATGGCGCCACGCGCGGGCACGGCGCGCGCCACTGCGCGCGTCGAGGGAGCGGTCTCTTCTCCGTTGGTCGGCGCCGGGTAAGCACGTGTTTTCCTTCGTCCGCGTCCCCTTTGGGAATCGCCAGACTGTAGCCTGCCTGGGGTGGCCTTGGGCACCTCGGCAGGCGTGTTTACTTGAGTGCTAGCTTCGGTAGCGTACGCTAAGCCCACAGCGGTGCCTAGTGCTTGAAGTGGTCGTACCACAACAAGCCGCACTTGCCGTAGGCCTACGCGTACGAGGTTTGCCCTAACACTCGCGACCAGACCCCAGTGGCCATCGTGAGAGTGCGCAGCATAGCCACGAGGGACCTTTTCCCGACCGGCGTGTCAAAGCTCGCCATTGCCAGCTGCGACGTGCTCGCGGTTTTCCCCTTATTGTGAACGTCCGCGTGCGGGTGCCTTTGCTACCTGCGTCCCGGGAGCGGACGTTGTACTGTTGTTCGGGGTGCCGCCAGTGGCGATAAAGTGTTGTGTGTTACATTAGAACACTGTCTATTTGCCGCGCCGCGCTAAACGCCTTATCAGTTGAGCGCGCGCGGAGCGGTGCGCTACACGCGACTAAACGGAGTAGCGGCCCTGTGGCTCGCTAAGCGTGAACCCGCGGTGATCGTCCGCTGCAGTTAGAAGCGGGGTCACCATACTGGCGCCCAACGCGGTATCAAAGGCTCATTAAGCCTTTGATTAGTCTTAGCCGAGTCGGCCCGCCTTTGCGAATCAGGCTCGCCGCGTTTGCCCGCGTTATGTCTGCTCCGCGTGAGTTCTGTCCGCTGACGCTTTTAGCAGATACCGCATTGCTCGAGAACAGGGCCAGTGCCCCCCTTGAGCATCACGATCGCGCACCCTCACTTGTCACAAGCCCCAATCGGGATGACACGAGGCGCTACGTATCTGCTCCCACTGGAGAGGTAGCGTGTTTTGGGTCCGGGGCCATAGCCCAACCCGAACAGTGCACAAGGGCAAATTGGACTACCACTGCTCCCTATGGAATGCATGGCAGTTCTATGTCACAGCGCTCCGAAACGGCTCTCAGTGGAGCTTCCGGGGTGCAGATCGGCACCGCGGCCTCAGCCGTTGCCGAATTTGCCCGCTGACTGCTACGCAACCTAGCAGCCAAGCTCATTTCGAGCACGCGCCTGCACCGCTAGCCGCAAGCGGCCTAGCATTTTCACGTGAAGCTGCCCCAAGAGTCAGCTGTGAAAAACAGGCGCACCCCAGAGTCGCAACGGCCGGTATCCATTTTGAAACCGCGCCGCTTATCGAGCTCGGAGACAGTTCCCCATCACTCGCCCGCGCCGCTAATGCACCCACAGCTTCCTTTGAAGCGGGCGCACAGACGCTGCTGCAACATGCCGCCCAAATGATTCAGGCACTCACGGGGGCAGTCCAAACGCTTTCGGCCGTTCCGAAACGCCCTCATCCCGCTGTATTGTTGGCCGTTCCGACCTACAGCGGGTATGGTGATCTGCAAAGTGCAAGAGATTACCTGGACTCCCTCGCACGTTATCAGAGAGCCATGGGTCTAGACGACCAGAAAGTGCTCGGACGCGTCGTTCCGGCTGCACTGACTGACGTGGCGGCCAGGTGGCATCGGCTTTCCGGCCACCGAGCAGCAACCCTCGATGAGTTCCGCGCGGCCTTCCTGCGCGAATTCTTACCCGCTGACTACGAGAGTAGGATGCGGCGCGAGCTCGAGCTCCGCACACAAGCTCCTAATGAGTCGCTTCAGGAGTACGTACGCGCGATGGAAGACCTTTTTTCTATCGCTGAGCCCAGAGCCTCGAACGAGGAGCGCGTCGAACGGGTGATTAGGCAGGCACACCCGACTTTTTCGGCGTACCTGCGCGGCAGTCGCTTTCGTAATTTGGAGCAATTGGCCGTCGAAGCAAAGCGCATCCAAGGCGACATTCTTGTCGCGCGTTCCTATCACCCCCCACCGCCAGCCAGCGAGGCCCTCGAACCGCGCTGCGCGTGGGGAGGGGCCATGACCCTTTCTCAGCGGCAACAGCCCGCCGAAGCTGCCTTTGCGGCTACCCCTACAGCTGGGCGCGCGTGGGAGATAAGCGATCGAGCTTTAGATCCCTACACGTACGGGAGGCGGGCAGCCGGTGCTGCATCGCAACTCGACGCGCGCGAGCAGGGACGAAATCCGACCCAGCGCATCACCGGTGGTAACGGTCGTCAGAGCGGTTCCTTTGATCACACGGCGAACCCACCCCGGCAGCTCGAAGCTGCTCCGTCGCGGGAAAGGGACCACGATGGAGTGCGCTGTTTCCGCTGCCGTCAACGGGGGCACATAGCGAGGGAGTGCTCCGCGTTTGTGCCTCCTGTGAGGCAGGGAAACGGGAGCGCGGGCCGTTCGTGAAGGCACGAGCGGCCGAACCCTTGCTTCTCCCCTCTGCGTATCGGGCAAGCAGTCTTTCTGGTGCGCACGCGCCGTTTATTTTGGTCACCATTGTCGGTCGCAAATTCTCGGCGTTGCTGGACACGGGCGCAAGCGCTTCGTTGTTTGGCGAACAGGTGTTGTCCCACTTGCAGAAGCGCTCGGTGCGCTTGCGGGACAGCCGAACGACATTCACCCTCGCGAAAGGCGTGGCCCAGTCGGCGGGCGCCGCGAGGTTAACTGTCAGATTGAGGCCGAATGAGACGCGCACATTTCGTTCATCTTCCAGGGCTCAGTGTTCCTGTGATTCTCGGTCGGGACTTTCTCCTAAAAACCGGTATCGTAGTGGACATTGCGAATGGAGGCTATCGCGACGGACCTTTTTCCGAGCTAAAGCCGTTCATCAGCCCTCCGGCGCTTTATGTTGCCTGTGCAGTTGAAGCGTCGAAACCGTGTCACGTGCAAACTTCGGGGGCAGGCCCTGCGCTATGCACTCGTCGGCTCAAAATCCCCATCGGGATTGAGCGGCAAGACACGAAGAGGCTCCGCATCCGTTGATCGCCTGTGCGACTCAATTGAATGATACACAGAAGGCTCGTTTGTCGGCACTGTTGCGCGAATACGATGAGCTCTTCACCGATCAACCCGGCTGTACCGATTTGGTGAGCCATTCGATCGAAACTGGCGACGCGCTTCCTTTGAAGTGTAACCCCAGGCCCGTCAGCCAGGCCAAGAGGCAGGTAATTGACGGCTTGCTGGACGAGATGCTCTCATCTGGCATTGTTCGCCGTTCGTCCAGCGCCTGGGCGTCTCCAATTGTGTTGGTGCCTAAGAAAGATGGCAGTCATCGCCTGTGCGTAGACTATCGCCGTCTCAACAGAGTGACTCGTAAGGATGCCTATCCGCTCCCCACGATTAGCTCCATCGTAGGAAACCTCGGCACTGCGCGGTATTTTACCACATTAGATGCCTCCAAAGGTTACCTACAGGTCCGGATGGATGAGCGTGACCGGTGCAAGACCGCGTTCACGTCCCACAGAGGGTTATTTGAGTTCACTCGTATGCCCTTTGGTCTTTGCAATGCTCCTGCGACTTTTCAGAGACTCATGGACCGCGTCCTCGGGGAAGCAAAGTGGTCTTACTGCATGTGCTACCTCGACGACATCGTGATTTATTCACGAACCTTCGAAGAGCATTTGGCCCACATTGCCGATGTGCTCGAGAGGGTGAGAGCCGCCGGGATGACGTTAAATCCCGCAAAGGCCCAACTAGCGCAAACCCGAGTTCAGTTACTTGGCTTCACGCTGAGCGAAGGCTCCATTGAGCCAGATCGGGAGAAACTTCGAGCAATCCTCGATTTCCCCGCGCCCAAGGACGTACGCGGCCTGCGCCGCTTTCTCGGAATGGCCAATTTTTACCGGTCGTTCATTCCGTCCTGTGCCCGAGTGCAGGCGCCCTTGACCAAGCTCTTGGGTAAGTCAGCTGAGTGGCGATGGGGACCTGAGCAGCAAGAGGCGTTTTGCCGTCTGTCTAGCGCCATTGCGGAGACAGCGCAGCTCAAGCTCCCCGACCTGACCAGACCGTTTGTTGTCCAGACTGACGCAAGCGATCTGGGATTAGGAGCAGTTCTCCTACAGGAATACGATGGTGTGTTGCAGCCGCTGGCCTTTGCCAGCCGCTCGTTGATACCCGCGGAAAGGAATTATTCCGTGACCGAGGGGCAGTGTCTCGCCATCGTGTTTGCACTGCGGAAGTTTGATGTCTACCTTGATGGGACGAAATTTGTGGTGCAAACAGATCACAGCGCTCTTAGCTGGCTGATGCGGCTCCGTGAGCCTGCAGGCAGGCTAGCGCGCTGGGCTCTCCTAATACAGCATTATGACTTTTCAGTGCAGTATTGGAAGGGGAGCACTAACGTGGTAGTTGACGCCCTATCTCGTGCCCCAGTGTCGACCAGGAGCCTGGATTCCGGTGCGACAACCGCTAGCGGTGCCTTTGCGCAAGCAAGCGGCGCGGGCGATACGGCGGCGGAGCCGCCGAGTGGAGAAAAGGGTGAGTGCAGCGACGAGCAAACCCTTTCCACGGGCCAGGCAAGCAGCGCGCCGCGAAGCGGGCGAGAGGGGGAGCGAAAGGGAAGCGAACCCATAACGCCAATGCGAGCGGAGGCGATGGCTGCAGTCCTGAGTGGGAACGATACCAAGCTCCCCTTTGGGAGAATGGGAATCGCTTTCAGCAGACAAGAGTTACTGAAGGCCCAGCAAGATGATCAGTTTTGTCACGAGTTGAGCGACGGTCTCAGGGAGACGGAGCGCCGAGACGCTGCTGGTAGTGCGGCGGGCGCAGGGGGACGGGAACCGGCGTGTGTCGCTGGGTCCCCCGCGGATACATACTTGCTGGACCATGGTGGACTCCTGCTGAAATACATAGCCACCGATGAGGAGTCAGTGGACCCGTTTAAGGTGGTTGTGCCCAAAAGTCTGAGAGGCGCACTGTTGCGAGCCTCTCACGACGAGCCCATTGCCGGTCACCTGAGTGGCTCTAAAGTTTTTGCGAAACTGAGCAAGGTTGTGACTTGGCTTGGCATGAAGCGTGACATTTTTCGCTATTGCCGTCCCTGCCACGTCTGTCAAACGGTGAAACCAAGGGGTGGCAAGCCGCCCGGCTTGATGAAACCGATTGTCAGTGAGCGTCCGTGGCAAGTAGCCACCTGCGATCTAATGGGGCCGTTCCCCAGGAGTAAGCAGGGGTTCATACATCTGATGGTAGTTGTTCATTTTTCCAAATGGGTGGAGCTGTTTCCACTGCGGAAAGTGACAGCGCGAGCGGTGCTAGAGAGGCTACAGGAAGTGTTTTGTCGGTTCGGCTTTCTGAAAAGATTGATCACGGACAATGCGTCGTATTTCATCGCTCGGGTGTTTGGTGATACGTGCCGTTCCCTAGGAATAGATCACTGCACCACTTCGCCCTACCATCCCCAGTCCAATCTGACGGAGCAAACCAATCGTACGCTCAAACCGATGTTGGCGGCCTTTGCCGAAAGTCAAAGGGACTGGGCAGACCATTTGAATGAACTCGCGTTTGCAATCCGAACCTCCGAGAGTCGCTCTACTGGTTTTCTCTCCCGCCTTCCTTAATTTCGGAAGGGAGTTGGCAAATCCGGTGACCAGTGTCATGCAATGCCAGCTCGGAGATGAGGAAGAACCTGCAGACTGTTCTGCTTACGCTTCCACACTTCGGGACAGGCTTTGTCGAGCTCCTCAGTAGAGCGAGGCAAAGTTTGGCATCGGCCAGGGCCGAGCAAAAAGCCCAGTACGACCGAAAACGTCGCCACCTTTCATTTAGTGGGTGACCTCGTCCTGAAGCGCAACCACGCTCTTAGCGACGCGAGCAAGGGTTTCTCAACTTCACTCGCTCCAAAGTGGCTTGGTCCGTACTGAGTGGAAAAATCTTGGACTCCACTCTCGTACTTGCTGAAAGACCCACTTTCGGGAAAACTCAGCCGTGCCCATATCGCAGACCTGAAAGCCTTTGCGTCGAGGTCTGACGAGCCTGCGCCAGCACCCAGTGGCTCTTCGCGCAAGCAACGGCACCTACCCCGGCGCAGCGGACCGCATTCGGATTACGCACCGGTATAATCTGAGGAAGCGGTCACCTTAGTGATTTCGCGCCGGACGGCGGGCTTATTTCCGCAACCGAAGGCCCTCATTTTTACTTTCTAGCCTCACTTAGCTAACTTCTTTACAGCCAGTGCTTGCAAAGAAGTCTGTTCCGCCCAGTTACTGCTGCTGATTGTCATTTGAGTGTTGTTGTTTACTTGATGTTTTTTTGTGTTTTCTTTTTTTCTGCGCGCTGGAGGAGGGGATTGTGAATTGGTGCTTTAGCGTGGGGAGAGGGACAAATGACACTCTGCGCTTCCCTTGCGGTGCGCGTTTGGAGAGACCCAACCATCGGAGGTGTGTGTGCGTGTGGCGACAACTTAGGAAGTCACCGACCCCTACACCACTTTGGACTCTGGAGGTGTTCGGAGACCTGCACGAGGCCAGCTGTCGCAGACGCTGTGCACGACTCGACCAACGCCGCAGGACGCCTCGCAGCCAATGGATTTGTCGACCAATATTCCAGCAGAAGGGCCGGCTGTCGCAGCGAGGTCCATCCGAACCTCCACCGAGGCGGCGTTCGTCGGACTCGCAGGGCTGTCATCAACATCGACGAGACGAAGGTGAGCCCGTTCCTCGCATGAAGGCCTCAACCAGAACCCTCCCCTTGTACTCTCGCATCCACGCAATCACCCAAGTGAGACATTACGTGACGCTGCCCCTCCGAGCCGTGGACGCGCTCTTGCGTGAGCATCATGAACTCCTGTTACCCCTCTTCCGCGGAGCCATTGTATTTGTCAAGTGTATTCTTGTGTTGTTTATTTTTTTTTCTTCAGCAGCAGTGCAGAGCGAGGGTGAGGCTAGCTGTTGCCCATTGCATGACGCCTTTGTATGTATGGGCGACGACCGGCTGCCTTTGCAGACCGGTATATAGGGTGAATTAAGGAGAGGGAGGATTTGGAATCTAAGCGCGCCCGCGACCCATTTCGCGGGCATTCGCCACACGGCCACACCCTTTTGCTTTCCTGCTCGTTAACACCACGTGGCGATAGATGGCGCCACGCGCGGGCACGGCGCGCGC
>WOVY01000378.1:467500-814982 GCA_013436015.1 Rhipicephalus annulatus | reverse complement strand
TCCGGCTTTTAGCGAAGAACTGCGAGTTCGGGGACCTAGAAGACCGTTTGCTTCGCAGCCGGATTATTCTGGGATTGAAGATAAACGCTTGCAAGAAAGCTTATCGCCGAGAATCCGTCGTACAGCAGGACCGTCGAAATGTGTCGCGCCGAAGAAATTGGGTAGGAGCAGTTTAAAGAAATTAATGAAGCACAGAGCAGCAAGCGCAGCAGTTATTCAGGCAGTCAGCACCCAAAAGCATCGCTGTAGTCGGTGCGGTTATAGCGCGCACGGTAACGCAAGGTGCTCGGCTACAGGAAAACCTGTAAAAATTGCGGGGGGCGTAATCATTTCGCTCAAGCATGTAGATCGTTGGTGCGGCGACAAAAACAGAGGCGTGAAAAAGAGCTGCACGAACTACAAATGGATGAAGAAAATTTTTCTTGGAAGCTTTGACCGTATGCGCAGTCGCAGCGGGAGACAACTGGACTGCAGCAGTTGACATCGAAGGCTGCCAATTCACGTGCAAGCTAGACACGGGTGCTAACTGCTGCGTGATTTCAGCAAAGACTCAAAAAAGCTTAGCAAGGGGCCCCTGCAAACCTGCCACGCGACCCTGACCGCCTTCTTCGGCCATAAGACCCCAGCGACAGGAAAAATTCGGCTGCGCCTACGTGCTAACAGCAAAGAGCACGAAGAAACTTTTTTTGTGTCGAACAAAATGTGCCTGTGACTCTAAGTGAATTAGTGGCGGAACGCCTAGGATTTATTTGCCGCGTGCAAAATTTTCACGTCCAACAGTTGTACCAGCGGCTCAACCTTTCGCAGAAGTCTTCAGTGGACTGGGACAGCTGAAAGGCGAAGAGTACGCAATGAAGTTAAAGCCCGGAGCCATTGGAATCGTCGTGCCAGCCAGGCGAGTTCCCGTGGCCCTTCAGGAAAGAGTCAAGGAAGAGCTCAAGCGTATGGAAGAACAAGGCGTGATAACTAAGGTAAGGGGTCCAACGGAATGGTCAAGTCACATGGTCAACGTCGTTAAGAAAGATAAAGTACGCATCTGCCTAGATCCCGTCGAGCTCAACAAAGCACTTTTGGGGAGAACTATCCTATGCCTACACTGGAAGACGTTGTGCCAAAGCTTGCTGGAGCCAAATTTTTTTCGACATTAGACGCAGCTTCAGGGTTTTGGCAGATAAAGCTGAATGACTATAGCTCCAAACTTTGCACAATGAGTACACCGTACGGACGCTACCGCTTTCTCCGCATGCCCTTCGGTATTGCCTCAGCACCAGAAATATTCCAAGCAGCGATGCATCGTGTCCTAGAAGGTCTCTAAAATGTAGCGGTAGTAATGGATGACATTCTTGTCTGGGGCAATACAAAGCAAGAACATGACTACAATTTGCAGCTCCTTCTAGCACGCTGCCGCGAACAGAATCTTCGACTAAACCTAAAGAAGTGTTTCTTTTTGCAGACAGAGGTTCGCTACCTTGGGCACGTGCTCACTGCCGAAGGCTTTGCGTGTGGGCCCACAACGTGTACAGGACATTTTGGAAATGCCGACACCCAAAGAACTGTAAGGAGCTACAAGTCTTTTTTGGGCACAATGAACTTTGTACAGCGTTTTATTCCAAACATGTCTGAGGTCACAGCACCACTTCGTACTTTGCTGCGGAAAGACACTGCATGGGTCTGGACGGAGGTGCAGCAAGAAAGTTTTCTTAGACTGCGTGAGGCTCTGATACAAGCGCCAGTACTCCGGTATTTTGATTCCAGTAAACCGGTGACCTTATCGGTGGATGCGAGCCAGCTGGGGGTGGGCGCCTTGTGCTAATGCAGGATGCGCAGCCCGTCGCATTTTCGTCACGGACACTTACGGAAGCGTAGACAAGATACGCACAGATAGAGAAAGAAACACTTGCTATTGTACATGGGTGCACTAAATTTCATGACTACATATTCGGACAGCATGCAGTGACTGTGGAAAGTGACCACCGTCCCTTAGTAGCGATATTCAGTAAGCCGTTGTATCAGTGCCCACTACGGTTACAACGCATGCGCCTTACTCTACAACGTTACCCCATCCATGTGACTTACAAACGGGCAAAGAACTATTCCTAGCTTGATGCTTTGTCAAGGTTTCCGAGCAAAGCATGCATGCCAGAAGACGAGCAGTTTCAGGTCAGTGTTCTTCAGTGTATTTCAGCCTCTGCACGCGCGCTGCAAGACTTGCTTCAGTCCACCAATGAGGACTCAACCCTGGTCAAGTTCCGCGAATACGCAAGTACAGCATGGCCGCTTCACAAGCAAGACGTCCCCGAGCCACTTCGGACGTACTGGGAGTACTGGGACGAGATACACGAACAGGACGGCCTCGTATTCCGGAGTACAAGGTAATCGTGCCACAATCGAAGACATCAGAAATGATGAGTACTCTTCACTCAGCGCATGTGGGAGTCGAAAAAATGAAGGCTAGGGCAAGGAACGTGATGTTTTGGCCCAATATGGGCGGGCAACATCGAGCAGTTCTGCAAAGCTTGCAAAGTATGTTAAAAGCATAAACCTCAGAACCCTAAGATGCCACTTTTGAGTCACGAGGTACCCTCGCTACCATGGCAAGTTGTCGGGCATAGATTTGTTCTGTTTCGAAGGCAAAGAGTTCGCCGTCATTGTCGACTTCTACTCGTTCTTCTTTGAACTACGAGAGTTTCGGACGACAACGGCGAGCTCGCTTAAAATATGGTGTTCAGAAATTTTTTCCGTCCATGGCTTGCCACTAAAGTTGTGCAGTGATAATGGCCCGCCTTTTAGCAGTCATGAGTTCAAGGAGTTTCTGGACACTTTGGGCATTGCTCACGTAACCTCAAGCCCCTACCACCCGCGGTCAAACGGCATGACGGAAAGAGCGGTCCAGGAGGCAAAAAAAGCTTTTAAAAAAAGTGCTCATTGAAAATGCCCGTGTTTCAAATGGCTTTGCTTGAGTGGCGCAATACTCCACGTGATGATGTGCTCCAGTCCCCTGTGCAGAGGCTGATGGGACGCCAGATTAGAACTCTGCTACCGGTGCCTACCAGCCATTTGGAACCGAGGACCATCCCACCGAAAGTGGTACAGGGCCGCCTTCAAGAAATACGGCAACGACAGAGGACCTACTACAACCGCGGTAGCAGAACACTACCGCCTGTGAAGCCAGGCCAGCAGGTCACCGTATATGATACAAACCAGCGGACCTGGGCGCCTGCAGTCTTCATCAGACCGTTCGGGGAAACCCGCTCGGCTATCGTTAAAACAGAAGACGGCCGGGAACTTCGGCGCACAAGAGAGCATCTCCGCTTGCTAGAACCGCAACCAGAATCAAACCAGCCAGAAGCGAGCCTTGTCCCTCCAAATGGGGCGTCCTCAACGGCCCCTACAGAACTACGGCGAAGCACAAGGCAACGATGCGAGCCCTGTCGGTACCCTCTACCTGAGAGGCGCTAACCAGGTGTTAACTGCCCCGTAAAAAGGGAAGATGTAGCAAGGCTCAATAAGCGCCACGTCACTGTTTGTATCTTTAGTGCGCATGCCTGGCAACGGCGCTAGTTGTGTATATATACTCGTTCTTGTTCCGGCAATAAAGTTGTTCATTGCCTGAAGCCGACTCGCACACAGGTTCATTGTCGGACCTTTTTAACGCTTCAAAAAGCACTCGGTTACATTGAAAAAATTATTTTATAAGCTACCGTTTCACTGCATTCGAGCAGTAGCATTAAAAAAATTCGCAGTTATATATCTCGCATACTACAGTGCTCGTGTTATAACGGCTACTCATCGCAGTTAAAAGAATTGTTATATGGTGTACCGCAAGGATTTATTCCGGGTACAATATTTATTATCTATATCAATAATATTAGAGCCACCCCAAGAACTCCCGCAATCATTATGTATGTGAATGGCACTAGTGTGACTGACTGATATGTGGGGTTTAACGTCCCAAAACCGCGATATGATTATGAGAAACACCTTAGTGGAGGGCTCCGGAAATTTCGACCACGTGAGGTTCTTTAACGTGCACCCAAATATGAGCACACGGGCCTACAAAATTTCCGCCTCCATCGGAAATGCAGCTGCCGCAGCCGGGATAGGCACTATAGTGTGTTTTTCTCTGGCATGCATCTCGATAAGATACGCGTTCAAGCTAATAAGTGGTTAGAAGAGTTAGCGTTATGATTAAACATAAATGAACTAAACATAAATGTTAGTAAAACGATTTTATTGTATTTAAGACATTCAACGAACCAAGTGATTCCCAACTCCTGATTGCAATAGAAAACAATCTAATTGAACGTGTTCCTTCCTACAAATTTTAGGTGTCTTTTTTGAACAACATTTGCATTGGTCCTAGCACAATAATAAAGTTCATGGCAACATATCAAGGTTGCCATGCCAACATATCAAGGTTGCTGTATTCCACAAACTTAGAGACTTTCTTCCGAAGCCTTTTAACGTGGCAGCTCTATTACAGCCTTATTCATTCGCACCTTCACTAATGTATATCAATTTTGGGGTCTACATCCAGAACTAATCTTGTTAGCTTGACAAGACTGCAGAAGAAAGCTATACGATACGTCAAAAACCTCTTATACAACGACCACAAAGGTCCGTACTTTTAGAACACTATCTTATGAAGGTCAACCAAGCCACTCGTCCAGATTCTCCAGTGAAAGGTGACGTCCCCCGTTCCCGTGACTACCACATGGATCTCCCTTTTACAATGAAGGGGCTCGCGGCGGCACTAGCTCTCTGCAGGCGTTCGACTTCTCCGGGCCCAGATGGTATTCCGTACCGAGCCTTGTGCATCCTTGGAATGGTGCAAGGAGAGAACTGTTGAGCCCTTGCAACATCACGTGGCAGGATGGCGATGTTCCTGACGACTAGAAAGTAAGCCACTTGTTACCCATTTTAAAGCAGGGAAAATCCCCACTCGAACTCGCCTCATACCGCCCAATAGCACTGGCCAGCTGCATCGGGAAGATAATGAAACGGATGATACTAGGCTGCCTGGAGTGATATCTTGAATACTGCAAAATTTATCCGAATTTTATGGCTGGTTTCCGACGCGACCACTCTTCCATTGACAATGTCGTTGATCTAGTTTCGCACTTTCAGCATGAAAGATACCGTAAGCGACTATCTGCAGCTTTTTTTCTAGATATGTGAAAGGCGTGCATGATAATATACTACGTGAAGCCATTTTGGGTGCTCTTGCGGAGGTTGGCCTTGGTGGTCGAGTCTTTCAGTGGATTTCGAGTTACCTGGCTGCAAGGTCATTCTTTGTGTTAACAGAAGATAGGCCAACTACGCGACGCTATACTTCTAAGGGTGTTCTTCAAGGCGGAGTTCTTAGCCCAACTCTATTCAATCTTGCACTAATTCGCCTTGCCGAATGCTTGCCAAGTACTATTAAAATCTCAATATACGCAGGCGACATCTGTGTCTGGACTTCGGCAGTCACACGTCCTCAGATACGTTCTCGGCTTCAAGAAGTAGCAACTATGATTTCCAACTACTTGTTAAAACGAAGTCTCGGTATATCACCTGAAAAATGCGCGTTCGTGGCCTTCACTCGCAAAGAAATAACCCCTTATGTCATCTCAATTGGCGGGCGACCGATTTCTCACGCCAGAACCCACCGGTTTCCGGGCATCATATTGATAGGGACCTCTGTTGGAGTCAGCATGTGGCCTATATGAAGAAGCGCCTGACCGCTATTTCGCAATCATTCAAGTTTCTGGCGGGAAAGACGTGGGAAATGTCAGTACACGCAATGATGGAGCTCTACAGAGCCCTGTTTCTCGGTTTTTTGAGATAGAGCTTGCCCGTGCTTAGCAATACCCGCAAGACCAATGTTCGTGTTCTACAGGCAGTACAAGCCTAAGCACTGAGAGTGTGCCTTGGTCTGCCCAGATGAACGTCAACAGAGGCAACAATTGCAATTGCTGGCGACTATCCGATACAAACTCACATTATTGTAGAGTCCTGAGAACGCACATCAGACACTTCGCACGTGCTCTTTGTCATCACCTTGCACTGTTGCCTTCAGAGAGGCGCCAAGCATCGTTCGCTAAAATGATTGTGAAGTGCAACGAGAAAACTTCCCTCGGGCTTCACTCCTGCATCTAAACAATCGATACCCCCTTGGTGTCTTATTTGACCCACAGTGCCATCTTAGAGTACAGGGACCCGACGGAAATCTGAGCTTTCATCGACCATGCTGAAACAACTTTCTCTTCTTTTTTTAGATGCGGAGCATCTAATACTCGAGGCTTGTAGTGCGACGCCGTCCGCAAGCTTCCTCCTCCTTCTTCCACCATCTGTGCATTCCTTCCTCCTCTACACACCGCGCGCGCTTCACTCCTCCACCATCTGTGCACCCTTCCTCCTCTACACACCGCGTGCGCTTCTCCTCTTCACGAACATTCGCTAGCTGTATAATGTAGCGCGCATGCGCCGTCACGCTTCGAGAACATCGGCAGCTGACGCGCGCGCATGCGCCGTCGCGCTTCGAGAACATAGGCAGCTGACGCGCGCGCATGCGCCGTTGCGCTTCTCCCCCTTCTCGAACATTCGACAGCTGACGCGCGCATGCACCGTCACCCACCATCTGTGCCGCGCGCGCTTCTCCCCTTCGAGAACATCCTACGATTCTCCTGATTCTCCAGTGGACGCGCATGCGCCGTCGCGCTTCGAGAACGTTCAACAGCTGACAGTGCATGCGCCGTCGCGCTGTATATATACTCAAGGTCGGCGCTCGCTCGCTCAGTTGCCGCTCGTCGGTTGGTTTGTACAGCGCGTCGACGTCCGAGGTCGCGGTGAAATGAATTCCAACGAATCCACAAACACAATGATCGACGTCCCTTCGACCAGCGCCGCCCTTTCGCATACGTGTGTACGTGTTCACTCATTTAACACCCCCTCCTACAACCACGTTAACCAATTTAGCCATCGACCCAAGTAAGTCGCAATTTAACACCCCATTTCACAACCACGTTAACCAATTTAGCCATCGACCCAAGTAAGTCGCACTTTAACACCCCGTTAACCAATTATATGCTCCTCATTCTCCTCAGTGTTCCCCCGAGGGAAGCTGCGGGCAATTTTTTTGCACGAGAAATATTCAGAAATGTACATATATATACCGATGGCTCCACGAACCGCCAGTGTTCGTCAGGTGCAGTAGTTGTCCCCAGCAAGAGGTGTTACCATCAGCTTTAGGACTGACCACTCCACGGCATCTACAGCAGCGGAACTAGCTGCTTTTCGCACTGCACTTGGTGTGGACAATCGGGAACCACCGCAAAAATGGTCAATTTTCTGCGACTCAAGGGCTTCCCTACAATCTGTGCTCTCAGCACTGCGTCGCGGGCCGTACGAACAGCTTGTTTTTGAAATTCGATGCCTTCTCTACCCTTCACAAGAGAAAGGGCATCATGTGACGTTTCAGTGGCTGCCAAGTCACTGCGGCGTCATAGGGAACGAACAGGCCTATACTGCCGCGCGGGCAGCTCTTGAAGGAACACGAGAAGAATCCATACCACTTTCGCGCACCGATGCAGCCAGCAATCTTCGAAGACTTGCGCGTGAAGTCACGTTTTCACTATGGTTTCCACCAAGCAACGAGACGAATCGTCAACACCACCTGTCCTCTTTGATGGCTCTCCGCATGTCCACTGGGCTCAACCGAAGAGAAGCCAGCCTTCTTCATTGCTTATGGCTAGGAGTGACATTTATAAAATCTTATTCCTTTGTCTTAGGAATGGCAGACAACACTCTCTGCGATGCCTGTCATTGCGAAGAGACGCTACACCACATCCTGTGCGACTGTCCGTTGTATGACATGCAGAAACTGTCACTGGCATTCATTCTTGCGCGCATCGACAACAGGCAAATGTCTGTGGACACTATTCTGTCAAGTGCCCGAGAGAAGACATTGCAACAGAAGGTGACAAAAGCTCTGTTGAAATTCCTACGCGACACGGGCTTGAACAAGCGGCTGTAACAGCAATGTCACACACCGTGAAAGACAAGACTGGACAATGACTGAGGGTGGGCGCGTGTGCTGCCGAATGGTCTGTGTTTATCTCTCTTCCCTCTCTGCTCTCTATCTTTCATCTCTCCCATCCCCCTCCCATGCGCAGGGTAGCAAACCGGCTGCCTATAGACTGCCGTTCTTTTCCTTCCCTCCTTCCTTCCTTCCTTCCTTTCTTCCTTCCTTCTTTGTCTTCTGAAGTTGAATCAATTATATGACTTGCGTTTGCTCACTTATATTTGAACGCTGTCTTGTCAACGCCAGTCATCGACTACAGTGATGCGTTACACGGGAACGATTATATGGACATGAGACGGCGACTGGCTGCATGTCATTTAAAATGTTTATCCTGACAGAATTATGGCGAGTGGCAAAATAATTCTAACCGCACAAAAGATGGATCAGTCAGTAAGAGATTAACAAACACATTGCGGTGGATAAGTATATTTCACGGCTACTGGTGACGGGCTCAGCGGATCAACGGCTCGGCACCGGTATCTTTGCGAAGCGTACGGCTTGAAAAATGCAATGCGCCCACGCTCATATAGGATGCCACCACTGACAGTGATCGCCCAGGCAAGGAATCGAGCAAGCGTAGCACAGAATTTTGCTGCTGCTGATCAGTCACGCAGAAGTCTTGTTTATGATGTAGTATTGCTGTGTTTAGAGCCCTTTTAAACTATACTATACACACTTAACTCGCGAAGACTTTGAACTACACCTTGGAAGATCGCGGTATTTTCCGCTCCGAGTGACTTGGATCCTTCATTGTCAAGTTTGATACACTTAAAAAAAATTCCGCCATATCCACGAAGTGAATGTTGATGAGTGGGCGAAGCTCCGGAGGTAAACCTGGTAAACCATGAATCCTCTGTACATTTTGCCCACTCGATTTTATTACATCGCTCCCCCTAGCGTACGTCGCCGCACTAAATCGAACGATTGCCTTCAACCAATGACACGCGCCATATGTGACATCATTCCTATTTTTAAGATCTCGCGTCTTTCATCAACTACAAGTACCGCTTTCTAGTTTATAACATCTTGCATCTTGTCATCATCAGCTACAAGTACCACCATCTAGTAAACACTACAAGAACTAAACGAGAGGTGGCTACATACAGGAGACGGTACCGCCATCTAGTGAACACTACAAGAACTAAACGAGAGGTGGCTACATGGATGGATGGATGGATGCTATGAGCGTCCCCTTTATAACGGGGTGGTGACAGGTATGCCACCAGGCTCGACAAAAAAAAACCTTTTTTCTTTTTTGATGTTGGCCTAATGCCTCTACTTCGATAAATTCTATCTTAATGGAAAAAAAGGTAAATTTTCAGCTTAAGTTCTCTGCCATTTACGGCACACTGTCCATATTTTATTTTTCCAATATTTATTTTTGGCTTTCTCTCTAATTTTCTGCCACCAATACTCTAACCGTCTCTTACTTATTTCAATCGCGGGTGTGTTCAGCTTTCCATTGTTGTCCCTAAAACCCAAGGCTTCCTGTAGGCTCGTGCCCAAACGTACACCTGGGTGGATATCTCCACATTCAATCAGAACATGCTCCGCCGTTTCCTTATCTTTCCCGCAGCATGTGCATTGTTCTTCTTCTTTACTGAATCTTGCTTTATAACTACGCGTTCTAAGGCAACCCGATCTCGCTTCAAACAGTAAAGCGCTTCCCCTTGAATTATCGTAAAATGCCTCCCTCCTTATTTCATTTTTGCCCTTTCGGTAGTTACTCAAAGCCGGTTTTTTCTCCATAGCTGCCATCCAGTAAATCCTCTCCGCCTCCCTGACTTTTCCCTTAACGCTCTTTGTTGACATATGGCTTACAATACCAGCCGTATATTTACTAGTGAGTCTTCTAGTTCTTTTTCTCCACTGTGTGTCCACGCTCTTCCTATACAAATAACGGAACACCTTCTCTGCCCATCTACTCTCCTTCATATTTCTAGCCTTTCTTCGAACCTTATTTTGCTCTGCGCTTCCCTCGCCTCAAAACCTGCTCACCCCATATCGCCCTTTACAGCCTCGTTTGTCGTCTTCCCGTGAGCACCCAACGCGAGGCGTCCCACAGTCCTTTGATTTACATCCATTCCCGATTGCACCTCTGCCCTCATGCACACCACTGAGTTCCCAAAAGTAAGCCCTGGAACCATTACACCCTTCCACAGACCTCGAAGCACCTCATACCTATTGTATCCCCACAACGCTCTGTGCTTTATTATTGCCGCATTCCTCTTTCCTTTTGCTGCCGAGGCTTTTTCCTGTACCTCCATGTATCTATCACTCTCATTTACCCATACTCCAAGGTACTTGTATTCACTTACCCTCGGTATTTCTTGGCCTTGTATGGACACCGTCTGATCACAGGGATCATTGAATACCATCAATCCACACTTCGTTACACTGAATCCTAGTCCAAGAGCTTCACCTTCCCTTCCGCATATATTCGCCAGCTGCTGTATATCATCTCGACTGTCCGCAAATAAGACGATATCGTCCGCATAAAATAAACCTGGAAGCTTCTGCTAAATCCTCATGCCGCCCTGTTTGTGTGACAGATTAAAACCAATGTTGCTACCTTCTAGCGCTTTTTCCATACTCACCATGTACAGCATGAATAACAGCGGGGACAAAGGACATCCCTGTCTCAGACCCTTGCTAACCTCAACGTTCTCTTTGCTACGCATTCCTTCCCACTCTATGCAAACTGTATTTTCTCGGTATATCTCCCTCAAAAGCTGTATACAGTCGTCGCCCATGCCCATTCCTTTCAATATATGCCACAAAATTTCCTGATTAACGTTGTCGTATGCCCCAGTGATGTCTAGAAAAGCCACGTACAAGGGCCTATTCTCTATTTTAGATATTTCTATACACTGAGTGAGAACAAACAGGTTATCGTCTAACCGCCTGTCGACTCGAAATCCGTTCTGAAGTTCTCCCAAAATATCGTTATGTTCGGCCCATGTTTCTATTTTCATTTTTACTGCTTGCATCGCCAACCTGTATAGTACCGATGTAATGGTTAGTGGTCTATACGAGCGAATCTTGTCCTTTTCTCCCTTGCCTTTATAGATTAAGTTCATTCTACTTTGTCGCCAACTGTCCGGTATTTGTCCGTCCTTTAAGCTATTTTTTACTGCTTTTAACAATGCTTCTTTAGTGTTATGTCCTAGTTCGTTAATGAGGCTAACGGGAATCCCATCTAAACCCGCGGCAGTGCGCTTTGGAATTTTTCCTTCGGCCTTTTTCCAGTTGAAATTATCAAGTACTAGCTCTTCCTCTGTTGCTTTCTCCGCCAAACTTTTACTCACCGGGGAGATCCCCTGGACGCTCTTTTTAAACGAATCGGCTGTTACCTTTTGGATGTAACCTAGCGCTTCGTAACCTTCCAATTGATTTCCTCCTTCATCTAGAATATGTTGTTGCGTTGTGACAGACTTCCTACCTAGCGCCTTTATGTGGCTCCAAAAAATCCTAGGCGCGGCCTCCTTTTTTTCGTGTATCTCTGTCATCCAGCGTTCACTTTCACCTTTAATTTTTGCCTCTACCAATTTCTGTACAAGGGATTTTTTCTCTAAATATATTTCCCATATTTTTTTGACTTCGTCCTGCGGCCGCTTCTCCTTTTTTGCCTTTCTATGCTCCCGTGATGCTTCGCGTCACTTCTCGATCGCCTCCCGGATTTCCTTGTTCCACCAACTTTTTGGCTTCCTTTTTCCTTTCCAGCAAACAGTTTTCTTCTCTTTCCTTATCTCCTTCGTCATTAGATGTAACAGCTCACTATACTCCCAGTCCTTGCCTGGTATTTCGCCTACTTCTTCCTCGACTCTTGCGGCTATATTTATTATTTGTTTGTCATTTAAATACGAGCTGCCAGACTTTGATTCCATGCTCATATTTTCAGTTTCGTATCCCATTTGTAATGTTATTCGTTTATGATCACTACCCAAGCTGTTAATGCCTTCCTCGTCTATCCTCATTTCTGTCAGTTTGTGGTAAATTCCTTCAGTCATGAGACAATAATCAATACTTGATTGCTTGTTTCCGACTTCCCATGTGATCTGGCCGTCACATTTAGGCCCCGTGTTAACTATCTCCAGACTATGTTGCTCGCAAAGATCTAGTAATAACTTCCCATTGGTGTCTGAATATCCGTCAAGGTCATGTATGTGGGCATTCATGTCCCCTAGAAGGATGATTTCGGCCCCATTACCAAATTCCTTAATATCCGCACTCATGCAATCCACTATCTCCTGATTCTTTTCTCTGCAGTTATTCCCCGTCCACAAGTAAGCTACCCCTAGCCACGTTTCCTTTCCACCTACTGTGCCCAGAACCCAGAGGTGCTCTGAACACGTCTGTTTCACTCTAACCCATTTGGCTCCGCGATGAATTAGCATTCCTACACCCCCACCTTTCCTTTCCGATATGGTCCTGTTACACCCTTCCCAAACATAATTTTCAATATGTGGTGGCTCTTCCAAGTCTCTAAGGTGTGTTTCTGTAACCGCATACACGCCTATCTGTTCTTTGTTTAACTGCTCCTAAATCTCTAACCATTTTGCCTTCTTTCTGCCACCCTGCATGTTTATGTAACTAATTGCAACACGCGCCTTTTTCCTTTTTCTTTTACCTTTTTTCTGGTTTTTCGCAATTCTACCTGTCAAAGCGTCCTCCTGGTTGTTTTCCCTGTTTCGAGCTACCCCGGACTCCGAAGGGCCCGTGAGCCCCCCCAAAAAGCTACTGCGCGTCCTGCCAGTCGCCAGCCCACCTCGTGTCCAAGCCTCTTATCGAAATGAATCTTGTCTCTTTGGAATCCACCCCACCTGTGCACTTCCCTGTTTAAATCCACTACCTCGAAACCCTTCTCTCGACTAATTCGCCATATCTCTTTGTTTGCGTCGACAACCGCTCTTTGCAGGTTGACGTTGCGCACTGGTACTTCCGGTACTGTGCATACTACAATTTGCACCTGGGGGGACACTGCGCGCATGTCATCCACCCCTTTCGCCAAGGTCGTCGCTAGTCCTGACGATTCTTCTTTCAGGACGTCATTTAGCCCTCCCGCAATTACAACGAGGTTACGATTGTTAGCTTTAGCTGCGAGTTGTTCACCCGCTTGACTCATTACTGTCCCCAGCGTTTGTCCTGGGAACGTCCCTATCGCAACTCTCTTGTCGCCTTTCACCCTTTCTTTGATTGCCGCTGCGCATCGGACTAAATTTGAGTCACCGGCGATGATGACCTGTTCAGACATTCCTTCTGAAACCTGCACCTGGCTGCTGACTAGGTGACTAGCGTGAGTCACGGCTGCTGGTTTGCTCCCTCCCTCCCTCAAAACTACTTCCCGGTAGCTGGGCCCTGTGACCAATGTATCTGCCTTTGTCATGCCTGTTTCCTTCATCTCTCCCGCACGGGGGGTCGTCGCCATAATGCTTCCGCCGTCACCTGCGTCTTCGTTCCCTTTCACGACCTTCGATAGGCCCTTCTCGGCTGACCGGAGCCTTTTTTCCATGGCTGACGTTTTCTCTCGCTCCTTCGCCAATGCATTCTCCAGCTCTGCGATTTTCTCCATGAGCCCACTCTGGACCGCCATCATATTTTTCATTTTCTCCTCGAACTCGCACTGTCTACACTTGGCGTCATCTTCTGCTTTCTCCTCCGCACTAACTTCCACCTTCCAACCTACCCCGCACTCTGAACACTTTACGGTCTTTTTGACCATGGCTAGCTCAGTTTACCGATGCCCACGTGTTAGAAGACTGTACTAAAATACACTGGTCTAAGCCAAAAAGAACCACGCTAATAAATAAATACGCTACACTTCACAGCACCTACGCATGCACGTGGTCGGTCTACGCGCAGACCTCAGCCACGTGGTGGCTGGAGAAAAAAAAGGACACAGTACAAAATACTAAAAAAAAACGTACACCGTAATAGACCTTATCAAGCTTTACGCTAGCGCCTTACGTTCTCATAACGCTACAGACAGAGGCAAGCTGGAAACATGCAAAAACACTTATCTGTAGCTGTCATTCCGGAGCTCTCCAAAAACACGTCCGACCTCTACCACACTCTCCCGGCTTGCTAGTCTAGGTCGCGAGCGTCACCGCGCGGCCCATACAGGAGACGGTACCGCCATCTTGTGAACACTGCAAGAACTAAACTAGAGGTGGTTACATACAGGGGACGGTACCGCCATCTAGTGAACACTGCAAGAACTAAACTAGAGATGGCTACATACAGGCTACAGGGGACGCACAGCCCACGCCCTAAGGAGCTTCGCCCCTACAACGCGTGAAATATTCGCGTCCTTTTTTTCTGCGCTGCTCTTTCAGTATCCAAGCACACAACACATGAAACCAACCAGCGCGATTCATCGGAATGCTGCTGATAAAGCTCATTGCTGCAGCTCTCGGACGCAGCAGAACGTACCGAGTACTTCAAGTACCGGCATGCACTGCGGCAGCGGTGGCGTTGTGCAACCCACGTTGAGATCGGTCTGTTGGTCAAGACAGCGGCCAAGCTGCTGTTCGCAAAATGTGTTTTGATGCAAGGCTTGAATTAGTGTTGGCGTGCCTACATAGTTTTTGCCTCTTTTACCTTCGGCATGCAGTTCAAATCATGTTAAGTAATTATAACGTCCTTCCTGTTCATGAAATTTATGTATCCGCGGTATAAAACTGTGCGTTGTTACTTATAATACTGTTACTAAATGTACGTGATGAACTGAATGCTTCTAGAAATCAATACATGGAATGTCGTCAGCGCCTACATTTTGACAAGTGAACTTTTTCGCCGTTGCAACGCCGTTGTTTTCTTCGCTGTCAGGCAAAGTTGTTGGCCTGTTGAGAACAAGTGAACTTACAAAACACGGTTTCCATCGACGTTCTCTCTTGAATAAGTTTTGATCACTTCAAGCACCTCCGTACCTCTGAACTGCAACCTCATTTGCGACTACAGTTCCGTAAGGGCCGGTTCACGCTAGCGGCAAGCATGGTGTGACGATGCAGTGCCGTAGACCCACGGCCGGCGCCGCGTGCAGGCTAGCTTTTCGAACTGCACGTGTGGCATGCAACCTCTGACAAACATGGCTCCCTTCCAGATGCATTTGTCGACCCCTCGAATCTATCAAGCGGCCACTGTTAGTTCTGTAACTCGAAAGCTCCGAACTGAATCAACTGTTGCTTCCATTTGCTTTAGGCTCATGTCCTTTAGCTTTGACAACACAGTACTCGAATCGATTCTGTACCGTTTTTGACAACCATACTCAAATAATTGATGTTCCAAGCCTAAGCAAGCCTTCCCAAATCTCTGAGGGCATACATTACACGTTTGTTTGTTGTTACTAAAGTTGGATAGCTGGCGCTACTTGTTCGAACACCTGCTTTGAAGACGTCATTTCGAATTGATGTGCACTTTTTTTGAATACTGGATGGACGAACACGAATAGCGTAACGAGTGGGTCGTCCGATGCTCGAACCTATTGAAAAAGCTTGCTTTTGTTCAGCTAATAACTGTGGCGCATAGCCACTTCAGGCATATTTCTTCATCGTCATCGGCCACTGCATGAACCATTGGCACACAATTCCTTGCAAGTGTTTAGCGGGTACAACGATTCTCAGAAGAATGTCGAAAAATACGACAGCGAATGCTGGTCTACTACCCAGAAATCATAATAATATCATAGTGGAAGTGTGCTTGCAGCAGTTACCCAATGAGTGTTTTGAAAAGACTCCGAAAGAACATCTTCTGGCTTTCGCTGTGACTGTGCTGCACTTTCCGCGCGGGCCTGGCGTTTTCTCCCAGTTGGATACCAGGCAGCCGCCAGTGGTAAAAGCGTTGCTGCCGCTGCGCATCAGCATGCGGCAGCGCGCACATGGGGGGGAAGGTATAAGAAGTTTTTGCCCCCCGCTTCTACGGCAAGTTTGCTTCGAAGTTACGTTGGTTATAGAAAGCACGAAGGCCACTTCGCTCGCTGTCATTGCCTCTACCATAAAAAGAGCGCGCTGCTCACACACGAAGCAGTAAGAATTGTCACAGTTGTTCACGCTCGTCTTATGTATACTCTTGCGTTCGTTTCGTGCGTCTTTCTTTCTGTTTCGTTTCGTGCGTCTTTCTTTCTTGGTAATGCGGTTGTGCGCGCTCCTGTTAAGCATGCTGATTTCGTGCGTACTTTCTATTCGGGGTGCACGAGGGAAGTTTTGAGTTGCTTGCCGTTCACGTGACATTAAAATTCGTTGCTGTAGCATTCACTACTTCGCCCTTGTGGCGAAACAATCTACAATAGACGCTCAAGTACCTCATTGACGACACGTTTCACTTTCGCGTTATACCGATTCCTACAAGAAGGGATCAGCGGCATTTTTTTGTTCTCCACGCTATTGCCCATATTAGGAGCAAAAGAGTGAAAATTCATCCCATCTGCGTCGGTTCTCTTGTTAGCGGCAAAGTGCGGTCCCGGCTGTATCGGCTACCGTATAGATACCCATCATACGATAAGACACACTTGCGATTTAGCAGGACTAGGGCCCATTTCTTTATTTCTTCTTATCGTAAGAATAATCTACAATGAATTCAAATGTATGTCCTCAAGCACCAGGGAATAAATGTCACTTGCCTGTGTATAGTGGACAGCTTTTAGGGGTGTTATTTTATGTGGCTAGCAATAATATTAAGAATGTTTTAGCAAGTGATTCAGCCATTTATTCCTTCATCAACAGATTGACGATCTCGCTTCGTGGCAAGGAATGTTGGGTGGGATAGATAATATAAAGTTATGTTCCGGCATGCACGGTGCTTTCTAGGTAACCTAGTGCGAATCCATAAATCACCGTCGTTTCATTGTACCAAACGCTCGTTTCATCAAACACCCCCTGACGTAATTCCCAACGGTCTGCCAGAATTTGCGAGACTGGCATTAATAAATAGCGCGTGTACAGCTACTTTTCCGCTGGCATAGAACATAGTACTGCCCGCCGCCATTCATTTCTCCCATTTGCGCAACAAACAAATGGCAAACAACCTGAGAGAGATTCCTGACGCACCTTATGATTTGGGCAAGAAGCTGAGAAATGATAGCTTTTTGTCTCCTTCGGATCTCTCCAGCCCGACCGTCGTCGACTTACATCGACGCTGCTCCCACAGAATCGCGTGTCCCAGAGCTCGGCCGAGCGCAGATCACCACGGCTGCAGCGTGCACCATGCCCGCGATGAATGGCGACCCCGGAAGGAGTAGAATGCCCCGTGCGCGCCCGCGCATGTTGAGCCTTTCGCAGGCGTTGCCTCAGTGGCGATTTCAGGACGGACGTGCAGTCATTCTTGTTCTCGCGCGGCGGTCATTCGGCGAGACAGATGGTGCACCATTTGCTGTGCCTAATGGTCACTGGCCATTGCAGTGAGTTGTTTCGTCCACGTGGGAGCAAGCAGCGTCGAACAGAAGGCAAAAACGTTTACCTCCTAGAATAACAGACAAATCTAGCCTCTCGCGTCATTTAAACAGCATTGTGACTCCGTACGCGAAACTGGCTGGTAGAGGACACGCACAAGAAGTTAAGCTTATGATATCAATATGTATTACAAGTAATGCGGTATATGGGCTTACGTCGATATACTTGTTCTGCGAACGAAAGTACATGTGTTTGCACACTCGCTACTTTTAGCTAGAAGCAGTATATGTCCTGTGATGGCACTCAAAGGACGAATCACCACAAATCACTCAACGGCAACGTCATTATCGAGCTTAGTGCTCATTTAAGCCCCAAACCATTCATTCGACACAGTTCTTTTTAACGCGACAGCGTTAAGATTTTGTTTCGCAGATACGAGTATTCATGTGTCGACCTCGGTATCTGTGTTGTTGCTTGGGAGCGATATATAAGCGCTCTCCGTGGATGATTGATAATTCGAGATAGAAGAAGAAAAAACGAAATGAGCGAAGCTTGCGCGAAGTCGCGCGAGGCAGAAAAAATAGTGGACAACTGTGTAGCTGGTTCTGGCTCGGCTAAACCTTCTCACCTCTCTCTTGCTTTGCTCTACTAATACTATATGCACGGCTGAGAGGGGCTGCCCATTTCAGCGTTGACAAGCTGCGTTGTGCGCTTAGACGGTGATTGTGCGCGTGCCGGTTCATTATGGTGATAATTCTCAATATACGCCGGGACACAGAGAACCTCTAGCACAACAGCTCTGCCACGAGAAATATTAAAAAAAATAAAACCAGTTCCAGTGGGAATCCAACCTATAGGACTGCTTCGTTGCAAGCAGGTGTTCGATCGAAGAGCCATGCCATTGCTTGGTACTGCTTTCAAAAACAACGAATACTAATATCATGCAATGCGAGGAAACCTTACTAGATATTTTCACTTGTCAAACTCCGCCACGGCGACTGACCTCTTCTGTTGGGCCCACGGAGCAGCGCGCGCAGCGCTGTCGGTTTAGGCCACGGAGGAAGGAAAGGTAGGAGAGGGCATGCCCAGCCGGCGCAGGGCGTGAAAAGTGTGGGGGAAATGACATCATGGCGGCCATATTCACTAGGCACAATGGCGGCGTTGCTATGGTTACGTGTTGCGCAGTGGAGCTGGTCTAGCAGTGAGCGGCCGCGGCTCGCGGCGGAATGTTTGCCTCCCCAGGTCTCGTGCGGAGCCGTGGCAGACAGTATCTGTGCTCTGCACCGCGTTATTGGTTACGCAGTGTTTTCCTGGCAGTCACATTACTCTTATAGCAACGTTTACAAATCCCTTTGTCCATTACGGGGTTTCAACAGTGAGTAGAACAAGTGCATATCAATGTGTCGTGCGGCGGATGACGCGGATGAAGCAGTTAGTGTTCAGCGAAATTGCGTTGGGCACCAAGACGAAGCTGAATGACGACGAACGCCTTGCAGGTCAGTGACGGTTGAGCAGTGCTCCTGCTTGTGACAACGGACGACGCTGTTGAGCCCAGCAAGACGCCATGAGGACCATGTGCGCATACGTAGTTTCGCGTTGTGTGTGTACAGTTACAACTTGCATGTGCGTATTAAAACACCTTCTCTGTTCCGCTTGGTACACTCTCCACCAGCATTGCATGTAATCTCAACGTAACAGCAACCACGTTCAACTGTCACTAGCACCGTGCTCAAAGTCACCACGGTCGCAGAATGCTGACGCCGGTAAGTTTCACGCGGAACACGGACACAGTGGAAGGACGCTGCGTCGGCCGCGTGGCAGAATTCAACCGTAGAAGGCGCATAACCGACCGTGTTGTCTGTACAGTTGCTGAAATAATTACGTGAAAAACACTCGCCGTTGTCAGTGCATCTAGCGCGCGTTCTCTCGTAGTTGTTTCGTTGTCGGTGAGCTGTTACTCCCTGTTATTACTCGGACGAAGCGATTTCGCTAAAGGTGTCCCGCAGGCTCAGAGTGATGAGCCCCGTTCCATTAGTTTTGGATCGTCACGACACACGCGCTATGCAGCCCACGTGCTTTCCGAGCCAGAGAGAGAGTCGTGCCTTCTGCTCTACATTCGGATGTAAACAAGCGAGGAGAATTTGCCTAGTCAATATGGCCGACTTCCGGCTTCATCCCGGCTTCACAACGAGTGACGTCAGGGCCTCTCCTTCCTCCATAATTTAGGCGGACGGCGCGAGCGAGGCCAATAGAGCTGCCAAAACGCGCACTTTCTAAAGACGATAGTTAAAGACGAGAATCTGTCTTGGGGACCTTTGACGCAAAAATTTCGGTCGCTCGGTCGGTCGGTCCGTCCGTCTGGTCGGTTGGTCGGTCCGTCCGTCCATCCGTCTGTCTGTGTGTGTGTGTCTGTACATTTGGCTGTTTGTCTACTCTTAACGGCACTGGGTACTTGAAACGGCCAACCCCATCCGCAGTGCCCACCAATGTTGCCCAAGCTTGAGCGTTCATACTTGTGAAATTGTCAATTAAAGAACAATTATTGCGCACGTCTGCGGCACCATGAAAGCACGTATATACTCTACATGTTCGTCTTTTACTAGAAAAGGCAACATAAGTAATTTTAAGGAACGTGGCAATTATCACGCTGCGCTGACCATGCAACACTTGCACGAAAAGGCTAGTGTTTGCAACGCTTTTCTAAAACGAGACGGTGGTGGCACCTACCCTTCGCCTTGCGTTCTACATCTTATCAATTCTCAAAGCCACGCACTTCGCTTTCCAAAAAAAACTACTAGAAGGCGCTCATGTCTCACGTGTGAGGTGACGATGTGCTCGTTCACCTCGGCTGCACGCTCGAGGCACTCTAATGCAGCGCCTCCCGAATACCATTCACCAATTTTGTTGTGTAGAACATCAAATAAATGTTTCTTCACTCTCTCCACACGCAAGACCATCGTCTTTCGATGACATTGGCGGATTAACATGCAAATATGGTGGCAATTTTTTTGCTCCTGTTGGTTATCTTCGCCAAGATACCGTGTGCGTTGTGAGCAATTACGCCTTGGTGTTTTTCGACCTGCTCTAGCAGTCACAATGATTCTGTGCGATCTTCGAGCGAGAAGAGGCATTTTTTTTTCAGGCTGCTGAAGACTGCATCACGTATTCGCTATTGGAAGCGCCACATTCCGAGGCTTGTTGTGACTGGCGCCAAAGCTGACGAGGGAGCGGCGCTCTTTGGATCTTCAAACAAGTAGCCGACCGGCCGGCTGCAGGCCTATGACCGCCAGGCATTGTCCCTCCTAGCCGGTGGGTGAGACGTCGTGTCGCCACGCGGCCGTAAGCTCTTCGAGAGAGGACAACAAATACAGCATCTTCCTTCGAAGCGACCGCAGCGGCCACCGCAAATCGCCCCGCTAATTAGGCTAGCGGTTCGGTGGACCCTTTGATGTATGCTGTCAGGAGTTTGGGACCCCTCGACCAGCAGCACACACACGACGAGGAAGAGCCCCGCTGGCGCCACCTTGGATTGCGGAGATCAAGGCTCATTATTGGATGTTCACGTAGGCCGTGCATGCTCTTCATCCTCGCCGGCTGTGTGTGATCTGGGATTGGACAGCAACCTCTGCACGTGTTCCCTGATCTAGGGATCTGGGGAGAACATACCCTTTATAGTGAGCCACCCGGCTTATTCAAAGGGAGCGCCATGTAGAGGAACGCCAGATTCGAAAGCTCGCCATGTGAGAGCTCGTGATGTACGAGTGCTCACCTTGTATATAATGTAAATAAACCCTCATCAAGTTTCTCTTCCTCCTGCCTCGACAACTTCCTTCCGTACCTCCAGTGCCTGCAAACCCTGGTCGCAACAGGCTCGACAAAGAACTTACCAGCTCTTTTGTCGTGTGCGACATACACATCCAGCCAGAAGGCCTTGCTAAAGATGGGTGCCAGTCTGGTCGGAAATCAAGTTGTTCATGGATGTCTTGATGAAGAGCAACACGCATGAAGTGCATACTTGACGCCGTCGTTGGTTTTGCATCACGGTCTTGCATACACGTTTTCCACAGACTGTAGAATTCCATAAAGAGAACACACCAAAGGGCACTTCATTAGGACATGTCATAATAAATTTGGTATGATGTGACGAGAGTAGACAACGAAAGTAAATAACACGTTTAAGTATGATAATCATGACATGGAAGTCTTGTACGGCATAATTTACGTGCACATCATAACGCTGGGCCTGTGTTAAAGTGACCTATCAACGTTCTTCATTCGTGCTTTGCATATCATCGAAACACTTCAACGAAACACAGTCACTGATCGCCCCGTTCAGTAGCCCTCTTGTCAGAGCTATATATGCTCACACCCAAGCCGTGTGCAATGTACTACACTCAGGATGCTGAAGGTTCGGCAAGCACGACTGAAACATTAATACCGAAAAGAATACACATGCGTGCTTTTCGAAAATCCGTCGATCAATAATGTCGTTCGGAAAGTACAGGTGCCGGGATTGTGGCCGTGACTAGACGTTTCAGCGCTGTAACAATGTTGCCTCGCCGGTCGAGCTCGAGCGTGTCTGCGGCATGCGGATTTACAACTACGCTTTCATTTTTCGCAGAAGTATAATATTCCTAACAAATTGGTCTACGAGCGTGCAAAAACATTAACGCACGATGGGACATGAAGATCAACTCACTTATTGTCACTTGGCAGCTGATCTATCACCGTCGCTGTCACTGTCAGTGCTTTCGCTGCTTTCAACCACCACTGATAAATCCTCATTGTCCAAATATTTTTTTCAACAACACTGCTGAAAGCAGTCTGAACGATTTCCCCCGCCGAACGACTTCGACCACTCCGCATCACCATATTAAACCTCTGGGCGCGAAGGATATTTTGCTCTCATACCGTTCAACAAGCAAATCACTTGCAGTGTGGTTCCATTAAGACAGGCAGCGCAGCGCTGAAAGCAACGTAAGCGAAGAACGCCAAACAGAGTGTTAGCTCTACGGCTATTGTGCAGCGAGTCCTAACTAGAATGACTGAATGGTCATTCACTTGATTCATAACAGCACAAATCTGGCAACTAACAAAGAGTTCTATTTTCAGTATTGCCAATTTGAGACTGCTGACTTTTAAAAGAGAATATCGCGAGCCCGCGAGACTTCCCGCGTGCAATGTTTTGGTATTCATGCACTACGAAAATGCTGATCTACAGGGTTACAGTTTCAACTGAAGAGGTCAGATCCCAAAGTTTAACTAACCAACGTGGCTACAAAAGACCTCGCGAACTTGATATGTATAGGAAGCGGGCTGTCATTTAAAGCGAGAGTTGCCACGCACTTCCACGTAAACTTGGCCCCTCGCAAGAGCGAATGGGGTGTACCGTGTCACAGTAGACCTGTTTGTTCACTGGTGCAGGAAACATGCCAAGTCGTAGTGTTCGTTTCTCGCCAACGCCCTATTAATCAGGCTAGCACGTGCGACTGAGGCAGTGACTGCGTAGTGCTTTCATTGGGTCGTCTACTGACCCTCCTCGAGAGGATCACTCTTCTCGAAACTTTTTGAGGTGGTTATTAATTCACTTAAGGGATTGACTAGAAGAATTTTCAAGTTAGTTTGCTGTAACTAACACAACGCATAAATCACAAAATATTACAAAATATTGAAAATCGTTTATACATGGTCGGGTTATTCCTGGACTTGCGTAAAGCATTCGACAGTGTGAATCACGAAATACTGTTATTTAAACTTCGCACCTATTGGATACGTGGTACACCTTTAGAACTCATGCGAAGCAATTTAATGGTCGCTTAACTATTTTTCTCTCAATTAGGTGAGCTCTCCACATCTTAAAATACAAACTGGTGTACCGCAAGAATCTACACTAGGCAAGGTAATATTTAAAATATACAATAATGACCTCCGAAGCATTTCACCTACACGGAACATAGTCATGTATGCGGATGACTCTAATCTTTCCTTTTCAAGCACATCCTAAGAAAGATTGACAAAGAAAGCAATGGTTATTTGGATATATTGTCTGATTGGCTGAACTTAAACAAACTTCAATTAAATGTTACGAAAACTAAATATGGGCTGATAAATAAACAAATGGCCGATAGATTTAGGCCGATAAATAAACCAATGCCTCTAAATATTACTGTTTTACTCAAAGGAAAACAGATAGAACGAGCAGCAACGCAAAAGATTTTAGGTGTATGGTTTCAAGAAAACTTCCCTTGGGACAATCTTGTAAATAAGCTCGGCAGTGATCTTACCAAAGTAGTAGACTCTATATATAAAACTAGTAGTCTTATACCACTACCACTAAAAAAGACAATGTACTACGCTATTTTTTACGCAAAATTTTGCTATTGTGCCTTAGTCTGAGTAACAACTGCAAAATTTATGACAAATTAATTAAACTGAAAAAAAGGCAATAAGTACTTTTGAAAACTATCATAGTAGGCCGCGAGACTTACCCACACATAATCTTTTCGATAAAAATTTATTAATGAAAACAAATCAAGTTTACTATTGTAGATTACCATTCCTCATAAAAAAAGCAGGGACTCCATATTAGTATGCACCGATTTCATTTCCACGGTATCAGTTAAGCCGCCAAACAACAATGGACCACTCACGCGAACAAACTATGAACGCCAGGACATACAATAATAAATACCCCGGCTACTAAACATTGTGCGGAACGACATGGACTTTCGCGCGCCCCATTTCAAACAATATGTAAAAAAACTTTCTCTTGCATTCTACAATAACTTATCAGTTACATTTTCATACACCGTTTATACATGTCTTTTTCATTGTTTAATTACTACAGTTTCAATCTTCATTATTTAATGCATTGAGGTACATAGTTTTTAACCGTTCGCATTATGTGTTTTATTTTCAGGAAGTGTTTCGCACATTATGTTTAGTTTCATGAAGTGTTTCATGATATTTTGTTGCATAAAGTATTTTACTTTATCATTTTATGAAGTGTTCGTAAACGTTTCTGTTGATGAAGGTATTTTGTATGATGCGAAACTGTAAGGGCTCTGTTTTGCATTTAGTTGTGTGCATGCTGATGCTTCATTGTTTTACATGCATCAAAACCATTTGCATGCATGCCGAATGCCCAAAGGAGTAAAAGCCTCTGTCAGGCCAGTTGGCCTTTAGCTTTTGCTCTTCTTTCTGTAAAACGAAACCCTGTATTCTGCTTATCGGTGCGGCAGTCTATGGACATTGCTAATACTTTATGCTTTTATTCTTCACCGGAAAACCGCATATACTTGGGTGGCTATAGCAGGGTCCCTTTTAATGTAAATAAGCGATACAGGATGAGCATTTCACCTGGCAAGCTCTTCCCCGTGAAACAAAAATGCACGTCAAGTTGTGGACTCTTGTCGTTTATTTTTATAAAGTAGAACGCAGTAATAGCGAAGTAAGTAAGTAGTCTCGCGACATTCTTACAAAAATCATTGGGCGAACATTTCTGTCAAAGCATACATATGTCGAGTCAATGAAGTGGTGCCTCGTGAAATCGAACATTATATGAGAACCGCTAAAATCAAGAGCTGGCATTTTATGTGTGTTAATTAGGGCTGCGTTTGCGCCGCTTTCTTCATCGCAAGAAAGAGCAAGCCTGGCGGGCGCCGAGTGAGGCAGTGCCAGTATTGTTCCTGCGGGGCGCTTCGTCAATGCGCGAGTAATTTTGTAATGCCGCAAAAGAGTGAGTACTCAAGTGTTGTCGACGCGGGGGTGTGAGATAAACGACGCTTTCCCTAGGAAGCACAATGTAGCCATATGGCGCCCGACGTCTCTGTTCATCCTCGACCTTTGAAATGTCCGCTTCTGGAGGTGGTGGGCGCGTGGCCCGAACCCCGCAGTCCAGCGCTCTTCCAAAACTTTCACTCCTAAGCTAGCGGCGAACGCTAATCCTGCAGGGTGACACGACCACCAATGTCACTCCCGCTTCTGTAGTAGTGTCTTCACGAACGGCAGTGCAAAGTAATTGCGAAAGGAAAATCCAGAGAATTCATTTTTCTTCCTCTCATCGAAGCCACACAGATTGTTGTCAAAAAGTACACTGTAAGTACAATGTGAAAAATGAAACTGATTCAGCAGCTGAAGTGTCCTCCTGTACTTACTTTCATTTCACTCGGCTGTTGTCAAAATAAGGGAACGTGCAGGAGCACGGAAAACTCAGTCTAGGCTAAGTAGGTAAGCTGAGACGAATGTAGCAGCAGGACAGACAGTTTACATATAAAAAACATTGGTGCAGTGTCATTCTACACGTCATAACTGAACAACGTCTTACGCACGTATGTCGGTGATCTGTCATAATACCTGGCTCATCCCAACATCAAGGATATTCGCACAACATACTGCATTGGTGTCTGCATACCATCCATGTCCGCAACGGTGGATCAGGGGCTACGGTGCTCTGCTGCTCACCCGAAGATCGTAAGTCCAATCCCGGCCACTGCGGTCGCATTTTTTGTGGAGCCGAAAAGCTAGAGGCCTCTGTTCTGTGCGTTGTCAGCACACATGAAAGAACGCAAGACGGTCGAAATTTCCGGAGCCCTTCATTACAAAAGTCCCTCAAACTCACATCCTGGTTTCGGGACGTGAAACCATACTTATAATTTTTACTCTCTGTCCGATGCGCCAAAGATTCTGAGCGAAAAAACAGCCGACCGAGTAAAATAGCCTCTTAGCCAGCGGTATCAACTAGGACGTCATACAACCAAACTACTTACGATGTGCAAAATATCCTTGCCATCACTGCCGCAAACTAGAAGGTCGCACACCAAGCCTATAGGTTTGTTCTTGGCTCACTTAACTTTTTTCTTGCTTTATTTCCCTTGCATTATCTCATTCCAGATTATTCGCCTTCAGATATCAACGGGAATGATCTTCCCGTGACGACGCCTCTGAACACGTGTCAACACAAACTTTATATTTTTTTTCTCGGTATGGGGTTCTCAGTTATTTTTCTTTTTTTTTCTCCATTATCTTGTGACTTCTAAGCTATTTATTGTTGTGAAGTGTTGCGCTTTTTTTAAATCTCAGTGCGCAGTTGAATTGTTGACTGCAGTTATTTGTAAGTTTTTTCACGAAGCACCGTAGCGTTGTTCTTTGTGTTTACTTCTGATTTTCACTGTAACCCCCTTACTCAATGCCTTCGGGCCTGTGAGGTGGGCCCGAAGGCATTGAAGTGGGCGCATGTAGGACTATGCGCATGCAAACCCCACAAGGAGAAAAGGCGAACACTTGATGAGCCGCCACAGCGCTTGCCAGACAAATAGATATGAACGTAGACCGACTCGAGAAAAAAAAAGAAAATACAGCACTAAACTACTGCGAGCACACACGCGAATCCGCAAAAACCACCGCATAGCGCAACAAAACAGAACCACATAAAGGAATAAATCGCCCAACAGCCAACCTTTAAAACCTGAGTACTCGCACAAAAAAACAGTTCGAAGTATGGTTTCGCGAATGGTTAGATTTAAAAACGAATATAATACGAATAGAAAGTAATCATATTATTCATAAATACAAATGCGTATCGAATGCTATTCTAATAGCAGATCCACCATTTTGATGACAAGCCTAGTGTTCAACAACTTCTTTATTTGAAATAAATATTCACAAACAAGGTAGTATTACCGTTTCATTCAATCAGCAAAAAATACCGCAGTAAGGCAATATAGTATGCAGTAGTAACAAGAACCTTCAAGGTAATATTTAGCTTGTGGCCTTATTAGGCAGATCGATGAGTGTGCGAGTCGGTACTTTGTTGCCAGCTATTAAATACCACTAAGACCAGAAAGCTAATGTTTCAAGAATGTACCTGCATCATGACTCCCATGATAAGGACAGTGTGTTGTGTACACGTTTACTTCGGCAACACTGGAGCTTACAGCAGAAATTTCTTTGTGGGGCGGTGATCAAAGCTTCGACAAGACGCTTGTAATACCGTGAATGCTTCAACGAAATGCATCACGCATTTCGGTAATTTACTAATTAAAAAAATATTCTTTGGATCTATCAACGCGTAGTTCGATTGATGGTATCCCGTCGTGGCTGAGAAAATCAAAAATTTCTCGAAAAGTACTCAGTAGTGCAAATATGCGCTACGAGTACCAAATCTAATACAAGTCTATTCGCTTCACTAGAAGCGAAACGTGGGTTAGTTGGTGGTTCCTGCTTGGATGTAAAAACAGCACAAATATACAGACACATACAAAAGAAAAGACGACAAGGCGCTGTATTAACGGCTATATTTTATTAAACGGAGCACACACATATATCAAGCAGAAGACCTAGTCACATGGCACACCATGGCGACTGCGCTGCAGATCAAACAGGGTATAAAGAAGAATACCATCACAAACAAAATGGACACATGCGTACACACCCCAGGAAAACATAAACCAAAAAGACATAACGATCACACCTACTTCCAAGCACACGCGTGACAACCGCAAAATACAGTCACTTTAACATGACCGCGCTGAACACTGGTATCCAACCTGCTTTTCACCAAGTGCCACGGGCGGTTTGCTCACCCTATCTTTCCCATTCCTTTTCAATGTAAAAAGCCCCCGTCAGCCCTCTAGTACATCTGTGCCGATGGCCAAACAAACAAATGCTTTTTCTGCCAACGGCTGGCAGCCACTCTCTCTGCAATGAGCTGGCAAGTGCAGACTACCAGAAGTCGTCAAAGATTCTAAGCGCTCGCTTAGTCTACCATTAACGCACCGCCCTATTTGTTTTATATAAACCCTCCCGCATGACAGAAGCAGCGTATACACAAGGCATGAGTCACATTCAACATATCTATTCTTTCTCTTTTCTGGAAAGAACGAGCAGGTCTGGTGAAAAACCGAACTTTCGTGCCAACGGGAGCAATTGATTGATTTGTGGCGTTTAACGTCCCAAAACCACTATTTGACTATGTGAAACGTCGTAGTGGAGGGCTCCGGAAATTTTGAACACCTGGGGTTCTTTAACGTGCACCCAAATATGAGTACATGGGCCTACAACCTTTCCGCCTCCATCGTAAATGCAGCCGCCACAGCCGGGATTTGATCCCGCGACCTGCGAGTCATTAGCCGAGTACCTTAGCCACGTTGGCGGGGCAGCCAACGGGAGCAAAGAGTGGACAACTTTTTGGGAGCTGACATCACAACACCTACCCCATACCTACTGGATGCGTTCTTCAAGCTATGAGAAAATTTATCCATGTAGGGGACTGATACTGGTCTCTCTTCGTTGCGCTCGCACTCTGTTATCATACTCGATTCATTTTATTTACGCCTTTGATCCAGTTCATTAGTTTTTGACAGCCCCTCAAGGTTTCCGTACCAGGGTAGCCTACTGACTTCAGCCTTTCAACTTGGCTCAGGAAACTTTCTTTTATCTCATGCGTGCACGTTTCTTGGAGTGCAGCTCGTAGCGCGGCATACATAATGCCGCACTTGGCTATCTTACAATAATTTGAGCTAAGAGACCTTACCCTTTACGGATGGGGGCTTGTGCAACCAACACAAATGTTCATCGTGAAAGCGCAATCTAATATCTAGAAACGGCAGCTCGAAGGTGAACTTAGGGCCCTGCAACGCTTCCTGAGCATGGTCAGAAAACGCTGCCAATCGGTAGTAGAGGCTCCCGAGAGTCCGCGATTCAAATATTATAGCGCAGTACGTGGTCATGAATTCACAGTAAGTTATCGAAGTCAGCTGAAAATAGCTTTCTCTTCTTTAGACAAGTTATGAATGACGCTCGAAAATCACGCGTAGAAGGCCATCTATCAGTCATTGAGTGATTTGAACTTGGCGCGTTCGGTCAATATAAAGATCGCCGCAGGAGGCCGCGGCTTGTACACGCGTGATCACACGATCACACTGTAAAGGTGGCGTATTAAGAGAGAAAAAAAAGTGCTCAAGGTAACGAGGTGCACGTTACATTTTTTCTTCACCCCTGCCATCCCTAGCTCCCTGCTTAGATTCCAGCGCTTTCGTCGGGGTGAGAGAAGAGAGAGCACGATTGCAGCATGCGACAAATCTTCGTAATTCCGCTCGTACTAGACGGATTACTAAAACGCTTGTGTTGTTGAATTTGTCAGGCAATAAGCTCTTTTAGTAAATGCATTCCTAGATTATTTGACAAATTTTTCAGTGCTAGCTTGAGCCCATGGCCAGATTTCTTGAAAATGTTTCACTCCTCGTGCTATCAGACTGTCGGATTTAATTAGAATAAAAAAATATCGACATACCAACAAACGAAGCAGGACAGGTATTTACACTTTTGGCAACATACCTGTAGATTTGACCCTTATAAATATTACTTAAAGTCCGTGCCACCTCAGATCCAACGCAAACGCCATATTTCTAGACATAAATGCCCCCGTACCATTCAACAAACATAGACCGCAGGTATAACACCAGTAGCTCTAAAAAGTTGTCCAAAGAAACACCAAACTCTTAACAAACTTGAATGAATTAATGAATGATTGTTACTCAAGTGCAAAAAATTACACTTCGGACATGTTTTAGTCCTTACCGCATGGTAAACTTTTGCAGGGTGTTTTGTGTTGTTGAGGACAATGATCAAGTCAAGTTTTTTTTTTCAAACGACAGTCAGTATTACTCAACAACTGATGTATTAAACATTTTTAGGAATTCTAGCCATGAATATTAGTTCACCTACGAGCTGCTTGGAAAAGGGGAGCTCCAGTTTTTAGATTGCGCTTTCACGATGAACATTTGTGTTGGTTGCACAAGCCCCCATCCGTAAAGGGTATCTCTTAGCTCAAATTATTGTAAGATAGCCAAGTGCGGTATTATGTATGCCGCGCTACGAGCTGCACTCCAAGAAACGTGCACGCATGAGATAAAAGAAAGTTTCCTGAGCCAAGTTGAAAGGCTGAAGTCAGTGGGCTACCCTGATACGGAAACCTTGAGGGGCTGTCAAAAAATAATGAACTGGATCAAAGGCGTAAATAAAATGAATCGAGTATTTATTTATTACATACTGCAGTCCGTAGACCAAGCAGGAGGGGCACAAAAAGGGAGCATAGCGAAAAAAGCGAACAAGTTATACCGCAAGTTAGAATACACAAAGCTACTGAAAAACAAGTCATACTAAATAGGATGCTTAGTTATACATATCTAGAAAAAAAGCGAACAAACTTCGAGAAACAGTTTCAAGCACAAAAAAGTAAAGCTACACAGTTGAAATAACAAGATGAGGTAATCTAGCATTGAAATATCAACAGTGTTGATTACACAAAAGATGCATGTAGTTTTCAAAGTCGGGAATGCCACGTTCAGGAAAACCATTTGAAGGCAGTGCATTTCATTCGCTAATGGTTCTCGGAAAGAAGGAATGTTTGAAAAGGTTAGTACGTGCAAAGTAAGGTGTCAGATCATGATTGTGAGCATGCCTGGTTTTCCTGGAAGAAGAGGGAGAGATGTATTTACTGGGATCGATATTAAACTGATGATTACGAAGCAGGAAAAGAAACTCGAGTCTGGCGATAGTTCTACGCTGTTTCAAGAGCGGAATGTTGTTAGTAGCCATAAGTGATGAAGGAGAATCAAGATTGTGATATGCATTATAGATGAATCTTACCGCTCTCCTCTGGACCATTTCAAGTTTATAAACATCCTTTTTGAAATACGGGTCCCAAGCTACGCATGCGTACTCTAGACGGGGTCGAATAAATGTATTATATGCAAGAAGTTTGATCTGAGTTGGCGCGTTTTTAGTTTGTGCTAAGAAACCCTAGTTTTCTAGAGGCGGAGGAACAATGTAGCGATCGGGCTATGCCTTGACCCAGCGAGTCATTTGCCACGCCGGATTATTGCAAAAAGGACAGTCTCGCCACGTCTGGACGGAGGAAGCAACAGAGGCCGGCCCCACGAGACGTCGCCTACTGATTAACAGCGGCGCCAACGGGGGTGGAATGTCGCCAAAGAGGGTTTTGGAGCCGCCACTCTATCTCCATCCTGGGCCAGTCACGCATCGTTAGCGCGTTAACCGGCAGACGACGCGGCGTTGGTCAAGGGCTCTCCCCAGAGAATTCCACGAGCCTGGCACCTCTCAAAAGGCCGCTCTAAGATCTCCTCGTGGGAACGCAGCCCGCGGCCGGCATCAAAGGGGTCGAGGCGCCCGTGCGTCTTCCGCCCTCCCCTTCCTGTTCTACGGCAGCGCTGCGACTAGTGGCAAGAGTGTGTGTGTATGTGCAAGCCTGTGTTGTGCCTCTATGAACAGACATGATGGGCGGTACTTCATTGAGAGGAACTGCCACATCACCATTGGTCCGCATTGTTTTATATAGTGATCCCCAACCTAGGGACCTAGGGAACGGGGGTCAACAAAAAGGGCGTGGAGTGCCTCGCCCAACGTTCTTCTCTTCTCTTCTGTCATCTCGACAACTCCCTGTAAAGATGTAAATAAATCCGTTAAGTTTGCTCAAAGCTCTCCCCTAGTCCTTGGCTCGACGGAGCGACGGCGATCGGCCCCGCTACCCGCAGACTGCGGTCGCCGCGACGCGCAACAACTGGATGGCAAGCGGTTGGATGTGAGCCTGGAGGACGGAGAATGAACAACACGCTGAGATCATGGAGACTGGCAGCTGTGGACTGGTGAGTGCTGGCTTTGGTTTTTGGTTGCCAGGCTGATAAGATAGAAGTGCAATCTTTTCGCTGGTAGAGGCTACCACAGAAGCAGTGGTTTACGGAACTTCTGGGTAGAGAGTGAGCTGCACCACACTAGTTCTCTGTCATGGATTGGAAGCGTTTGTTGAAGAATCAGCTCCTGATTCTGGGGGAGGAGCTGGGAGCAGAAGTAAATGTGGGGATGAAGAAAGACGCAATTGTTAGCGCTATCGATAGCTTGAATCTGAGCAGTGAAAAGATTAAAGAAACATGGAGCGAGATTCAAAAGCGTGAGGAACAGGAGCGTCAGGATAGACGACAGGAACAGGAACGCCAAGAAAAGCGCGAGGAACAGGAGCGTCAGGATAGACGACAGGAACAGGAACGCCAAGAAAAGCGTGAGGAACAGGAGCGTCAGGATAGACAACAGGAACGCCAAGAAAAGCGTGAGGAACAGGAGCGTCAGCTAAGGCAAAAAGAACTGGATATAGAACAGTTGCGACTCGAAGTGGAAATGAGGAAGATAGCAGGGGTCCAAGGAGTGGAGGTAGAAGGGCAGACAAAATCTTTGTGATTTATCTAAACAACTGCAACCCTTCAAAACAGGGCAAGATGTGGGCCTCTTTCTTGTGAACTTTGAGAGAACCTGCGAAAAATCGAAACTTGGTCGTAGCACATGGGCTCGAAATTTGTTAAGTTTGCTGCCATGTGAAGCAGCGGATGTAATCGCGCGGCTTCCGGTGGAGGATGCGGACAACTACGACAAAGTGAAGGATAGCCTTCTAAAGAGGTTCTGACTTTCGCCAGACGCGTTCCGCCAGCGGTTTCGCAATCTGACAAAGAAGCAGGGCAGCACGTATTCTGATTTTGCCTATGAGTTGAAGGTCAACTTAATAGAATGGATGAAAAGGAGCCAACGCTTTTGGGAACTTCGAAATGGCTCTTGAAGAAGTGGCTCTCGAACAGTTTTTTTTCAAAACTTTCCGAGCCAATGAAGCTCTGGATCCAAGATAGAACCGGCGTAAAAACAATACAGGCAGCGGCCGACTTTGCTGACGAGTACGCGTCACGCCGGGGAGAAAGAGACGAGGTTCCTCCAACAAAAGCGGGAGATAAAGGGAAACCTTGGACGGCGAAGCAGGGAGCTGGCGCAGGTACGACTGCACAGAAAAAGACAGACTTCGCTGAAAGTGGTCAAGGATCACAAAACAAACAGGGGGGAAAGGTTTCGGGGGATTCTTCCAAAAAGAGTCCTTTTGAGGCTCGGAAACCACCTACTTGCTACAAATGTATGGAGGAAGGGCATATTGCCGTAGGCTGTCGTAGGCCCAGGCCAGCCTTTTCGTACACTTCTGACTCAGCCACTAGCGAGGAGCTCTTAGTCCGTACCTTTTTAACCTAACAGTGAACGGAAAGCCGTGCCGCGTCTTACGAGACAGTGGGGCAACCATGGATCTTGTGCACCCGGACTATGTAGCACAAGCAGACTACAACGGCAAGTGTGCATGGATTAAACCAGTTTTGGAGGATGGAAGCATTTGTCTTCCGGTTAGCTCGAGTAATTCTGACAGGACCGTTCGGAGAAGTGGAGACGGAAGCGGCGGTGTCAGACAAGCTGCCCCCGCAGTACCCCTATTTGTTCTCGAATCGGACCGACCATCTGCTGAGAGAACAAGGGAAAAGTTTTCACGAGGGAACAGTACAAGCCTTGACACGAGCTAAAGCACGAGCGTTAGCAGCCGAACTAGAGCGGCAGGAACCGAGTTTTACCGGAAGTCCCGCAACACCAGCTATAATCAGCGCAGTTGAGCCTGCTATCCCGTCGCCTACTGAAAAAGAAAGAGAGGGGTCAGAGAAGCAGACTAGCACTGATACAGCGGAAAGGGAATCGGAGGAGGGGCTGCTCGCGTTGCCGGTATCAAAAGCACTAAGCAATGTACTGGGGAAAGTGACAAGAGACGAGCTCATCGAGCAGCGAAAAAGCGATCCCAGCCTTAAGGAGATTTGGAACATCGTCAGGGAAGGGGTGGCGAGGAAGAATGTCAGTTTTCCTGTCAAAGATAGCATCTTGTACCGCCACTACCGGACTGCAAAAGGTCGCACGTTCGACCAGATTGTAGTGCAGGCTAAGTATCGGTCTGACATTGTGGATCTCTGTCACGGAGTTGGTTGGTCGGGGCATTTAAGAGCTCGGAAGACCAAAAATAGGCTCCTAATGGAGTTTTATTGGCCAGGATGCTTCAAAGAAGTTGAGAAGCACGTAAGAGCGTGTGACACCTGCCAGAGAGTGGGAAAACCGCACGAGAAGGGAAAGGCACCACTTAAGCTTGTTCCGCTCATTTCGGAGCCATTTCGCCGGCTGGTAATAGACGTTGTGGGACCACTCACAGTGACAAAGTCAGGCTACCGGTATTTGCTTACCGCCATTTGTCCAGCAACCAAATTTCCTGAGGCGATCCCAATGAAGGAGCAAAGCTCCGTAGAGGTAGTCAACGCCCTACTGTCTATTTTTAGATGCGGAAGCATCTTATACTCGCGCCTTGTAGTGCGCCATCCGCGCCGTCCGCACCGCTTCTCGAACATTCGACAGCTGACGCGCGCATGCGCCGTCGCGCCGTCGCCCACCATCTGTGCCGCGCGCGCTTCTCCTTCGAGAACATCGACAGCTGACAGTGCATGCGCCCGTCGCGCCGTCGCCATCTGTGCCGCGCGCGCGCTTCTCCTTCGAGAACATTCGACAGCTGACAGCGCATGCTGCCGTCGCGCTGTATATATACTCAAGGTCGGCGCTCGCTCGCTCAGTTGCCGCTCGTCCGTTGGTTTGTACGGCGCGTCGACGTCCGAAGTCGCCGTGAAATGAAATGCCAACGACTCCACAAACACAATGATCGACGTCCCTCGACCAGCGCCGCCCTTTCGCATACGTGTGTACGTGTTCACTCATTTAACACCCCCTTCCTACAACCACGTAAGCAATTTAGCCATCGACCCAAGTAAGTCGCAATTTAACACCCCATTTCACAACCACGTTAACCAATTTAGCCATCGACCCAAGTAAGTCGCACTTTAACACCCCGTTTAACCAATTATATGCTCCGCATCCCTCCTCAGTGTTCCCCCGAGGGAAGCTGCGGGCAATTTTTTTTTTCGAGAGTGGGCTTTCCTCAGGAGATACAGTGCGACCAGGGCTCAGTATTCACCAGCGTTTTCACTACCGGATTCCTGGAAAAGTGTGGAATGAAAATAATCCACAGTTCCGTGTACCACCCGCAGTCCAATAGTGTAGAGCGGGTCATTCCGTGATGAAACGAGTTCTGCGAGCCCTTATCTTTGAAAGGAAGTGTCAGTGCGATGCTTGTCTTCCGTCAATGCTGTTTGCGCTGAGACCGGTCACTCATGAAGCGACGGGTTTCAGCCCCGCGGAGCTGGTTTACGGACGGACGCTCAGGTCTCCACTGCGACTTTTGCGCGAAACCTGGGAGTCGAAGAGTACCGACCCGACGGTGGTCGAGTACATTCTGGAATTACTGGAAAGGCTGTGGTGTGCTCGCGACATTGCTGAGGCGAACATGAGAGAGGCGCAAATAGAGCCAAGAGCTACTACGATCGAAACGCGAAACTGAGAGCTTATCAGGAAGGCGATCAGGTAATGGTCTTGCGCCCCTCGCGAGCAAATAAGCTGGAGATTCAATGGGAGGGGCCCTTTCGGGTTGTGAAAAAGCTCTCGGACACAAATTACGCACAGGAACGTAAAGGAAGACGCCGAGAGGTTGTCATTTACCACCACAATTTAATGAAGAGTTATGTGGGAGAAGTGCAGAAAGTGAACTTGGCTCTTAACAGCACGGAGGAGCTAGCACCTGAAATTCCTGGCTTGGTGGGGGTTGAAAGATCAATGAATGTTACCGATGTCATGAAAGCCGTAGCACCGGCCGAGGGCTTGACTGAGAGGCAGAAAGTCGACCTACGCAACTTATTGTCAGAACACATCACTGTTTTCTCGGAAAGGCCAGGGCGAACTGAGGTTATCACTCATGACATTGAGCTAACTTCTGACACCACTGTGAAGTCGAGGCCGTATAGACTAGCCCCGCGACAGCAGGAGATCTTGAAAAAAGAAGTAGATCGAATGCTCGAGCTTAAGCTTATCGAACCTTGCGAAAGCACCTGCACGTCCCCTATGATTCTCGTTGAGGTTCCGGGAAAGGATCCACGGCCTTGCGTGGATTACCGCAAACTTAACGCGATCACGAAGGACCAAACCTATCCTATACCCAACGTAGAGGAGCTGGTGGAAAAAGTGAGCGCCGCTAAATACGTCTCGACTTTGGACTTAGTAAGAGGCTATTGGCAAGTTCCAATGACTAAACGAGCTAGTGAGTATGCGGCCTTTGTGGCGCCGACGGGCACATTTAGGCCCCTAGTTCTGAGCTTTGGCCTTAAGAACGCCCCTTTTTGCTTTTCAAGGCTAATGAACCGAGTTCTGCAGGGGGCTGAAGGCTACGCTGTTCCCTATTTAGACGACATCGCTATTTATTCCAATACATGGGAAGATCACCTGTACCATCTTAGCGATGTCCTTAGACGTTTGGCGCACGCTGGACTGACAGTGAAGCCTGCTAAGTGCCAGCTAGCTCGCGCCGAAGTACGGTACCTAGGGCACGTGGTAGGGCAGGGCAGGAGGCGACCTGATGAATTGAAAGTAGAGGCGGTTAGCGAGTTCCCGCAACCAGAAAGCAAGACGGCTATCCGCTCCTTTTTAGGCCTGACAGGGTATTATCAGCGCTACATCCCTCAGTACTCAGAGGTAGCCGCTCCGTTAACGGATGCACTGCGCAAGAATGCTCCAGAAAAGGTAGTTTGGAGTGCGGAAATGGAGGGCGCCTTCCAGGGGCTCAAAGCGGCTCTTGTTAGCTCACCCGTACTGCATGCACCGAACTATGATCGTCCCTTTATTGTGCAGTGCGATGCCAGCAACAGAGGCTTAGGAGTAATACTGTGCCAGGAGGATGAGAACGGGAACGAGCACCCTGTGTTGTACGCCAGCAGGAAACTCTCTGTTCGTGAGGAGGCTTACAGTGCTTCGGAAAAAGAATGTGCCTGCATTGTGTGGGCTACCCAAAAATTAGCCTGCTACCTCTACGGAACTTCTTTTGTCTTCGTCACTGACCACTGCCCACTGACATGGCTATCGCAAATGTCGGGAAAGAATCCACGACTACTACGTTGGAGCCTTGCGCTTCAGGAGCTTAACTTCACTGTGAAGTATAAGAAGGGTTCCGCAAACGCCAATGTTGACACATTAAGCAGAGCTTTTTAGCTTTTTTTTGCTTTTGCTTTCTTTTGTGTTCAGTTGAGGGGCGTTTTTCCGTAATGATTTAAGGGGTAATTGGAGTAATCGAAATTTTTAGCTATGGGCAAGAGTATTAGTGTGGTTGCCATTTAAAACAGAAAAAAAAGCGTAGGTGCATTGTGGCACATTTGAAAGACCGGCCTGGTTGCCGAAAACTCATTGCCGGCGCTTGCTGGTTCTAGCGGTGGGTCTTTGTGGTTTAAATGGTGTTGGGAGACTGCGGTTACTGTGATCTCTCCCGTCGAGCAGCTGATACTACCCGACATCCGAGATCTTCCCGTCGGCGGAGGAGCAGTAGCGATCGGGCTATGCCTTGACCCAGCGAGTCATTTGCCACGCCGGATTAGAGCAAAAAGACAGTCTCGCCACGTCTGGACGGAGGAAGCAACAGAGGCCGGCCCCACGAGACGTCGCCTACTGATTGACAGCGGCGCCAACGGGGTGGAATGTCGCCAAAGAGGGTTTTGGAGCCGCCACTCTATCTCCCGCCTGGGCCAGTCACGCATCGTTAGCGCGTTAACCGGCAGACGACGACGGCGCTGGTCAAAGGGCTCTCCCCAGAGAATTCCACGAGCCTGGCACCTCTCAAAAGGCCGCTCTAAGATCTCCTCGTGGGAACGCAGCCCGCGGCCGGCATCAAAGGGGTCGAGGCGCCCGTGCGTCTTCCGCCCTCCCCCTCCCTGTTCTACGGCAGCGCTTGCGACTAGTGGCAAGAGTGTGTGTGTATGTGCAAGCCTGTGTTGTGCCTCTATGAACAGACATGATGGGCGGTACTTCATTGAGAGGAACTGCCACATCACCATTGGTCCGCATTGTTTTATATAGTGATCCCCAACCTAGGGACCTAGGGAACGGGGGTCAACAAAAAGCGCGTGGAGTGCCTCGCCCAACGTTCTTCTCTTCTCTTCTGTCATCTCGACAACTCCCTGTAAAGATGTAAATAAATCCGTTAAGTTTGCTCAAAGCTCTCCCCTAGTCCTTGGCTCGACGGAGCGACGGCGATCGGCCCCGCTACCCGCAGACTGCGGTCGCCGCGACGCGCAACAACAAGCGTCGTCAATGTGGTTACTCCACGACAGTCGATTGGTAATATTGACTCCCAAGTATTTAAAATTGCTCACTTCGATCAACGGATTATTATTAAGGTGTAGCGTGATGCAAAAGGAGTAATCTTATTTGAGATACGCATATAGACCGATTTACTAATGTTTAACTCCATCGACCAGGTATGGCACCGAACGGAGAGAGAGTTTAAGTTGTTCTGCAAGCACTCTTGGTCCATTTCACTTTTAATTGGCTTGTAAAGAATGCAGTCATCTGCAAAAAGCTTTAGGCTTATGGCGAAGGTGTCAACTGATGAAACGATGTCATTGATAAAGATGAGAAACAAGACAGGGCCAAGGACACTGCCTTGTGGAACTCCCGAGGTTACAGGTAGAACCCCAGAGCAGCAGCCCTTGACCTGGACAAACTGTTTGCGGCTGGTAAGGTAGGAGCGGATCCAATTAATTACAGTAATGGGTAGGCCAATGTTTGAAAGTTTGGTGAGTAATTTTCTATGGCAAACACAGTCGAAAGCTTTTCTAAAATCTAAGAAGATGGCGTCTATTTGGTCGCCCTCATCAAGTGCCATTGCAAACTCGTGTATTGTGGTGACAAGTTTATTGTTAGTCGAGAGGCCCTTCCTAAAACCATGCTGGAAAGGAGTCAAAATACTGTTTTCTTCAAGAAATGACATTATGTAATGCGCGATGATATGCTCAAGAAGTTTACAAGAACCGGAAGTTAATGATATTGGCCGGTAGTTTTCAACATTTAGGCGATCATCTTTTTTTAAATACGGGAATAACACGTGCCATTCGCCAATCATCGGGAAGAATTGAATTATGAAGCGAAAGACGAAAAATATGGGTGAAGACATGCGCGATAGGTTCGGCGTAACGTTGCAAAAATGTGTCGGAGCTAACACGGGAAAGATCCAGCCCTGACAGCGTTCAGTTTTCGAACTGATTTTTTTTATTATCGCGCTGCACCCGCCGCGCGGCCCAAATACCAACTTCTTTCTCCTTGACGCGCAGCGCATTGAGGCGCTACAGGGCTCCCCCCCGTAGAACGAGAGCCGTAGGAATCACCAGAGGAGTCGCCCAGTGGACATGCTTGGATGTTGGCATCCAGACTTTAGATTGAAACCCCGCGGCCGCGAGAGCGGCGATATATGCAGGTTTCAGTCGATCAGCAGCCACGACGTCTTCGCGGCCATTGATGTCCAGCGTGAACGTCTTAGGTGTACGATGGAGTACGCGGAATGGGCCATCATAGGCTGGTGTTAGTGGTGGCCGTATTTGGTCACGCCGAACGAAGACGTGACTGCAGTCATGCAGATCCTGACTGACGAAGACAGACTGGGGATGTCGGTCGGCAGGAATCACAGGAGCAAGGTCCCGAAACGTGGTGCGCAGCTCTCGAATGTACGTGGAGGCATCGTGAGTGGAAGGTGGCGATGATGGCTCGAAGAATTCTCCTGGAAGACGCAGGGAAACACCATAGACTAGTTCGGCCGATGAGCAGCCGAGATCCACTTTCAATGCTGATCGGATGTCCAGAAGTACGAAGGGGAGGTGGTCGAGCCAACGTTCCCTTGGATGGTGAGCAGTGAGGGCAGCTTTCAGTTGTCGATGAAGCCGTTCGACCATGCCATTGGCGGAAGGATGGTAGGCAGTTGTGTGGATGTGTCGACTGCCCAGGATATTGGCAAGTGCGGTGAAAAGGGCCGATTGAAACTGACGACCGCGATCAGTGGTGACGACAGAGGGGCATCCAAAGCGCGACACCCAGCCGTTTGTGAAAGCCTTGGCAACTGTTGGTGCTGTAATGTCGGAAATGGGAAACGCTTCCGGCCATCTGGTGAAGCGATCCACACATGTCAGCAGGTAACAGGCTCCTTGCGATGACGGAAGAGGACCAACGATGTCGAGATGGACGTGAGAAAACCTTGCGCCTGGAGGCCGAAACGGGGATGTTGCCGTGACAGTGTGACGGTGAACTTTAACGCGCTGGCACTCAAGGCAGGTTCGCGCTCAGCGTCGGACATCAGCATTGATGCTTGGCCAAAGGAAACGACATGTGACTAGTTTCTGGGTCGCACGAATACCAGGATGGCTCATGTAGTGCAATTGATCAAAAATTGCACGACGAAAAGCTGAAGGCACGAAGGGCCGAGAGACACCAGTAGACGTTTCGCATGTTATTAATGAGGTAGAAAATGGAAGCGGGCACTCCGTGAACGATAGAGACGTGGATGAAGAGCGAAGACGATGCAGCTCAGGATCGTTGCTTTGGGCAGCTGCTAGCTTTTCCATGTCTAGTGGTGGCTGGGTCGACAAGGCATCGATGCGGGATAGTGCATCAGCAGCAGCATTTTCCGGCCCATGTACGTGTCTGAGATCCACAGTGAACTCGGAAATAAAGCATAGTTGACGGATCTCCCGTGCAGTATAATTGTTGTGATTGCGATGGAAGGCAAACGTCAGGGGCTTGTGGTCTGTAACGACGTAAAAGTCCCGGCCCTCCAATAAATGACAAAAATGTTTGATGGCGAGGTATACCGCGAGGAGTCCTCGGGCTAATGTACTGTATTTTGTCTCTGGTGGCTTCAGTTTTTGCGAGAAAAACCCAAGGGGCTGCCAACCGGATACGTGCTGCTCGAGAACAGCGCCAACTGCCACGCTTGATGCATCGGTGAAGAGACGAATCGGGGCATCAGGGACGGGATGTATGAGCATGGTTGCGTCTGCCAGAGCCTTCTTGGCAGTGTCGAAGGCAGATGCAGCGTCCTTGGGCCACTCCAGTGGCGCAGCCGGGTCTTTCTTTTTAGCCAATAGGTCGGTCAAGGGCTTTAGGAAAGTGGCGCACTTTGGAAGAAAGCGGCGATGGAAGTTTAGTAGGCCCAGAAATTCTCGGAGTCTCTTCAGTAAAGTCGGAGGTGGAAAGTCTTGAATAGCCTTCACTTTGCTTGCGAGTGGTTGGATACCCTTTGGAGTGACAAGGTGGCCTAGGAACTCTATTGTAGCGACGCCGAAGAGGCACTTATTGGGATTAATTACGAAGCCGTAATCATCCAGGCGGTGGAACAGGGTGCGCAGGTGGGCTTCATGTTCAGGGCCGGATGAGCTTGCTACAAGGAGGTCATCAAGGTAGGCAAATACGAAATCGAGACCTCGCGTGACCTCGTTGATAGTGCGCTGAAAATATTCAAACAGACCGAATGGGGTGGTGATGGCCGTCTTCGGAATGTCGGCGGGTTCTACAGGAATCTGATGGTAAGCCTTCATTAAGTCAATCTTAGAGAAGATTGTGCACCCAGCCAAATTTGATGTGAAATCCTGTATGTGAGGAAGTGGATAGCGGTCTGGTAAGGTGTGGGCATTGAGAGCGCGGTAATCCCCACATGGTCTCCAGTCACCAGGATCTTTCTTCGGCACCATGTGGAGTGGCGACGCCCAGTTGCTGGAGGAAGGCCGCACAATGCCGAGTTCAAGCATGTGCTCAAACTCACGGCGGGCGATGGCGAGGCGTTCTCCAGATAGCCGACGGGGTCGTGTAAAAACGGGAGGTCCAGTGGTCACAATGTGGTGAGTGATGGTATGCTTCACCGGTGACTCTCTGGTGTGCGGCTTCGTGATGCTGGGAAATTCGTCGAGTATTTTTGCATACGGCGAAGCAGGTGTGAGATCTCGCAGTCCCGTTGGCGAGGAAGTACAGAGTACACCGTTGATGGAGAGGCGGGTGTTGAGATCAATGAGGCGATGAGCATGCATGTCCCACAGCAAGGTTGAAAAAACTGAGGAAGTCAGCTCCAAGAACAGCTTGCGAGACGTCAGCGAGGATGAAAATCCAGCGGAACGTACGGCGTAGTCCAAGGTCAAGTGTAAGAGAGCGTTGGCCGTATGTGCGAATGGCGGAATTGTTGATCGCTTGGAGTGGGCAGGTCTGTTCGTTGCGACGGCGATCTGCACACGAGGCCGGGATGACGCTAACCTGGGCTCCTGTGTCGACTAGGAAGCGAGCGTCAGTGATCTTATCAGATACATAGAAAAGGCGGCATGACTTTTGAACAGTACCACTTGCCGCCGTCAGTGGCCGGTCGTCGCATTTCCCGACCGAGCACGGGCGAGTGCACTTGTGAGCAGAGGCACCGAATCGGCAGTGGTACCAGCACTCGGTTGAGGATGAAGCGTCCCGCGGCGCGTCGGGTGGCCGAAGTTCCGGAGAACGTGGGAGCGTCGAGGAGCGACTGTGTATCTGGAACCTGGATGACGGTCGACGATGCGTAGGTGCAAAGTCATCGAGGCGCCTGACAAGGGCGTCCAAACGGTTTTCGATGCTCGCGAGCGCCGGGTCTGCAGCGGTGGCCGGTAGCGGTGTGGTAACGGCGTTGAGGCTATGTGCCTGCGAGTAGTCCACCACTCGGTCAGCCATTTCAGCGAGTGTGTCTAGTGGGACATCTCCTGCGGCTACAAGGACCGGGACCATGCCCCGCGGTAAGCGCTGGAGGAACAACTCACGTAACAGCTTCTCCTCTTGAGGGGCGGAGGGGCCGCCAAGGAGCTGGCGCATGCGTCGCAGGAGCTGTGATGGGCGACGGTCACCGAGCTCTGTAGCCGTGATGAGCTGTTGGAGTCTGCTGTGTTCGGACTCAGACTTGCGGGAAATGATAGCTGCCTTCAACGTGTCGTAGGGATGGCTCGGGTGCGGCGACGCTAAAATATCAGCTAAGTCGTCGGCTACGTCCGGAGGTAAGCAGGATACCAGATTCCAGTACCTGGTCTGTTGGCTGGTGATTTGCCGTAGACGGAAGTGCGCCTCGACCTGCAGAAACCATGTGCTGGGGCTGTTGGGCCAAAATGGTGGCAGGTTGACATGTTGAATCACAGTGACTGCAGCACTGGTAGGTCTGGCGTCTTCTTGGGCGTCAGGACCGGTAGCATTGGTGGCAGAGCCGGCGGGATCCATGGGGGATGATCGGGGCTGTGTGTTCTTTATCGGGTCACCATTATCTGTCGGAGCTAACATGGGAAAGATCCAGCCCTGACAGCGTTCAGTTTTCAAACTGATTTTTTTATTATCGCGCTGCACCCGCCGCGCGGCCCAAATGCCAACTTCTTCCTCCTTGACGCACAGCGCATTGAGGCGCTACAAATGCATTAGGTATGCCATCGGGACCATCGGAAGATCTAGTATTAACATTCAGTAACAGTGAAAGGACACCTTCGACAGTTATGAAATCGGCAGATATGCTAGACAGAGAAATAATGTTTGTGTCAGCATGATCTCCCTGAGTGAATACTGAGTGAAAATACTGATTGAATTGGTTTGCAATTTTGACTGGATCGTTCACAATACAGCCATTTACTGATATCTCGGTTGGTGTTTTGTGCGCATCGCTCAATTGATTGATTTGTGGGGTTTAACGTCCCAAAACCACCATTTGATTATGAGAGACGCCGTAGTGGAGGACTCCGGAAATTTTGACCACTTGGGGTTCTTTAACGTGCACCCAAATCTGAGTACACGGGCCTACAACATTTCCGCCTCTATCGGAAATGCAGCCGCCAGTAGCCGGAATTCAAACCCGCGACCTGCGGGTCAGCAGCCGAGTACCTTAGCCACTAGACCACCGCGGCGGGGCGCGCATCGCTCAAGTACCGCCAGAATCTATCCGCGTTAGTTTTCAAAAAGTTAGGAAGCGAGTGGTTGAAGTATCTTGCCTTAGCTTCGCTTAGCCGAGTTGCAAGCTGGGCCTTCAACGAGATAAGTCTGCAGGGATATTTTTTTTTCTTTTTTCTAGCTCGTTTTAGCTTGCGGTGCAAATGTATGATATCTCTAGTAATCCATGGGTTATTTCGGTTTTTCCTAATCCGTTTGCTTGGCACAAACTTATCAGTGCAGTAATGTATGGCAGTTTTTATTTGGTTCCAGGCGATCGACACATCATCAGAAAGATTATCACATAAGAACCAGAGATAATCCAAAATGGCCTGGTCATCCGCCTGCGAGTAATCCTTAATGAGATGTCTGGTCTCTTGTCGGTGTGCTTTGTTTTCACCAATACCGAAGGATAAAAACACTGCTTTATGGTCGGAAATGCCATCTTCAATAGAGACCGTGTATTTGCATACATTTGAATTTAAAAAGACTAGGTCGAGTGTAGAACGGGTGCTTCCAGCCTCTCTGGTGCACTCATTAACAATCTGCACAAGATCGCACATCAAGGCAATGTCAGCGAGAAAGTTTAACGTCGTTACATCAAAGCCATAGCATGGAACGCGCCAGTCAACATTAGGCAAGTTAAAATCACCTGCAAGAATAAGACAATCATTTTTAAACGTGAACATGTGGTCATATAGTCTAGACAGATATTCGTGTGTTGAAGAGGGTCGTCTTTAGATGGCACATACGGTGAAGTAATGGCCCCAGCAGCTTACCTTAAGGAACAAACTTTCGTGCTCATGAATTTGTTGAAGGGGCCGAGCACTAATACAATCTTTGAGAACTATTGCTACACCACCACCTCTTGATGGCCGGTCACGTCTGAAGATTTGATATCTCGGAGGAATTAGTACTAATCATTTATACCTTCGTGCAGCCAGGTTTCTGTGATTATTGTAATGTGAGGGTCGTAGGTGTGTAGAAGGTACTCGAGCTTGTCAACTTTATTTGACAGGCTTTGCGCGTTTACGTTAGGCACTCTCAAACTTTTGGACACACACTGTCGAGCGGGTCAATCAGAACCTGTATCTTGCGGATTAAGGGCTACACGCACATTTTTGGCTTCATCCCAGCCAAAAAGTTTGCCATCAATTTTGATCTTGTCGTGAATAAGTGTAACCCGTTTCCTGCTGTCGCGTTCAGCTTTTGCACTTTCCCAAAGCAGGCGGCGCTTGCGCAGCGTGCACTGGCTATAATCATTTTGCACATATATATTGGAGCCCTTCAATTTATTTGAATTCTTTAAGACTTCTTGTTTCTCCTGATAATCTTGAAAGTAAGCTATGACAGGCCTACGACTACCTTGGCGGCCAAGACGGTGAATGCAGGGCTATGGACTTGCACTTAACTCCCAATGTTTTCTCGGAATATATCTGTTACAACAGCAGTCCGAAGACAGGTGTCATTTTCATTTGTGTTTTCGAGAACACCATGAATGATAAGGTTTGCCCGACGGCTTCGGTCTTCGAAAAATATGAGTATTATAACAGAGTGCGAGCGCAACGAAGAGAGACCAGTATTGGTCCCCTACATGAATAAATTTTCTCATAGCTTGAAGAATACTGCCAGTAGGTATGGATACGTGTTGTGATGTCAGCTCCCAAAAAGTTGTCCACTATTTGCTTCCATTGGCATAGAAGTTCGGTTTTTTCACCAGACCTGCTCATTCTTTTCGGAAAAGAGAAAGAAGAGATAAGTTGAATGTGACTCATGCCTTGTGTACATGCTGCCTTTGTCATGCGGGAGGGTTTATATAGAACAAACGGGGCGATGCGTTAATGGTAGACTAAGGGAGCGCTTAGAATCTTCGACGACTTCTGGTAGTCTGCACTTGCCAGCTCATTGCAGGGAGAGCAGCTGCCAGCCGTTGGCGGAAAAAGCATTTGTTTGTTTGGCCATCGTGACAAATGTACTAGAGGTGTGACGGGGGCTTTTTACATTAAAAAAGAATGGGAAATATGGGTGAGCAAACCGTCCGTGGCACTTGGTGAAAAGCAGGTTGGGTACCAGTGTTCAGCGCTGTCATGTTAAAGTGACTGTATTTTTCGGCTGTCACGCATGTGTTCGGAAGTAGGTGTGATCGTTACTTCTTTTTGGTTTTTCTTTTCCTGGGGCATTTACGCATGTGCCGAAATTTCTTCGTGATTGGAATCTTCTTTCTATCCAGTTTGATACTCTGCGCCATCACTATGGTGTGCCATTTGACTAGGTCTTCTGCTTAATATATGTGTGTGCTTCGTCCAATAAAGTTTATCTGTAAATTCAGCGCCTCGTCATCTCTTCTTCTATCTTTGTCTGTATATTTGCACCATTTTTAAACCGAAGCTCTTCGTTTGGACACTCAAAAATTTTTAACGTTCCCAACCCCCGTTCATGGGGCAAATGTTCGAACCAAGCCCGGTCCTTGCAGCTCACCTTCAAGAAACAATAAAGGGCACGCGTTCTCCGACTCAACTGATGATGAACCAAGAAGCTAAACTTAGTGATATTGGTACAAAAAACTACTTATCACACTTGTGCTACAAAAATCCACAGGATAGATAATTATTGCCACGGCAGAGACGTATACATCTGCATCAGCTTCTGAAAGCCTACGGAATGTCTTAGCCATGAGCTCGAGACGAAGTAATGAATGTTACATTATTTTCATTATTCCTCACCAGGCGTGTTCTTGAACCACACAGACTCCATCGCCAAACTTGAAACGAGGCTCCCGAAGTTTATGAAGCCGCTTGGGACTGTGGCCGCGGAGGCTAACAGCGCCTTTAGTGCCCAAGTACTCCAGCGGCAACGCCATAAAAAACGCCAGAAGAGAAAAGAAACACTCACCGGAAGGGCAGCCGTTCTCCGCAGGCGCACGTCCACCGAGAGCTGCGCGAAGACGAAACGATTTTCATTCGGTAGACGTAGCAAGTGTATGACGAAATGAAGAACATTATATGCTACTTCTCGCGATGTAAGAGCTTTACAAGAGAGAGAACAATTACGCATATATATATATATATATATATATATATATATATATATATCTTTTTATCCACTTTTCTTTCTTCACATTCACCTTACAATTTCGTTTAATAACCTCCCCTATACTTTCCTTGGCATTGGTGACTGTCATAATTCATTATTATTGTGTAAAAACACAGAAAAACGAGCATTGCTTTATTTATTTAATAATGAGATCTAACAGACAATAATGCCAAGGAATGTATAGGGGAAAATATCACAACATATGTAATGTAAATAAGAAGAAAGAAAAGTGGTTGAAAAAGATAACTTGCCGTGAGCAGGAAGCTCACGGCAAGTTTTAAGCCAAGTTTTCCAGGCAATCCAAGGGTCCTGTGGGGCCTCCATGGGATTCGGGGGTGGTAATAACGCTGAAATCTACAGGGGATCAACTGCTACCATAGTGCTTCATAAAGAAAGCAACAGAATACCACTGAAGAAGGGTGTAAAGCAGGGGGACACAATCTCCCCAATGCTATTTACCGCGTGCTTACAGGAGGTTTTCAGAAGCCTAGAATGGGAACAGTTAGGGATAAGAGTTAATAGAGAATACCTTAGTAACCTGCGCTTCGCCAATGACATTGCATTGCTGGGTAACTCAGGGGACGAATCGCAGCTCATGATTACGGAGTTAGACAAGGAGAACAGAAAGGTGGGTCTTAAAATTAATCTGCAGAAAACGAAAGTAATGTACAACAACCTCGGAGAGGAGCAGCGCTTCGAGATAGGTAATAGTGCACTTGAAGATGTAAAAGACTATGTCTACTTAGGGCAGGTAATAACCGCAGAGCCTAACCACGAGATTGAAGTAACTAGAAGAATAAGAATGGGATGGAGCACATTCGGCAAGCACTCTCAAATTATGACAGGTAGATTGCCACTATCCCTCAAGAGGAAGGTATATAACAGCTGTATCTTGCCGGTACTTAGCTACGGAGCAGAAACCTGGAGACTTACAAAGAGGGTTCAGCTTAAATTGAGGACGACGCAGCGAGCAATGGAACGAAAAATGGTAGGTGTAACCTTAAGAGACAAGAAGAGAGCAGAGTGGATTAGGGTACAAACGGGGGTTAAGGATATCATAGTTGAAATAAAGAAGAGGAAATGGACATGAGCCGGGCATGCAGCGCGTGGACCGGATAACCGCTGGTCATTAAGGGTAACTAACTGGATTCCCAGAGAAGGGAAGCGGGTTAGGGGGAGACAGAAGGATAGGTGGGCAGATGATATTAAGAAGTTTGTGGGTATAAATTGGCAGCAGCAAGCACAGGACCGGGTTAACTGGCGGAACATGGGAGAGGCCTTTGTCCTGCAGGTGACGTAGTCAGGCTGATGATGAAGATGATTGATTACGCTGACGCCATCGATGCATAAGGTGGGTTCCACCGCCACCACGTAGCGAGGCCTTCCGTCAAGAGAACGACATTATTGCAGCTGGGTTAGTGATATAGAAAGAGAAGCGTGACGCAACATGTCACGTGATTACGGGTGTTAACTGACGGCTACACATCAAGCCGGGTTACAAACATCATGTCAAACAAAGTGAACAAGTTTTTATATTTACGCTTATTTCACTTCAAAGGACCACCCAACAACCAAATTTCCTTCATGTGTGCTTGCCATTCCTGGCTGGTATTAAACTGACTGTCACCTGTGGCAGTGTACGGGTGTGCGCCACACGTGCCTGGAAGAAAGGCTTCCACGACGTACGCGACGAGATTTCGACGTTATTTATGTCATAATCAGACAGTAGTATTGGTCAAACCTTTTTACTGTGCTATATTCAGTAACGTATGCTGTCGGGCTATTTGGTGTGTAACTGTGCAGAACATCGTTGGCGCAAACTTAAAAGACAAAAGAAGAGACTCGGAAAAGCGCACACTCGCAACTGACTTTATTGAAGCGAAGCTCGTCTTATAAAACCCTCACGCATGCGTACAGCCACAAGAAGAGACCAACCAACTATATTCACAATCTATCAGATACAAAATCAAATTCAGTATCATACATTGACAAAGATGAAACACTGATTCATTTTTCGGCAAATTGTGTAATAAACATCGCCTCTGCCAATTCACGTGCCACTTCTTAGCAATATTCTCGTACGGTGCAGTAGCGGTTCACACGAGCACTCCTTACAATGATGCGGCAAATGCGAACCCGTGCCGTTTCTGTTTGACAGTGCATGTTCCCTTAGGCAATCGTTTATACAACGACATGAGCTTCCTCTCAATGATGAATTGCAGTTTTTAGATCTTATTCTCAGGCTTGACAAAAACCATTTGTGTTGGATGTATCACCCTCGTGCTCAGAAGGCTTTTTTGCCGTATCATTCCGCTCATTCTCAAGTAGTAAAAAGGGTCATTGCTAGAACGAGCTTACAATTGGCTCTTACTAGGTCTTGCCACCACGTTCTTGATGAAAGTTTCAGGGAGCAAATAACTAGGGCTCGTGTTTGCGAGTTTTTCTTTGTTGGTGTTAACGACAGTGTGTGACGCTTTACTGAGAAAATGTCGACATGACGCCACCGGCGATTCTGGCACAAAGGAAAAAACACAGAAGAATCGACCTGTTGTCATTCCGTATGTGCACAGAGAGGCTCATTCATTGAAGCACGTTGCCTTTCCTTTTGAGGTCCCTGTGGTGTTTTCGGCACCTCGGAGGCTTTCGCGCATTTGTGCTCGTTCGTGTGGCGTACCAAGTGCTCATTGTTTAAAGAAGCACGAAAGGAAGTTTTTTAATTGTTTGGTAGGCATTGTCTACTTGATCCTGCTCAGTTGTGGCAAGGTGTACATCGGCCAGTGGGGCCGCTGTATAAACGATCGCTTAAGGGAACATGCACTGTCAATGAGAAACTGCACGGGTTCGCACTTGCCGCATCATTGTAAGAAATGCTCATGTGAACCGCAACTGCACCGTACAAGAATATTGCTAAGAAGCAAAGACAAAGTGGCACGTGAATAGGGCAGAGGCGATGTTTGTTAGACAATTTGGCGAACAATTTATCAATGTTCCATCTTTGTCATTGTATGATAATGAATTTGATTTTCTATCTGATAGATTGTGATTATAGTTGGTTGGTCTCTTCTTGTGGTTGTACGCATGCGTGTGGGTTTTATAACACGAGCTTCGGTTCAATAAAAGCCAGTTGCGAGTGTGCGATTTTCCGAGTCTCTTCTTTTGTCTTTTACGTTTGCGCCAACGATGTTCTGCACAGTGCTATATTAAATTTAGTCTACACCTAGACATAGATAGATAGATAGATAGATAGATAGATAGATAGATAGATAGATAGATAGATAGATAGATAGATAGATAGATAGATAGATAGGTGGGTAGGTAGGTAGGTAGGTAGGTAGGTAGGTAGGTAGGTAGGTAGGTAGGTAGGTAGGTAGGTAGGTAGGTAGGTAGGTAGGTAGGTAGGTAGGTAGGTAGGTAGGTAGGTTATCGTGTGCCACACTGAAGACTCTGAATTAAGATTACCAGAGCAAACAAAGAACACGCCAGACAAAAAAGAGCAACTTCACAGCCACGACGTCACAAGACACAACACACTCATGACTTACTTGTTTTGAAAAAAAAGACACTGATGAACGATGAATGATTAATTTCCGAATAATTGGGTATTTGTACGTCATCTTCTGTCACACCGGTCCCGTTAATTAGGGAGGCGATCGCCGGGCTAATTCCAAGAGCCGAAGTATCGGCCCCCCGAACCGCACCACGAAAGCGTGGACAATTTAGAAGTGGTCCTTTTTGGCGCGCCAGCGGACGCCGGCTGTGGCCCAAAGAACAAGTCAGAGCCGAGAGTTGATAAACAAACAAATTATATTCTCAATAATGGCAGATCGAAAACAATACACAAAAATGCACACTCCACAATAGTTGCATACAATATGTCACCAATCAAACCAATCAATCAACGTACTACACAATACAATCAGCCACTCTTGAAACAACGGACACGGACAACAATACGCACTACAATGCAGTCGCATGCATTGAACAACCAAGACACTTAAAGACTAAAGAGATAGAACACCTATTCAGTCCAAAGTTCTTGGAACCAAAGTCTAGATGATACTCTTCCGAGAATCACTCACTCAAAGTCCAGCGTTGTTGTCGTTCCGCAGCCCTCGAAGTTTCTCTTCCAGGAAACCTCCCGACTTCAATTGGCCACTCTTCAAACTTCAACTTCTTCGCCGGAACACGTCGGCTTCACACCCCCAGCTGTTGCCACGGGTCTTCGCTCGATAGCGGTAAACACACGCTCTTGCCTGTAGCCCGAGCCTTCACCCCTCAGGTGGAAATCCTCTTCATCTCCGGCTTCGTCCCTACGGACCAAAACCTTCGCCGACTACACGGCGGAATCCCTACGCGCTCTGGCGCTCACTTCCGTCTCCTCCTGATCTCTCATCTCGGCTGCTCGGTTAAATACCTTGCGCGCGGCATCCCAGACGGTTCTCGTCATTTCGTCGGCGCGATACGCAGCGAAAGCTGCATGACCACGCCCCTTTCGTTCTGGAAAAATCGAGTGCTTGCTCGGCCGCCGTTGTGGGGTGAGGAGGTTCGTCGTGAAGCCACGCTTCTGCGGGGAGAGCGCGTGCCCGGGGAGCCTTGACCGTTTGTTTTCTTTTTTTTTTTTCCTTTTTTTTCTTTTGACTTCGCGGCGTTTCTCGCGCCCGTTATCGCAAGAATTTGGTGGCGCGCCCATTTTTAGCGCTCGTTCTGTGACACTGCCCCCCACTTTAAGAGAATTATCTCATAATATTCAAAACCACACAAACGAGCGCGAACAGTCACCACACACTCTCACAGACTATAACATAGTCCGTCGCTCATGACACGTCACATTCACAATAGATCACTTAATACAATTGTACATTGTAATTCAATTACACAACACGTGAAAACACAACCACAAGCACATGAGTACAACACTCCACCACACATTCCCAACTATACAAATGTACAAAGTTCATTCATTGCAACAATCGTTCAATACATCACATCACATCACCGTAACAAACATTTTGATTCGCTCGACACTGGATAACACAACATTAACACAACATATGACACTCAGCACTGCCCAACACATTCAGATTCGACCTCAGCACTTATCCTGAGTACTTCGAGCAGCGCTTGCGCCCCTTTTTGCGGTGCTCGCTCGATCTTTTCTTGTGTTTCCACGTTCTTTTTCGGCGAGCCCTTTCCAACGACGATATCTGAGGCGTCGTCTCAGCTATCGTTGTCTCTTCCGACACCGTTAACACGTCATTACATTCGACGGGTCCTGTCTGTTTATTTACCCGCTTGATCATGCCTCTACATTTTGCCCGGCTGGCCAACTCCGTCTCCTTTAGACTGTCGGTCGGTTGAGGTCGTGCCGACGTAAGTCCAGTTGCTCGGCCCGTGAACTCATTCAACACGATCATCTTCTCATTCGCTGTCTGTTGGGCCGCGGCTTCACCTTGGGCTCTAGTGAGATCCGTCACGGGCTGTTCCTCCCTTGTATCTCGCGGCCGCTGTGTTGGCGAGGGCTCTATCTTCGGGTCTTCTCCCAAACATTCTGGATCATTCGGCCCTCGCGCCCCGACGATGTTTCCGATGACAAGGTCATACAGGGGGGTCGTCATGCATAGAGCTGTAACCTTCCCGCTGAAGTACGGTGTTTCAACCTCAATCTCTGCTTCGGGAAGCATCCGAACCGTACGATCAATTAGGCAAACCGGTTTCGTTCTGCCTGTCAACTCACTTTCCCGTACCAAATCTCTCCGCACGATAACCGTGGAGCTACCGGTATCTCTTAACACCGTAATCTTTTTGTCCGCAACTTTTCCAGGCAGCGCTGGCATTCCCTTCGTAACACCGGTTGGCTGTTTTGACATTACAGCACCCACAATAGGAATTTTCTCCCCGTTTTTCAACTCTACGAATCCATCAGTGACGGCATTATTATCAGATTTCGGTGCCGCTTGAACACAGGATACCTGGTGAGTTTGACTCACTCCGTTCCGACAAGCATCTGCTTTGTGCCCAGTCTGACCACACTTAAAACATTTTACTGTCGCAGGGCTCGTAAAGATTGTTCGACAGTTTTTTGCGCGATGACCCACTCGCTTGCACAGAAAACATCGCTGAATGCTCTCTAGTGCACGCTTCTTTTCTTCGGGAGCCAATTTCTTCGAATCATCGGGACAATCCTTCTTGACCTTGGCCAAATTAGTGCCACCTTGCGCTTCCAAGAATTGATCAGCCAGTTCCAGCATGTCTTCAAGTGAGTCAGCCTTCCTCTCTTTTAAGTACAGTGACAGGCTTGGGTGGCAACTAGTAAGAAATTGTTCTCTAATTAGCAGCTCTCTAAGCTCATCGTACTCCTGCGCTGTCCCTGAAAGTTCAATCCATCTGTCGAAATAATGGCAAAGTCGGGCGGCATACTGCGTAGCCGTCTCACCATCAGCTGGCTTTCCTGTCCGAAATCTGTCCCGGAATCCTTCTACAGTAAATCTAAATCGCTTCAGCAAAGCAGCTTTCACCGTTGCATAGTTGGCTGCATCGATCGGCGTCAGCCTACCGTACACACTGAGCGCTTCACCACTCAAGCAAGTACTCAAAGCAGTTGCCCATTGATGTTCCGGCCAATTCTGGCTCTTCGCAATCGTCTCAAATTGGTGAAGGTACGCGTCAAGGTCGTCCTTCCTTTCATCAAACGCTACGAGCAGCTTGCTTGGGTTCAAGCGGAAGCCGTGATCTTCCCGTTCGCTGCTTTCAACTCCAGCTGGGACGGGAGTTTCACTTCGCTGTTGCAAACGGAGCCGCTCGAGTTCCATCTCGTGCTGCCGCTGCCGTTCCCTTTCAGCCATCTCCGCTTCTCTTTCTTCCTTCAGCTGCCGCTCCCTCGCTTCTCTTTCTTCTCTCGCCCTTTCGGCTGCCAACTTCTCTCTCTCCAGCTCCAACTTCAATTGCTGCTCTCTTTCTTCCTTCAGCTGTCGCTCTTTTGCCTCTCTTTCTTCTTTCAGCTGTCGCTCCTTTGCTTCTCTTTCTTCTCTCGCCCTTTCAACGGCCAGCCTTTCTCTCTCCAACTCAGCTTCTTTTTCCGCTTTGGCTCTTTCGACCGCCAACCTCTCTCGTTCCAACTCAGCTGTTTTTTCTTCCTTGGCTCTCTCAGCTGCCAACCTTTCTCTCTCCACCGCCTCTTTCTCCTTCTGGCTTACCCATTTCCGTAGTTCGGCGCCGGAAAGACCCATCTTCTCACCAAGCGCAACTAACTTTTCGAGATCCATTGTGTCTCGCAACTCGCAAATAAAACCTTGCCGCGTGCAAAAAGTATCTGCCTAAATCAGTCTATCGGAGCACTCTCCTGCACTCGTTAACTAGAACACTGAGCAACACACAAAATCGTCCCGATAGCAGTATCACCAACTCGAGGCTCTTTCTCACTACTTTGGACACACTGTGCACCAAAAAGTCCTGTCGCGGACGCCAGATTAATTGTCACACCGGTCCCGTTAATTAGGGAGGCGATCGCCGGGCTAATTCCAAGAGCCGAAGTATCGGCCCCCCGAACCGCACCACGAAAGCGTGGACAATTTAGAAGTGGTCCTTTTTGGCGCGCCAGCGGACGCCGGCTGTGGCCCAAAGAACAAGTCAGAGCCGAGAGTTGATAAACAAACAAATTATATTCTCAATAATGGCAGATCGAAAACAATACACAAAAATGCACACTCCACAATAGTTGCATACAATATGTCACCAATCAAACCAATCAATCAACGTACTACACAATACAATCAGCCATTCTTGAAACAACGGACACGGACAACAATACGCACTACAATGCAGCCGCATGCATTGAACAACCAAGACACTTAAAGACTAAAGAGATAGAAAACCTATTCAGTCCAAAGTTCTTGGAACCAAAGTCTAGATGATACTCTTCCGAGAATCACTCACTCAAAGTCCAGCGTTGTTGTCGTTCCGCAGCCCTCGAAGTTTCTCTTCCAGGAAACCTCCCGTCTTCAATTGGCCACTCTTCAAACTTCAACTTCTTCGCCGGAACACGTCGGCTTCACACCCGCAGCTGTTGCCACGGATCTTCGCTCGATAGCGGTAAACACACGTTCTTGCCTGCAGCCCGAGCCTTCACCCCTCAGGTGGAAATCCTCTTCATCTCCGGCTTCGTCCCTACGGACCAAAACCTTCGCCGACTACACGGCGGAATCCCTACGCGCTCTGGTGCTCACTTCCGTCTCCTCCTGATCTCCCATCTCGGCTGCTCGGTTAAATACCTTGCGCGCGGCATTCCAGACGGTTCTCGTCATTTCGTCGGCGCGATACGCAGCGAAAGCTGTATGACCACGCCCCTTTCGTTCTGGAAAAATCGAGTGCTTGCTCGGCCGCCGTTGTGGGGTGAGAAGGTTCATCGTGAAGCCACGCTTCTGCGGGGAGAGCGCGCGCCCGGGGAGCCTTGACCGTTTGTTTTCTTTTTTTTCCCTTTTTTTTCTTTTGACTTCGCGGCGTTTCTCCCGCCCGTTATCGCAAGAATTTGGTGGCGCGCCCATTTTTAGCGCTCGTTCTGTGACATCTTCGTAAAAGCATTAATTTTCTCACAGATATACTTATTCGTGTCTGCGTGGCTTGGTGAATACGTTAACAACGGCGCTGCCTTATATCCACGCTCACACATTGCCCCTTGCTCATCTCTCATCTTACTCGGTTTAAGTAAAGTGACGGTTCTCTCCAGGACCGATAAATTAAGTAAACCTTCATGCATGCAAATTAGAATGTAACCGAGCCACGCTTCCTTATTCTGAGCATTATTCACCCCTCTGAGACACCACACGTGAGATTTTTTCCTTCGCCTTTTAGTTTCTTTTGTTTCTGATGACGGCAGCCACCAACAATCTTGGTAACCAAAGCAATCAATCTTGCGAAGCATAATATGGATGGGCGGCCACGCAGGCGGGAGCCGCGGGCAAAGGAGCTTTCTTTCTCACACACTCCTTTTCTAAACAAGCCGCAATTTATGGATGGGGGTTAAGAATAGGCTGTTCTCGGAAGAAAGCCAGTTTCTTAAAAGTAGCATGCTGTTTCCCGCCAAGGGAGACTGAGTGGTGTATCCGCATATTTGCAGAACACCTCTCCCAGTCGGCTTTGCGGAAGGTACTTAACAGAACTATGCTCGCTCTAATCTGGGGCAAGCACGACCAAACTAGTAATTCATTATTTAAGCTTACCCTGAATAGCGGCACTACTGCGGAAACCAGATTCATTTAATGCAAGTCCAGCTCCGACAATAAAGAGCATATAGACGTATACTGTGCTGGTAATGAAATAATAGCATTAAGCAGAAAGTGCATATTTTTCCGGGTAGAATAACTCGGCATATAAAAAGTGTCTCTGCGAAGGATAAACTGTCAGCATCCCTCATGAATCCTCTTAGGACTCGGAGGCGAGTGTTATCATCATTTTGTTTTCTTTTCATGAAGTGTACGGACCACCCTGCCCGGTGGCCTTCCGAAAACGTTCTGCAGTTATCGCGCTTTTGCAGTGCTTCCAGGATCGGCAGTTCTCTAGGAAGCTTCTTTTCCCTCACGTGGTTTCACATGGTCTCCATGACCTTTGACCAAGCGACGATGCCATGTGATGGCATATTGTGTCATCATCATGACGTACTGACGTTGTAAGATTTGGCGACTTGTGACAATCACATGACATCTTCACGTTTTTTTTATCGCTCGCGTTAACTGCGCGGATGCGGATTCTCAAGGTGCTTTTTTGTGTTTGAATTTCGGCTGTATAACGGCGCGCACAATAATGTGAAACGTTTACACTGCGCTTTCACACAATGTGTCAGTGACAACCGAGACTAGTGGTGTAGATGCAAAATGTACTGTAACATCGCAAATGTGAAACAAATATGCTGAAAGGTTCATGCCTCGTAGCAAAATCAGGGAAGTTGTGATGTTACGCCACACCCCTATGCATCGCAATGGGTCATTTGACGTGACTGACACAGTGTAGGTGCAATTTGAAAACACGCGGCTATCCACTGCCAAACAGCTGACGAAGTGAGCTAGTGGGCCTGCACTCAGTAACGGCACCGGACATTTTGTGGAAGCCATTCAGTCCTTACGTTTCTCAACTCCGAATAATGACGCAGCGAGTGCACAACAAGGGCAAGTCTTCGGCAACACGGAGCTGCTTATCAACTTCAAGCATGGACGGAAGCTAGACAAGTTGGTGAGACATTTCGGTAAATTTGTAGCGCGCAAACTTACGGGGTGCAGAAGCGTTTTTCTTACTTCCATTAGCTTTCGCTCTGTAATTTTACTAAATGTAACAACGTCGCCACATATGCTGATACAGTTGCAATCTATATTTTTAATCTGGAGATGAGCTTTTCGCAAGCTCATCTCCACTTCTGCCCAGGAATAGTATACTTGACACAGTCCCTAAAGACCCGTGGTTAGAAATTCTTTCGAGGGAGGGCGGAGGGGTGTTCCTAAAGGCTTTCAATAGTTTAGACTAGCACGTATCTTTATTACTAATTTTGAGCAAAACGATTCCTACACATCGGGATTCCGGGAGGGGAGGGGGGGCTAGGAGACCCTTTCGGGCTTGCTCTAATGCATATGTAAACATAGAAACAATTTATCATTAACCGGTTTATCGTGTTCTGTAAGCCGATAGTTGAAGGACCGAACAGTCTGGCCGATACTTTTACAAGTGAGGCGGATTTCGTAGGCACACCGTACGTAGAGCAGGGCATGCTTTTTTTTCCTTTGATATTTTATGTGGTCCCCAAACGTATGCACATAGCTGAGCCAGTTTATGCAGCGCTGAAAAAAAAGAATGAAAACATTGTATTTACCACTTTTTTGTTTAATTGTGTGATGATATATGAACATAGCACACCGTTCCCAGCCCTATTTTGGCAAGAGCACATTCAGACTTCCTGCTTCTTGAACTTTTGTTCTACTCTTCTTACAGAGCCGCCAAGTTTGAGAAGGGGAATTCAGACACCTGTAAGCAATAACTCTCGCCATTAAAACTGTCCTCGGTCGAATAAAGAGCAGACTTTGCTTGCACGATTCACGGCATTGTGGCGTAGACAATCTGGTAAAGCGGCTCATCGGCAGGTGCTTCACCAAGACCTAGCAGAGGAGAACAAGCACGAGCGGGCCTGTCGAGCCGTGAAGCTCAAGCACGAGCCATCACACGACAAACTTGGTTGAGCCCTGTTCAAACATGGCAGCTTTTTTTTACCGATTTAGATGACGAACGCAATGCAGACGCCGCATTGGCGGCCCACTTTCTTGATGTTTGGATACTTCTGTGCTTCTTTCAACAGGAAACATCATAACCAATAAGCTGAGAAGGACAATCTAGCAATCATGTCCATGCACCCGATTCAGGAGTGCAGTGCACAATGCACCAACGAAGGGCTTTCTGGGAGTCAAGTGCTTAAGGGTGATAGCACCGTAAATCAATGATGAGGCAAGAGCTAACACACATCTACGCCCCAATTTGTCCTCTCGTCACTTTCCACTCTATCGCGTGGCTTTTTGTATCAAATAGCCCAAAGGCTTTCTAAAAGGGTGACTTTACCTATGAGGTTAAACTTTCTGCAGGTCTACACTATGATGACAGAGTGTCGTTATTGTAGCTAACTGGAGTAGGTGACGTGCACGAACACCAAATCACAATGTGTATGCAACGTCCGCCTTCCAGGCCAACATGGCGCGAACGTATTCCTGTCTTGCATCTTCGTACGTTTATTTATTTATTTATTTATTTATTCTTGAAGCCCCTGTAGTTTTCCGTGTGAGCATTGTGTGAGCAGTGGGCTGCATGAGGTTTAATTTCAAGTAAGCAGAAGCAGTAAAGCAAAGGTACCATGCGCCGGCACATATAGAGTATAAAATAATACTATATATTATTAACGAAAGCAAACACAACATAAAACTCATAATCACGATGCAGGAATACTCATTTGTAACTGTACATTACATAAATATTCTAACCTATTCAAAAGAGGAAAGCCAAAGCCTCATTTATTATGGGCGAAATTGTGTCCCGATATGTGGGTATCAGAAAGACTGAGAGAGTCCGCTAAAGCGTTCTACACCCACGAATGTCCCTCTTTTCGGGCACCACGCACACCAGCTTTGCGATGAGCCGTGCTCCCAATTAGCACTGCAGAATTTACGTCTTTGCTCTCCTCAAACCCTCTCCCACACCAGCTCAATGTCTCGCGACCATGCACGAGAGGCATGCGTCACGCTGGCACAACCAGCGCGAGCACGCGCAAGGCAGTAGACGCCCACAAAGCGGTTCGCTGGTTTTCTTGGTAAAAGCTTGTTTGGGGCAGTCTCTGCGGCAATACAGAAAATTGTACAATAGTCAGCGTACAAAATTTAATGAAAGGTAGAAGCAACCAGGCATTAAGAAATCGTCGTTACTTCATGACGACGACACATTATGGGGTCACGTATGTCGATACATATGTCGGAAAGGCCATTTCATATTTCAAGTGATACTCGTAAGCCTGATGCTATGAATGCTTTAGTGCATCTGGTAATGCATTGGAAGGAACGATTAAAATTTTAACAACGAGATCTCGTGTCGGCTAGGAGAAAGGGAGCGTGGTTTTTTCCTTCCCGATTGGTTATTTTGTGAAATAAGAGGATCGAAGCTATACTTATGTAGGACTCGAAAACTAGCAGGGACAGCGAAGATTGAATGTCCGTGGAACTCGAATGTCGGCTGTAATATTTAGCATTGAGCACCTGGCGTGATTGCCAAAGGCAATCCAGGATACCTCAATCAAAGTTCGGTTCACTTACATTGCAACGCACGTTAGCTGGTATAAAGTGTCATAAGCTGCTACGCGAGTAGGATAGCCATAACGAGGATCCCCAAGTATTTGAAGCTGTATTTAGCAGAAAATACATTTAGTATAGGACGTTTCTGCTGGCTCGTTGGTTCATGTTGCGAGTAAAATTAAGAGCTGTGAGGAAAAAGACGTAAGCATTGGCGGAAGTAAAAGGCAAGGCACCACGTGATGTTACACTGACAACTTATTCCGCCTGTGCGCGTCTTTTTTGTGCTAGTTTTAAGTTCAGGCCAACGAATGTCTATAGCATAATTAATGCTTTAGTTGGCTAGACCACCCGAAAAAATGAAGTTCCTATATGCTTCGCATTTATTGCGGCAAGAAAGAAAAGAGATATACAGAAATGTGGGAAGGTTGATATAAATAGGTTCCAAGGTTTCAGCTAGCGCAACCCAAACAAACAGGTTTATTTTCAGCTTCGTCAGCGGCATTTATACGCTTGGCAAGTTTGCCTGTGTCTGCCTGAACCTTCTTTTGGACGAGGTCGATTAGTCCAGAGAACGCTGAAGAAGATTTGACAAGCAAGAAAATTTGGACAACAACACATCTTTATTTCAACAAATCCTTGTTGAAAGAGATGGATACAATGGCAATAAAGGTATAGGTGGCGTTCGACATCAGAATAACGGTGAAGAAACGTTATTAAAAGCATTCATGATGACCTTAGAAGAGTAAGGTGCTCGCTTAGTCCAGTGGGTGACGCATCGTTCGATGGTGTATTCTCTTTTTTGTTGACGTTGCATGCGCTTTAGAGTCACAAATATGTTCGTAACTGAGACAATTTTGTGTATAATATAATAACTCATACTGACTCTAACACGTTTCACTAGAAGAAAATGGGTACGGTTCTTTTGGAGTTCACGGTGTAATAATGTGCATATTTGCAGGATCAAAGAAATATAATAAGGCACAGAGAAAGAGAAATTATGTGTTGTAAAGAAGTGGAACACCTTTCGCAAGCTACACGATGCAACATCAGTAAGCGACTCTTTTCATAATGCGCAATAGCTATTTCTACCACTGCATATTCCCTCGACCATTGGCTGCGTCAGTGGTGCGTATAAAGTGAAGAGGAGGTCCTAGTTGTACGTAAAGTTTGTCTAATATGCGTGTTGACATCAACACAGCTTAGTCCACATCACAGAGCAAACAAGATGCACTTGAACACGCAGCTTGCAGAATAGAATGGTAGCCACAAGTTGGTTTACCAGCGCTGCGGAAAAGCTTGAATATGCATCGTCACTATGAAACACTGAACACTTACCAAAGGGCGTACGCATTCAGCAGAGCATCACCAGCGGTTTTTAACATTAACTTCACCACACAATGATCAGAGATAAACAATCTACCTGCATCGCTCTCAAGCATAACTAACACCAATAACTTCATAATTGCACTACAGAGTGTCATTTCAAGTCAATATCGTTCAGCATTTTCTTGATGTTCTGATTGATTATTGACCGGTTTTGTTTAGTGTGATGGCTGTCCTAATTTTTAAGTAAAGGTCGTTTTTTGTTCTCCTGTGATGTACGAGTTTTATTTTTTGCTCTTTGTGTGGTTATTTCATACTGTACAGGTTCTTTTCAGATTCTTTATTAGATAATATATATCTTCTTTAGCTATGCTTTTTTCTTAGAGATCTCATAAAACGTATCTTTCTGGACCCAAAATAATGGCTAAGGCTCCACATAGTGTGTGCGTACTTTATGAAATAATTGTCAGTCATAAAATTCTAATTCCGCTTCCGCACCTTTTATTGCTTTGTATGTTTTTGCGGCGCTTCTCATAATCTTGTGTTGCAAATGGTTACTTTTTTGCACATTCTGTTTCATATACATCTTGGCGGTGTTTTCAACATCGTTTTTTTTTCACCCGTTCAGAACAATTAGATTTTGATTGCTGTACCATTCACTTAGCGTACTTTCCCCTTTTTCTTGTAACTGAAATTCGCTAAATGTGTGGTCGTGATAGTTCATTGCTTTACGGTGTATGTAAAAAATTATTATTTTATGTTACATTTCTCGCCCCTCCCGTCTTTCGATGTACGTTTTTACCCTAAAGGTATTTCGAATAATTAAAATAAATTCAAATATTGGGAAAATGATTTTTTATGTTGGAGCTGCTCCTTAAGCATGACGCCAATACCAGTTTCACACGTAATAAGCATACAGAAAGAGCTTGGTCTACGTAGCCCTAACCAGTTCGTGTCTCATGTTCAGATTAAGATTTATTGGTTTAAAAAAAAAGCAGCAACGGGATCACAAATATTCCAAAGATGGGTCCCAAAGCAAAAAAAAAGTATAATGGGACCCTTAGTTAACTATATATTGATGGCCGCAACTATCATAGCAAATAAACGCGTTTTTAATAAATCTAACATAATAATGTTTTCTTAAACAGGTCATTTCAGATTAATTAAACATCGAAATGGACAGAAAAAACTAGGCCATGGTATAAATAAGAGAAAAAAGTCTATAGTGAGTTAGCCACTGTAAGAATACAGGTATTCAAAATAGAGGTACCAAATAAATTTTTAAAAACCGCAATGGCAACACAAGATTTCATAGCTTAAGGATGAAAATAGGCAGATCCCACGTACAGTGGGAATCGATGGCATGCGAAGCACGAATGAGGAAGGTTCATATGTCGCTTTAAAATCAGCACACCGTTACGAGGCGGAAATAAATTATGACGTACACGACTTCTATGTCATCATTATTATGTTTGGACGTGTCATTTACCTTCGTCATCTATTCACGTCACCTGATACTAAATTTGGTATAAGTGGAGCTAGCGAAACGGCCGCGAGCGTGCTATGGGCGTAGCAAGTCGTCAAGTTTTACATGACACGCTTGCCATGATTGTCATGTTTGGACGTGTCATTTATCTTTGTCGTCTATTCACGTCACGTAATAACAACATTGGTATATGATGAACTAGTGAAACGGCTGCGAGCATGCTATGAGCGTATCATTTAGTCATGCTTTACATAACACACATATCATGATTATCATGTTGGGACGTGTCATTTACCTTCGTCATTCATTCACGTCTCGTAATACCAAAGTTGGTGCCTATGTAGCAAAATGGCCGCGAGCGTATCACGAGTGTGACATGTAGTCATGTTGCTAGATGACACGCATCTCATAATTATCATGCTTGCACCAGTCACATATCTTCATCATTCATTCACGTCCGGTTATACTAAATTTGGTATAAGTGAAGCTAGCGAAACGGTCGCGAGCGCATCATGAGCATGGCACGTAGTCATGTTTTTACATGACACGCATGTCATGATTTTCATGTTAGAGCCTGTCCCTTGTGTTCCCATGTAGCAGCCATGTAGTCATGTCATACCATACCAGTTTTGCAACATGTCAAGTGAACGAAACCACTGCAAGAATAGCAAGACCGCAAAATGTATATCATGACATTCATGACATACATGTTATGATTTTCCTGTTATGACTGGTCGAATATGTTCTTCACACAGTCATGTTATGCCATACCAAGTTTGCTATCGATGTCATTATCGGAACGGCCAGGAGAGCTATAAGTCGTAGGCAGATAGATAGATAGATAGATAGATAGATAGATAGATAGATAGATAGATAGATAGATAGATAGATAGATAGATAGATAGATAGATAGATAGATAGATAGATATGTAGGTAGGTAGGTAGGTAGGTAGGTAGGTAGGTAGGTAGGTAGGTAGGTAGGTAGGTAGGTAGGTGGGTGTGTGGGTGGGTGGGTAGGTAGGTAGGTAGGTAGGTAGGTAGGTAGTTAGGTAGGTAGGTAGGTAGGTAGGTAGGTAGGTAGGTAGGTAGGTAGGTAGGTAGGTAGGTAGGTAGGTACTAACTTTTTGGGGATCACGCTCTCACTGATTCCATTTCATTAGTACTGTAGCGAGAGAGGAAGACAGGACGACGGCCAACGTGGTCGTGTCGTTCTCTCGCCACTTTATTTTACGCCCTGAAGCGGAGCTGCGTGGCTTTCCACGTCCGACACACCAAGTGCGCTAGCTTGTTCTAATCCTCGCGCATCTCGAGCTAGCATCAGCTGCGCGAGAGGCGCGGCGCGGTGATTGAGAAATAATGATGGTGATGGTGGCACTACAGTACTATTTCGAATGCTCCTGTATATCATGCTCTGTCGGCCTTGCAAGCGCACCGAGTTGAAAAGCACAATGTTCTCTCGTACCACTGCAGGGAAGCCTTACATGCTCCGTCAAAGGCGTAAATTGATGTCGGCGTTAGCGTGATCAAATTATGCAAAATGTTATGGACCATCTCTCTGAAGGGAACTTTGATGGGATGCGAAACAGCAGCGGTGCGCACGGTGTTGACCTGGTTGAAACGGACGTCGACGCGTGTTCTGAAAGGACAGTTCAGCTCTGGGAGTTTCGGTGGGCTAGGGGGTGACAGCAACCGTGCTTGACGCTCATCGTCGGAACCTTGCCCGACGTTAGCGACGCCTTGCAAATGCCCAACGTTAGGACGCCTTCCGACCGCTAAGTCGGAAGTGTCCGCGCCGAACTGGCGTCGATCACTTCGGTCGCCGCCTCCAGCCGCTTGCGGTTGCGGACTGAACCGACGTTAGACAGGCGTTTGTCGAACCACAGGTGATCGCACGGGTGGCAACAGTGACCGAAGCTACATTGGAGGAACTCTCGCCGGAAGCGGGCGTCGGCCCCAGCGTTGCAGGCGCGTCGCGGAAGGCTCTCGTCGCGCGCGGACGCAACCGGTTTTGCGGCGGCGAGACGCCTCTGGATCGGCCGGCAGAGTCCGGTGCTTGCTGGTGGGCTCTTCGGCAGAGGGTGCATGGCGCATTCGAGACGTTGTGAACGACTAGGGCGACGTCGAGGATATGCCGGCGTCGTCCTTCCGCTGCCAGCATTTCCGTTCGACTGGTTTCCTTGGCTCGCATCTCGTCGGTGTTGCCGACGCGTTAAAAACTCTTGCGCTCAGATTTCATGGTTTGTGTACCGTCAGTGTTACCCGCGTGCCCTCTCCATTCTGGAACGCGATCAGCGTGCTTCACTCGCGCATCGCCGGTTTCATTGGTCTTCCACTGCCGATGTTTGCATTCGGCCTCCCTGTCTCGCGCTTCGTCTGTGTCATTGGTCTCCCACTGCCGACGTTTGCGTTCGGTCTCCCTGTCTCGCGCTTCGTCGGTGTTGCAGGCACGACGTCGCCATTAGCAAACGTTATGGGCTCTCCTAACCTTCGCAACGCCGGCAACGGCAGGGTTGGGCCAAATCCCTTCGGCGCATGTTTCGGCGGGCGAAAGCTTCGCTTTCTGATGTCCTCTCCATTGCAAATAATTGAGCCAAAAGAGTGCTCCCTCAATTTGCAATCAAAGTTGCGAGTGGTAAAGAGGGTGACGCAAGAGAGAGGTGACACGTGGTAAGTGCGTGGCACGCGAAAGAAAGAGTGACGTCATGACGCACAACGAGGGGAAGCGTGACCTACTTGGCACCACCCCAACACCTGCGGTGCGCTAAAACGGAGACACAGACGGACAACGTTACAGACTAGTCATAGAGTTGCTTCACATTTAAAAGCACCACTGCGTGATGACGTCACCATGTCACGTGGCATGGTGACGACGTCGCGATGTGTCATGTAATGATGACATCCACATATGACGCTACGTAGTGACAAAACTTGTCACGACGTTGATGTGCCCTAACATAAGACGACGTCACAGATTTTATCGCGACTTCGTCAAAGGGCCGACCACGAGCTGGTGTGCACAAAGCTTGTGACGCCTCCGAAGTGCACAACCACTGAGCCTTAGCTGGGGAAAGCCGGCTGAGAGGAGAATGAAGACGATGCTTTCGGTGACTGCATGCGTTACAAGCCGTGGAAGTTTCACGATAACTACTATAGGAACACGCTTTGTTTTTTTAATACCATAGTTGGTGCTCCTTATCGTGCTCCTTAGTAGGTGGATTGTGCTTACTTGGTCTAACGCGTATTGCTAGCACCCCGCCTGAGCTATTCTGAACGCCAGCCGTGGGCAAGCAAATGGCATACTGACCAAGGCAGGGGTTTTGCGGCGCGAGTGTCGCATTCATCCGGAGATGGCACTCCGGTACACGCGGCGCTAGGATAGCTCAATGTGCTCTTCGAAGCACCCTAATGGCACACAAATTAGTTGTCGCGTAGTGGCCGCATCGATCGCATAGACGAGGCAAAGCCGAAGACGTATCTCGCACAGTGACAGCAGAGAATTGCGTCCATGTGGCCAAGAGCACAGTTTGCTGTGGTGTAAGTTAGGTGGGGTGTGCATTGAATAACACGCACGAAGTTGTGGCTAGTATAATCTCCGACCTGTTTGCATTGCCTGTAGACATTGATGCTTACGTCCACCCACAGCAGAACGAGCAATTTTTGCTTTTTCATTTAAGGCCTTTGAAAAAATGCATGCAAACACATGCACGCGTGCGTGCCTGCTACTTATGGTGGCAGAAGCTATGTACTTTGAATAACTATAAAACGTAGCGGCAGCTGGAATTCATACTCAGAATCTCTTTGAGCTCCCATGGCAGTACGCAGAAGGCGTTTCTTTTTTTTTCTTTGCTGATTGCTAGTCTCCCTTTAATTTCACCTTCAACATTTTAGCACTTCAGTCAGATGCCTGTATGCTGTGTTCCCAACGATAGAAACAGGAAACGCCCCAACCCCTCATGGGCGTTTAAGTTACCAGAAGCTGGATGTGCGCAATATACACTTGGCCCTGTAAGCGATTTTGCAATTGAAGGAGGAAACTCGTGGACAAAAGCTTGTTTCCGCACAAAAAACGGAGGCTCAACGTGTATTTTCAACCGTTGAGAGTGGCAGGAGATCACCTTTGACCTTTGTTTTCATTCATTATCCTAGCCGTCGGCGCGAGTACACTGCACTGATTGTTTCCCGAAGGCGCGTGCGTGGTTTGCAGGGAAGTGTGAATCGTACGCTTATCAAGGCGAGTGCTTTTCATTTGTCATACTCAAGGGGACCCGCTGCGACCGTCCGGCCCCTGCAACGGAACAATCACATACTACAATTTAGAGAAGGGAAGCTGTACCGTTAACTGTGCAGTGAAAGTAAGAGTAGTGGTGGCGTTGTAAACTAAGGTATCCTACTAAGAGATGACTCTGCTAAAACTGCCAAAACACGTCCATGCACCGTGCCAGTCCGAAGAGGACTGGCACGGTGAATGGACGTGTTTTGCGAGGGCTCCCGAACGACTGCGCAGATAACAGTTCTTGCATGTTTCAGATTGCTTTTATAATTAATAAGGCAGCAGTGTAAATCTTTATAGCACTCATTACATCGCACAGCTATTGGGGGGGGGGGTCAGTCACCTGTTATTTACTTGTTTATGTGATTTGTTGCTTTTTCTGCCACACTTTAGTGAAAGTGCACGTACACCGAACACGCAAATTTTTGTTGTAGAGCTTCGAAATTTTTTTTGCTTAAGGCAGGGTTCGTCGTACGACGTGTTTTGTAATTATCGAGTTGGACAATTCAGTAGGACAGAATGGTGTCAAAAGGACCTGGTTAAAAAGACTGTAAAGTGTTCAAGATGCGAGATGGGTTTGAAAATAGGGGCTAGCACGGACGCCAATGCAGAGGAGGCTGCCGCCAAGCGTAGGTAATGTGAGGTCGAGGAAAAGATGGGTAAAATGATGGTTGCCCAGAGTGAACTGCTGATGAGAATTGCCGACTGAAGACTACGTTGGCGACAGAGGAAGAAAAAACGAGGGCTATGGGAAAAGGCTTAGGACAGCCGAGGAGACACTAGCGAAGGTGAACAAAAGAAAGGCTGATGTAAACAACGGTAGGGCACCGGTACACAGAACGGCGGAGAACAAAGGGAAAACAGGTTCGGAAAAAACAGATTCAACCGGTTTAATGGTCACAAGACTCAGCTTCAGTGGAGTAGTGGTGTGGGAGGAAGGGGGCGAATCAGCCAGCAATACAAGCGCAACAAGTAGTGCTGGAGTGTCTCCCGGTGGGGGACACTCCAACGAAAAACTCGGAGCACCTAATAATCACCAGGGACTCTCATTTAAATCGATGCGCAGAAGCAATTAAACAGAGGGTAAGAGACGACAAGAGGGTTTCAGTAGGGACGTTCCCAGAACATAAGCTGGAAGCAGTCATGAGGCCAGCGAGCGCAAAACTCACAACTAAAGCCAATGGGCGAAACCTCGTGATAATTGCTGTATGTTAAATAAAAAAAATCATGACGTACCTCGGAAGAACCATTTTCAAAAACACAATTCTTAGGATAAACGACCTCCATCAATTGCGAAAATCTTGGGTCCATGGCCAAAAGAAAACCTACAAGCCACTGCAGCGCACGCAGTCGTTCACTTTCTGGAAGAATCAGAAATGCCTCAAAAGTGCTAAACAAAAAACGAATGTATTTCACTGTTAACCGGTACGCTTCAAAACAGTATTTTCGTGTTACACTACGATATTTTTGGGAAAACCTTTCTGAAAACAGTTCAGTATTTAAGCGACCATATTACCTTAGACATTTTATTGAACTTTCATGTTTTGTGTGAGAACCTAAATTGGTGTGATTACTTGTGTTTTTACAAACTCAGTGTGGTGCGGGCACATTTCTAAGTAGTGTGGACACATTTCTGTGTGGTATGCACACTTAGTGTTGAAAAACGTGAACTAATTGTGCAAGTGTTGTGCTATGTACATATGTATAGCCTTGTGTTGGCTACAAAATGTGCGACGTCGACTTTTGTGCAAGAGAAGAGGAGTAGCCGGCGCCACGCATTGGCACCAACCTCTCCTTATATACATTTAATTTAGAAAAATATAGGCAGAACTAGCGACCACAATGGCGAAAGTGGTCGATGACATAGATGCCATTTTCCTACACGTACAGGTAGTGATATGCATGGCACCAGATGTACCGGTGCGTGACGGCAAGCTGCAAACAGTGGTTCTCGACGCGAACATGGAGCTATGATAGTTGAGTCCAGACAAACGATTAGAGGTAGTGGAAATAAACAAGGAGGTGCATATGTGAAGTGGTTTTCAACGATACAGAATTCACTTCTATAGGAGGCTAGGTTATGGGGTGGGTTGGCGACCTGCAGGACACGCAGTAGCTTTTTTTTGGGGGGGGGGGGAGGGGGCGCGAGCCTTTTGGGGTTCAGAATAGCTAGTAACGAGAAAAATAGCCAGGGGGCTCTTCGACAGTTGGTATAAGCAGATACGATTCAAAAGTGGCACCAATATCTAAGACATGTAGACACCAGCGGACAAATTAACGTAGCCACGAGGGCTGAGCGAATTCAGACAAAAGGTATATTAACATGCCGGGTGGCAGCAAAATAATAAAGTGGGGAGAACGAATAAGAACAGCTAAGGGAGGAGAAGCTGAGTATATGGGTCTGTATAAACACATCTTAGGGACATGGAACAAGGACCTAGCAATCCGGACTACGCATGGGAATATTGTAAAATAGAACAGAATGCAGCCAGAAGCGTGGTGGTATTGGTGCATTTATTCATAAATGTACAGAGTAGCAAAGGTGAAGCAGGAGTGCAGGGAACATCTATGGCTAAAAGAGAAGTGGCAGGGCAGATGACGCTCCTGGGTTTTGTATACTGGTGGACAGGGGCAAAAGCCAGAGAGTAAAATCAAGAAATGGCGCAGAACATGGAAAATCACATCAAATAATTAGGAGAAGAGTGCAAGGTAATATTGCTATTAGATTTAAATGCACACATAGAAGATATGGATGGAAGTCCTGGCCCACCGTGCAGATTGCTAATGGATATGTGCGAAAGGCGTGATTTATTCATTGGCAACAGTACGGAAAGTGCGAAGGGCTTATAGGATGGTAGGTGAGAAGGCTACAGTCGACGACAGATCACGCAATGATGTCACATAGAATGTATGATTGGCTAAGGGTGATGGACATAGATGAATATGGGTCCAGAAGCTTAGGTTGTGATCACAAACGTATCAAGCTGAGTTTTAGAAGAGAAATTAAAATGAGAAGGAGCCATTATGAGCAGCCACATGGTAATCTTTATTAAGAAATGCAAGCAGAAATAGCAACTAAAGAGATTGAGAAAGTAAGCACCGGGAATAGTAAAACAGAGTGGACGTACACAAATCTAACTCGATTGCTTCGGTTAGAGCTTGCTAAGGTAAAAGTCAAATCAACCGAGACAAGGAAATATAAACCCAAGAGCTGGTGGGATGAGGAATTTAGGAGAGCCATAGTAAGATGTCAGAAATCCTCCAGGGAACACATATGGTAAACAGAGGGGCGAACCAGAAGGTTATGTCAAAAGAAAATGGGATAACGTTTTGAGTTGCAGAAGGGAAGCGTCTGATCTGATCAGTCAAAAGATTAGAAGAAAGGGGGCCCAATGGATAGCAGAAACAAGCAAAAAGAACAGAAAGTCAGCTGCAAAGTTTTGGAACCATCTCAATGATCAGAGTAATAAGACAAGCATGGAACAAATGTTTATAACTACAGTTTAAGGAGTTAGACAAGAAGGGGATTAGGCAATAGAATATATAAAAACAATGATGACAGAAAAATTGAAACATAAAGAAAGCGCTGCATGCACTATACCAGATGAGGATGAACCAATTAGCGCAGTGGCTCCAATGGGAAAACGAGAGTGTGAGAGGGCAGAGAAGAGGGTTCCTAATAGCACATTACCAGGCCCTGATGGCATCCCAATTATGTTAATAAAGAAACTAGGACGAAACTCTAAGCAATCATTTATAGAGGCAGCGAGCAAGGCAATAATGGATAGTGAAACCCCCAATTGGTGAAAACAAAGGAAGAGAAGCATGATCTCTATGGTAAAGGGGGACAAAGCTGATCTAAACAACTACCAGCCTATAACAGTGACATCCGTAAATTACAGGCTGGTGATTAAGATACTGAAGGAAAAAATACAGACATGGGTGGAGAATGAGGGAGTGTTGAGAGAACTACAAAGTGGGTTCCGTAAACGAAGGAGGTTGGAGGACAATCTGTTTTGAATGATGCAGTGTATTGAAAGAGCGAGAAAAGAACACAGGCCCCTATTGCTGGCATTTATAGATATCAAGGGAGCTTACGATAGTGTGATTCAAAAAGACTTGTCGATAATACTGGACGCACTAAATGTGGGAGATGGAATAGATAATCTTCTCAAGGATATCTATAAAAATGAATAGGTAGGTATAAAATGGAAACAACAGGTATACGGACCTATAAAAGTACAACGCGGACTTCGACAGGGACGTCCTGTGTTACCTTTTTTATTTATGTTGTATCTAAAGGAACTAGAAGACAAGTTAGAGGGGAGTCGACTCGGCTGCAGCCTCTCTTTTGCCAAGCAAGGAAAAGACGCTGAACAGTCATTGCCAGCATTGATGTAAGCAGATGATGTAGTATTAATAGCCGACAAAATGGAAGATCTGTAGGGAATGATAGACATACGCGGTGATGAGGGAAACAGATTTTCTCACAAGATGAAACTTCGCACGCTGGATTTTAGCGCTTGGGCAAGCCACGAACAATGATGAAGGAGTCGCATTAGAAGAAACGCAAGCGAATGAAAACTACTGATTACTTTTCATTTGCATTGTTTTAACTCTGTCGAATATATAAACATGTTTCGAAGCATAAATATCAACATGTATTTCAACATACAGGCTCCCTGCTCGCATGCACGTTGGTGCTTCTTTTTAGCGTATCGATCGCCTACCGATTCTGTTAGCTTTTAGAGTTCCATGAACTTAACTTACAAATTCACCCGCTACAAATGTGTAGTAGCACTTAGTTCGCGAAACTACAGCCATGGCACTGTTGAATTCTGCCCACGTACTGTGATGCAATGTCCACTTTATTCCAATATCCCACCCATTTATTCGAGCAATTTCCTACTCCCTTCGAGTATGAATTAACGAGCTTTTATTACTGTGAAAGCTGTTAGAAGATCACAACTCGGATCTCACTCAGTGCCACAGTTGTCCACCGCCGCCGCCGCCGGTGTCCGTAACCACATCGCGCGAAATTAGAAAAAAAAACATAGTACCAATGACGCAGTGGGTCTGGAACCCGGGTCCACTAGGTGCCAGCCCAGTATTCTACCACTGAGCCACGGCGGTGCTTGGGACCTCCTGGCAAACTTGGCTTAAGTATGTTTGGTTTTGATGTCGGGACAGCAATCGCGTTAATACTACTTAAAAGCGTTTTAAAACAGCAAAAGCACTATAGCAGTCGTCGCAAAACTCGAATGGCGTAACGAGTGGGTCGTCGAATGCTCGAACCGATTACATTGGCTTGTTCTTGATCACCTATTAACTATAGGGCATACCACCTTCCGACATAATTCCTCATTGTCGTCAGCCACTGCATGAACAATTGGCAGATCATTCCCTGCAAGTGTTTAGCGGATTCCACGCTTCTCAGAACATTGGCGAAAAATAGCAAAGCAAATGTCGACGTACTACCCTAAAATTTTTATTAATAATGACGTAGTGGACATCAAGCAATTGTCCTTGCAGCAGTTACCCAGTGAGTGTTTAGAAAAGGCTCTGAGAGGCCGCTCTTCTAGCTTTCGCTGTGACTGTGCTGCGCCTTCCGCGCAGGCCTGGCATTTTTCTGTGAGCAATTTGTCTCTGCCTCAATTTCACATACAAAAGAAATTGCTTAAACAAATGCAACAGTGATGTACACTCTTTTCTGGACAGTGTGTGTTAATATATCTCATTATTATATAGGCAATGTTCATGGAACAGAGATAAGAAGAAATATTTCATATGCTCTATGATTCTCTCAGCCTGTTTTTTGTAATACTGCCCAAAAATTTTACACACACTCTTTTATTCTCCTATTCCCATCATCACACGTTATGTCTTCCAGAGTAGTGAGCAGTACTATGCCATGCAGGTGACCTCTGCAAGACATGTCTCACTTAATGAAGGAACGAGTGCTTGTACAGTTTCCTCTTTTCTAACCTTGGCAGCGTCACTCTCAACAAACCCAAGGTATGCCTGTGACGGTTTTAACATTCACAGCAATAAATACTCAGTGTGAAAAAGAAGAGCGCCTAAATATACAATACTACAGGCCCATTTGCTACCTATTTTTATGTGATACTCTGCGCAAAGTTTGACACGTATAGTGAAATAGAGTATGTGCACCCTATCACATGCACTGTCCAAAAAATTTGAAGCCTGCACGTTCCTGTAAGTTGAGTAATTCGCAAAGCACCAGGTTGAGTCACCTCTTCCTCGACGCGCTGGAGGAAATCTCGTTCCTCAGCGATGATGTAAAACTACGTGAAGAAAACGAGCGCCCGTGGAAGGATCAGGCCCGGAGTCCCGAAAAACAAGGCCGCGCGCCTTTCTTCGCAGAGTGGCCCACTTTCTGCATGAGGTGCTGACGAACCGCACGGCCGCCGTGCCAGTAAAGGCAGCTGGGGCCCTCCAAGCGCGGGCGATCTGCAATTTCAAAGCCACCTGCGTACGCAGGCGACTACCTCGCTCTAAGGCGGCGTACCTCGCTCCAATACTCTTTCTCCGTCACTGCCACCTGAAGACACGTCCAAGCGACGCAGCGTGATTCCTGCGACAGGCTCCTCTTCCACCTGAACGTGAAATAAACCCGCCTCGTTTGGGCCAACGACCACTACGCTATTTCTGCTGCTCAACGGCTACAACGGCCGCAACGGATCAAGGCCGTTTTCGTTTTGAAGCTGAGCCCGTACACCACTGCTGCAGACGAAAAACAACATATTAGTTCAATCAATCTGGCTCCCATGTCTTGTCAGCGCCTTCCGTCTAAGTATCAGACCTATGCTTCTTTCTACATTGAGGGTGACGAGGAAACACTATATCGCTTGAATGACCCATCGATGTGGCATCTGGGCCGGCTCTTCAAGTCTTTTCGTGGGGTGCAGCACGACGACATGCTTCATCCCTCTCGGCTATCACCAGTGTCGAAACTGCAATGTAACGTGGACATTCCCTACTAGAATGCTCGTGGTCTGCGTATCAAGACGAACGAGCTTTTCACTTATGTTTTTTTGTCTTCTTTTCCTGCTATCGCTATTTCTGAAGCCTGGCTGGGCCCTAAAATTTCCTCATCTGACTTTTTTTTTCTCAACCTTCGCCACCTTCTGTAGCGACCGAGGTTTCAGAGCAATTAAACAAAAGGTGCTAGCATGCTGATTGTCATTGACACTTCACTAAAATCTGTTAGACGAAAGGAGCTGGAATATTTCAAAAAATCTGTTTAGAAATCAGCCTGGAGCGCCGACAAAAATTGTGGATTGGATGTTTCTAATTACCACCCAGCATCTCCCCTGCCTTGTTTCATGATGTCGTGCGATTTTGTCTCACATGTGATTTCATCTCATAGTGGGCAAATAATTACTGTTTTGGTGACTTCAATGTGCCTGGAACCGACTGGATCACGCATACCTTTTCACATTACAATACCTTCATTGAGAAAAAGCGCAGCCTTCTCTTGGATTTTCTGGTGTTTAATTCTCTACTGCGACATAACACAGTCGTCGATTGCAGAGACAACTTCTTAGACCTCTGTCTGTCACACAATCAACCCGTTGAAGTGCCCCGCTCCTACATCTCTCTTGTTCGTCTTCAGAAATTTCCCCCACCACTTAATGTAAGATTATGTGTATGTGCCGAAATTACGCACTACAGCACTCATTTAGGCAAATCTCCAAGATTGGCTTGTAAGAACGGTGATTACACGGGCTTTTATCACTACTTTCCAGCCGTTGATTGTTCGCGGGCTACTGACAAACGAAATGTTGATGACAAAGTTGTGAGCTTGTATTAAACTGCATGCAGAAGTTTATAGTGTTATATACACCTGAACATTGTATATATCAACACTGGTTCTCTCTTGAACTTATGGTGCACTGAAGCCTATAGGGAGCATGCACAAAAAGATTACATGTTTTCCATTTAGCCAGCTTACCTTTTTTCGAGCTCTCTCTAAACGCATATATCAATGGTACCACAGTTCATATATTGCATTATTTGAAAAATGTGACACGCGAGCTTAGTTTCGGTAGTATGCACGCAAACGGTCTAGCAAAAGTTGGGTGTCCTTCAGGCTATAGCCTGAAGGACACCCCACTTTTGTCCGAGTCCAGTATACTGGACTCGGACATCGTCGGTGTTCATGCCGTTGCTGACTGTTTCGCCGCGCATTTTTCATCTGTTTATAAGACCTAATATTTACACTAGGACTCGGATAAGACAAGAGTAAAAGGCAATTAGCAAATCTAGTGTTCTGTCGTTTATAGAAGGCTCATCTACTCATGCATTAGTCGCTAAAACCAGTCTTGATCGTTCGCCCTAGATGGCATCCCTTCCGCCATGTGACAGCATATTTGCCCCACTACTAACTACAATATAATAAAACTGTCTGAACGCTTTTACATTTCCCAGCATGTGAAAAACTGTGCGTATTTTTCCAGTATCCAAGCGAGGCTGCCAAACTGATATTTCTCGTTATCGCCCGATTTCTATACTGTGTGCCACATCGAAGACCTTTAAGCTGGCTCTTCACAACATGATGTATGTTATGTGAATAATTCATTGATTCCTAGTTAACACGGGATGCTCTCTGGCCACCCAATTACCACAAACCTTGCTAGTTTCATGAAGCAAGTTATCCCACCTATTTCTCAGAGACGACAGGTTGACGTGGTCAAATGTGACCTGAGAAAGGCTTTTAATACAGTCAGCTACCCACTGTTTTTGGTTAAACCTGCAAACATTGATGTTTACTCGTCTGTTGTGAATCTCTTGCACAGCTATCTTCTTAATAGATAATGTTATGTTGCCGTAAGTGACCAAACGTCTTCCTTGTACAAAGTTACTAGTGGTGTCCCCCAACAGGTCGGTATTATAGCCACTCTTATCTTATTTACGTTAACGATGCAATTCGTTGCTCATCTTTTCTCTTTTGTGTCAATGATATCAAGATATTTAATTAAATTCATTCATATACCCGTTGCTGCAGTAAGACTTGTATTCTTTTTCCTAACGATGTGATACGAAATACCTTTCTCTGCAATACCTCAAAGACCGTCACAGGATCGAATTCCAGCTGTGGCAGCTGCATTTCCGATGGAGGCGGAAATCTTGTAGGCACGTGTGCTCAGATTTGGGTGCACGTTAAAGAACCCAACGTGGCTGAAATTTCCAGAGCCCTCTACTACGGTGTCTCTTATAATCATATGGTGGTTTTTGGACATTAAACCCCACATATCAATATCAATCAATACCTCAAAGACCAAATTCACGAGTAAACCTCGCAAAACTTTCATCGTGCCATTTCCGTACTTTCTCAACAGCATGACGTTAAGTAAGGTTTATAAATTTAGTGATCTTGGTGTTGTTTTCTGGAAAATTCAGTTCCCGTACAGCCTTCCACAATTTGTGCACATCAATGTGTCTTCCTCAACTTGAATATGCATGTGTTCTAGAAGGCAATGCTAGATCCAGAAGTGACGTCATTGAGAGAGTTCATTAGCATATATTAGCTATATAGCTTATATATGCATATATTAGCATTATCATTATATATTAGCATTAGCATTCATTAGCATTTACAACCATCGTCTCGCTAGAAATGTCTCTGTACATTGTTGCAAAGCTGCTGGATAATTATCATAGCCATCACTTCACTGCCGACAAAATCGCGCTCACCTCTAATTTTTTTTTGCAACTAGTTCACAGTATATTACCCCGCCCTCTACATCTCCGCTATGTACATTTTCGAATTTTGCGCAAGTTAGCCTAAGAGAATCAATCCTTTCATGCACCTGCCAACTTCTTTCGATGCTCTACCGTTCACAGATTACAATCTGTATAATGTTAACTTTCATTACCTTGGTGTTCTTACAGTTCACTGTCATTATTTTCACCTCAGCTTTGCATTGAATTAACATAGTTTGCTTGTTCCTTTCTTTTTTTTTTGGCTCTCACCCACTGAGGGGGATTGGCCAAGAAGCCGGTGGTTAATGCAAGTAAACACCTATACATTTTCTAGATTAGGGGAATATGATTACTGTGTTTTGACTGTGAAATTGATTTGGCGCAATGTAAAAAAATAAAAAAAGATAAAAAAAGGGGGGGGGAGAAATAGTAGAATATGTTGAATATCTGTGGTGGAATCGTTATATGAAATTCTCCTGAAAGTTGAATCATTGCAGTGTATCAGCTAAATAATAAGTGGTAGTGTGACTAGTAAAATTCGAGAGCTGATGGCTGACTCAGCAAGGTAATCTTCTTGTGTTATATATAAATTCGCAGAGAGCCCTGCAGATGTTCCTGTCGCTATGTCCCAATGAAATGGCCCCAAAAGACAAAATATTGGGAGTATTAAGTGATATTCCTAATTTTCTGAATAAAATTTCGAAGCAGTTTTTTCTTTGATTTTTGAATCGGTGACATGTGAGAAGAAAATGGTCGATATGTTCAGGTTCGTTACAGCTTGAGCACAGAGGGGATGGCACCAGACCAGACCTGTTTAAGTAGAAATTAAGAGGTGCTACACGGCAACGTAATTTTGTTACCAAGACTTCCAATTTACGCGTGGGACACCATTTATTATTCCATGTGAATTGCAGGTGCGAGAAATCTGGATTCGGTATAATGGTTTTTGATGAGTCTTCAAGAAGGGAAAGTTTTCTAAACCTCGCTGCTGTTACATAAGCTGTAGGAGGCATGATTGGCACAATCGGAAGATCAAGAGATGTTCGCGCAAGTTTGTCAGCCATCTCGTTTATAAATATACTACGATGGCCTGGCACCCATATCATTCGCACTAGACGAATGTTTGCTGGGATTAATGATTTAAAAGTCTCTAGTACTGCTGGTGTCGACGACGATGATAAGAATGAACACACGGAATACGAGTCAGTCACTATCACAGCTGTCGAATGAGTCGCAGGAAGTTTACGAATAGCTAGTATAACGGCCGTTAATTCCGCTTCAAATATTGGTGTATAATCTGGGAGGCGTAATGAAAATGACCAGAATAATGAGAGAGAAAAAATACCCACACCTGCCTTCTCGCCACTCATAGATGCATCCGTTGCAATTACTGTATTAGTACCTAATTGAGACAGGTGTTGTTCTAATAAACCAATCAAATATTTAGAGGGCAAGTGTTTAGCGTTCATGGGGAAGATATCGTCAAATTCTATTTGGACTTGGCCGATTGTTTTGACAGGTGGTGTGATCTCGAATATATTAACATTTAAAGCATCTAGAAGTGTTTGAACAAATAGCACTTGGGGTTTATATACACGGGACCAATGCTCATTGAAGAAGACACCAGGCTCGGCAAAGAATACAAATTGTCGCCTTCTTAAAGTGGATTCAGAAAATTTTAAATAGGTGTTTACTGTTAAAATACGAAATCTGCAAGCAAGGGTGGGTATCCGAGCTTCTTGATACAAAACATTGTTAGCTGTGAATTTTGGCACACCTAAACAACTACGTAGGGCTTCCCGCTCTAAAAGAATGAGGGGGTTTATTTTGTATGCTGGTCCACCAGAGAATAGTACACATCCGAATTCAAGAATCGGACGAACGTACATGCGATAAATCATGATCATCGTATCTCTGCGAAGACCGGAACGGAGGCGGCTAAGCCTACTTATCATGCCAACAGCGCGTGTAGCCTTAATTTTAATATATTCAATGTGGTCACGCCAGCTCAGTTTTTGGTCGTACAGTACACCCAGATATTTAATACAATTAACCTGGGGTATTATTTCCTGATGGTACTGAAGAGAAATAGTAACTGGTGCGTCCAACGGAAAAACTATTAGAGCACTTTTAGTTACGTTCAGGTTCATATGAATTTTCTGAAACCAGGTTTCCAATGTTGCCAAATAACGCTGTAAAGTCACATGTAGTGAATAAATATCGTTGTCAGATGCAAAGAACGCGATATCATCTGCATATACATATACGTGTACCTTATCACTCTGTGGTATTGAACTTAACAAAATGTTAAATAGCACAGGCGATAGAACAGAGCCTTGAGGAACACCTCTCGTTTGGCTATACTTCGGCGTGGAAATACCTCGTTGGAAGCAATAAAATTTTCTGTCTTTTAAAAATTTGTATATCCAATTTGTTATGTACTGCGGGAACGTAAGCTCTTTTAGGACATTGATAAGAATAGCATGTTCAACACTGTCATATGCCTTGGCTAAATCAAGGGTTACTAGGGCCGCATATTGTCGTCTGTGCCGAGCAAGCTTTATACGAGCCTCTAAATCAACATGCGCCCACCATATAGAGTAACCTGGTCTAAATCCAATCTGGCACGCACTGAGTATCGCATTATCTGTTATGAACTTCGTAACTCTAATGTAAAGTATTCTTTCTATTAACTTAACTACGTGTGATGTTAAAGCGATTGGCCGAATGTTATCTATCTGCATTCCTAGTCCCTGTTTTTTAAGAAGCGGTATTATTTTTGCAAGTCTCCAGTCAGGAGGTATCCAACTATTTTCAAGTGAATAGTTGACAACGTTAAGGAGGTCTTCAGGAGAGATGTCGAATAATATTTTTAACATTTCCGAAGTGACGCCATCTGGTCCAGGACCTCTGTTTGGCAGAATACGAACGACGTGCGCAAGTTCATCCATACTTACTTCAATAAAATCATTTCCGAATGACGGTTTTGTACACTTTATTTTGATTTGTGATGTAAATCTCTTCTCCAATTCTATTGCAATTTCCGTTAATGTATTTTCCAAATCAGTTGGAGAAAAAATAACTGAGTCAATATTTACGTGTGCTGTAATAGCTTTACGATTACGGAGAAATCTGAATAGAGCTTTCTTGTTGCCATGCTTGGATAAGTAGGTGTACCGTTTTTCTTCATAATCGTCTTTCGCTAATGAAACTGTTCTCCTAAAGGTAGCTTTAGCAAATAAATAATTTCTCCAATTAGTCGGACATTGGTTGGTGAGGAGTTTTTTTCATGCAGCGTTGCGGCGTCTATAATCTCTGGCGCAATCCGCATTCCACCAGGCAGATATGAATTTTCCCTTTGTTGAAGATATAGTGAACTGTGATTTTTTAATTGTACACTTTAAGGTGGAACAAAGGCTCATAGCTTTCATATTTGTTTCCATATTGGGCAAGGAAGACAGCGTTGACTGTAAGTTCTTTTTAAATTTAGAGTAGTTTACAAAACTTTGCACCTGGCGATCTACCGTCACTAAAGGAATGCTGACTTCAAATACCAGGGGGCAGTGATCACTACTTGTAGCAGTATCAAGAACAGTCCAAGACGATATTGTCACACTTGAGCTAGCAAATGTCAAGTCTAAGACGGACGTCGAATTACATCGAACGAATGTCGGAACTCTGGAGTTCCAACAAATAAGGTTATTCCGGTTAGTCCAGTCCCACAACCGTTTTCCTGATGAATCAGTGCGGAATCCCCATGAAACGTGATGTGAATTGAAGTCTCCCGCAAATAGCATACTGTTTCTGCAAAACCTCGCAGTCACGTCAAGGGCTCTTTCATCTTGTATTCCAGCCGGAAAGTAGTTGTTGACTATAGATAGTGGCGCGCATCCGGGAAAGTGAACTTCCAGAACCATTACTTCATAATCGTGTGATATTTGTTGGTAAACTAAATGTGCTTTATGGCAAATTTTGGATGAAATGAAAAACATTAATCCTCCACCACGTGAGTCTCGGTCAAGTCGAAAGCACTGATAGTCTTTTAGATAGAAGTTTTGATCAGCAGACAGCCAAGTTTCTTGTAAAATTATGACGTCTGGAGATTGTTGAGAAATTAGGTATAATAAGTCTGTAGTTGCAGAGAGAATTGAACGGCAGTTCCACTGAAGTACTTTAAGGTACCCTATGATGATAAGCAAGCAGTAGCAACTGCTTGATCTAAGATACTATCTTTTAAAAAGTCCGCTTTAGTCATTGGTTCCTTCACACTCTTTTTTGTTTTCGGATGAGAAGAATTATTAAGTTTGCTAGTGGGTGATCTGGTGCGTTTCAAAAGGCGAGCATCCATATCTACATCCCGATTAATTATTGATTCTGAATGAGATGTACCTTCCTGCTCAGTTGTGTTAGGACTGGAAAGCATTGCCTCGTTATCGATAGAGACATCTGACTGATGTTCGGCAGGTTTACTAGTTGAGGCACTAGGAGGTTGGATAAGTTTAGTTATTCGATCAGATGCACCCGACATCTGTGAATCCATAATACTATTGAGTGAGTCGGACAGATTGAGTAAAAATTTTTCTAATACTTTTTCTACGGCCTTTTCTACCATAGCAGAAATGGACTGAGAAAGTGATGCATCCATAGAAAGAGGTGGACGAGCTGCTATACCGGCATAACCCTGACTCCTGCTTTGAATTTCTGCAATTGCTTCTCTACGAGAGCATCGTCTCCTTTCAATGATTTCAATCACCTGAAGTTCTTTTGATCTTGCAGGGCAGTTAGGATCGTCTGCAGCGTGATTTGCCTTGCACAAGCAGCATGCCTTATTGTCTGATTGACACTCAGCAGTACTATGACCAGCCCCGTATATGGCTCCGCATATGCGGCATCGAGTCTCCGATCGACAACCTTTAGTACTGTGTCCAAAGCGCCAACATTTAGCACATTGCAGCGGACGGGGAGCCAAAGCTTCGACCTTATAGATAAGCGGCCATGCCTTGATCTCCGAAGGGCGATCTGTACCAGCGAATGTGGCAATTACAGTTTCAGTGGGAACTTTCTGTTGGTTTTCCTGTTTGGTACAGCGGTAAACAGAAATAACACCTGCTGGGGAAAAGATGTCCAAGACTTCTGCTGGGCTTAGACTTGCGTCTACCCCCCGAACCAATCCTTTGCAGCAAGCTAGATGAGGTGGGATAAAAGAGCTCACCGGATGTGATGCAAAAGTAGTGCACTTCAGAAGGTCTTGGATGCAGGCCTTGTCTGGTGAGCAGCATAGTATCCCCCCGCGTCCAAACTGACGAACCTCTGTTATCAGTAGGAGAGTGGGGAGTGATCGCACGAAGTTCCGTTTGGATTGTCTTGGGGTTTTTCATGCGGATGAAGCCACCGGTGGTCGGCACCAAAGCGACAGGAACGCTACGGGTTCCATTGCGGAGAAATAACTCCAAAGGAAGATCTTGAGGGGGTACAGAGGCTGACCAGAGGGCAGGCCTCTGGCCCGGAGAAGAAACAGACATGAAATAAGAAGAAGTTACACTTATCAATGCACTAAAACAGTTGCGGAACAAGAGGTAGATCTAATAGAATAAAATAAAATAAAATAAAAGTAACCGCCGGCTACTTGACCGCAACCCTGAGGATGGAACAAGGAACGCAGCCGCAGGCACCCGATCCTGTCAGCAGTCTTTGACAGATAGTTTTCCACACTGTACAAATTCTTACCTTTTTCTTCTTTCAGGACAATTTCTGCATAGTTGTGTATACTCCTCTTTTTCACTTCTTTTGCATGATTCTCCTGCCTTTTTTATTCGTCTCATTTTGCACTGCTTTTTTTGTCCGTACGTTTTCACTGTTTTATTTTATTTTATTTGTTTTTGAAGGCTGCCTGTGTTGTATTGTTCACTTTTATTGCTTCATTTTTGCGTGCGCGTGCAATAAGGCTCATGGTTGTCCCGAGGCATGTTAAGTAATTGGTGTATTTATAGGTTATTATTATTAATATTATTATTATTATTATTATTAGCGGGGGTGCTTGTGGGTGTGTTTGTAAGGCTAAGTTGCTACACGATTACTATTTACTGCCACTGTGCTATGATAGAGTCCTGTCCCCATTACTTCAATATAAAAGTAATTGAGGAAAGCGAGCCAGAGTGCAGACAGGCAATTAAGACCAGACCAAACTTCATTATTTACCCTGACGCAGTAATGAGAACGAGACCTTGAACACAGTAAAATAAAATACTTGCTGGCTTAGGTATTTTATAAGGTAATAACACGTAACGACCACTAGTTCAGCGGCGGATAGAATAAGCGATTCTCGTTGTATAGTAGATGAATCCACGGTTTCTACTGTGAAGGGATCTGGGTAGTCGGAAACAACAGAGACAAAGGAAATAGTTAGAGCACCTGAGAAGCTTTTGCTCCCAGATCTCTTTTCGTTCTCCGCTACCTGCAGTCAGTCATCACGAAAAGCTGCCAGATATCAACCTAACTTCTTGACTGTCGAGCCACTCCCGCTTTACCTGGAATTCACCTATGTGAGAGTTCCAAACCGCTGTCAGAATCCCCGAAAGCCTATTTCGAACGTTAGTGACCAAAATGATTGAGTTGCCTATGTTAACACTAATACATCAATGATGAGATTGTGACAAACTCCTGCATGTGATACCTTAAGCATGCTCGGCAGCTATCGTGTCATTAGGAATGTATAGCATATACTTCAAAAAGAAGCAAGACAAGTAAAAAATCAACGAGGCAGAAGAGAAGCATGCTCTCAAACAAGATGAACATCATTTCGCGTTATCGTGCCTCTTCCGCTGAGTATACTACACATTTAATATGGCGTCTCTGAAAGCATTCCAGACACGCTACAGCCGCTGTGACGGTAACCATGACAGTAGTAAACAACACTGCCTACGTCATACTGTGTGAATGCGTTCGGATTCTTTTTCCTCGTAAGATTGGATAAACTTAATGAATGGCACTGATTCACTTGAAAAAATGTTTTTTTTTTAAAAATAACCCCTCACTGCGTAACTTTTTTCATGTTGTATGTTTCAATTTTTTATTGTTATTTTTGCACTCAGTATTCAAACGTAATAGACGAGACCCACGCCGAGGGAGGCGCTGCGGAACGTGGCGCTGTCAGTCAATGTGGGGAGAAAACTGGTTACTCGAGTGTTGGCCCCTGCGCTGTCCCTTTCAACCTGCCTTGAAAACGCGTTGCTTTGCTCGCACGCTGCACGCGTTCTGCCCGTGTTTTTGAGATTCTCGCGTCGCGCGCGGTTATGCTGTCCGCATTTAATAGGACGCCGCAATTGAGTATTTTTTTTTTTCGTGGCAGCAATTTGGTAAAAAGGCAGCGAAGCAAGTTGTAGCAGACGACGCCGTCCTCGTCAAAGCGAAGTGCGTTTCGCAAGTGAAAGACGACGCTGTTTACGACGTTAGAGGTGAATAAAACTTTCTGTACGTTCATAATTATATACCTGTTTTATTTGGTTTGCTGTGTGTACTATGCAGTATGTTTGTTACTGGATGCATGGGTGAGGCCGCTTCTCGTGCTTTAGGTTAAGCGGTTCTTGCGCTGTGACTGCTATTAGTTGGGATACCTTAATTTACTAGCGCCCACCCATGTTGTCGTGCGGTATATACACAGCACTTCAAAAATAAATGGTCTATTTGGGGCTTCTTTCTGACCCACAACGAAAATTGACATCTATCTTGCGTGTCTTTCCTTGTATTATCACCATTCTCATCGCGGGTACCTTGAGTTCACAAACAGCGTGCGTACCATCATGATGAGCGCCCAGCTTTCAGAGAAACTTTTTTGTGTGTGTCTAATCTGCAGGGGAAGAACGCATTGCTATAAAGGCATTTTATCTTGGTCACGTATCAAAATTGCACCGTGTTGTTCGGGCTACCCCTGCACACTCAGTAACAACTAGTTCACTTTATCTGCCAACGGACGTGCAACAACGGCTAATGCAATTTTTTTTTTCTTTTTTTCATAGTTGTCCAAGCTTTCGGCAACCACACACTTCCGTCGGCGCTGCGTAGATTTAAAAACATATAACAACACATTACCAATACCACATGTGCACACAGCTTGAACTACTACGTCCCGAACAATATCGAATAATAGTAGCAGCATAAAATATTTCTTCGCTATTTTTTAACAGTGTTCTAAAGACGGGCGCTGAAAATTTAGACTTTAAGATGGGGACGTGCACCTCCCAGTAACTCGATAGATTAGAGGAACAGTGACGCAGGAATTAACACACGTAATTTTGAATGCATTGTGCGCGTGCTAATTTTTATGAAAAAAATTGTTTACATACTTTTTTTTCGGCGCACTGCTTTAATCCATTTCTGTCGTCTGCTTGTTTCGTACCATCGGTTTGGGAATCGGTAAAATTCCACTGGTGGAGTCGACCTCTTCTTGTTTGCATGGTTATTGTGACAGTTGACAACGCAGCAATGTCACCCCCTTTTCTGTTGGGGTGACATCGCGGAACGAGGGAAGTTTCACGTGCAGCGCGTGCTTCGCAAATGCGTGGAAGCCCAAGGAAGCGGAAGGGTCGGAAGACTCTACTGTTGTGCGCTTTTTCTGGCAGGGGAAAGGCAAGCGCTGGCGTCGCCGGGCAAACTTGAGCAGGTCTCCCCTATAGCGCTGAAGAGCTCGTTTCACAAAAGTTTTGGGGCCGGCGTCAGCGACAGCATCGTTGGCTGTGAGCGAAAAATCATCATTCTGCCAGTGACACCAGTATTAATAAAGGTGCAAATAAAATAAATAATAAAAATTGAGAGTTCGAGGAAGTGTTCATGAGGGAGTATTCAGGGAAGCCCGGCTAGAAGGTGTTGTATACCACAGAGCGGCAATATTTCTCGAAACGCTTCGGGAAAAAAATGCAAAGAAAACACCGTATGAATTCAGCGAACTGGAAGCACACAAGAGACAGACCGCACGAGCGCTCACTAACCATTGGTGTTGATTTTTCACGTTCGGAAGACAGAAGGGTGCGCATGACAACAAGATTACAACGACTGCATATGAGCATCATGCAAAGTGTTTAATCGAAGCACATGTCTATGAATTATCTACATAGTAAATTCACAGCAATGTAGTGGTAATAAAGGATAACTGATACACTGATCTATATTCCTGGAAATGCGATACGCTTTAGAAATTGCACGCGTAGTTTCAAGAGAACGCCGAAGAAGAACACTTGTTTTTTTTAAACAAAAGTCGCAATTAGCACGACTCGCAATACGCTGCTATGGGGTATCGCTTCTGTGTTTTTGGAAGCACACATTCAAATATCGACTAGTTTGGCCGATGTACATGCGACCAAAAGACAGGGGTATGTTACATACCACTCCTGAAGTGCACTTTACAAACTGTGTTGCATCTTTTTGAAGACATGACCTGCCTTTGGACACGCCCTGCGCTCTTCTCTAAACCATGGCACATATACGGCTCAACTTTTTGGGTACAGAGAAAACAACGCGCACGACTAACCAGTTCTCCAAATCTCAAACCAAGTCTCTTCTAGTTTACATTTTTTTAGTCCACGCGCTATCTTATGAATTTAAAGGATCACGGCCATGCTTTCGCTTCCTTCAGTGGATTCTGAATAAATAAAAGTTTGTTTTTCACTTTGTTTTACCATGTACCAACTAGCCCATTTTCTACCCTTTTTCGCTATATAAATCCCATGTGTCGAAGGAAGTCAGTCGAACAATTCTATTATTTCTTTTCTCGGTTTTCTTTTTTTTCTTGTTTTGTCAAAATTACTTTATTCTGCTAAATGGAAACATAGCAATAACCGTTGCTTTTAACCCTGCATAGTCCTTAATTGCTCAATTACATTAACCGCCGGAACAGGCAAGCAGGCAAGCCTCTTTAACACGTCATATATGGCGTAACATAAGTGTATACGATCCCACCAGGCCTTAAAATTGTGAATAGCACAATTAGTCGGTGTTTTTAAAGCCCGCGATGCACTCCGACATGATTAAACATAATCTGCTACAAAAACGTCGAAAAAGGGATCAGCTGTGTAGGTTCGCGTGCTGCCTTACAGATGCCTATTGGCCCCTCGGCTGATTTTGGAAAGGAAGAATTTTGGCGTAGTGGGCAATCAACAGTTGTCCTTGCAGTAGCCAGGTTATAGCTACTAAGAGGGCAATGTACATAAGGCCCGCATACGCAATCTCATCCAACTTTTGAAAGTGAAGCTCGAGCGAAAATGTTTTTTTTTTTTTGACGCAATGATCTTTTTTTTAGTTTGTTCAAAATTGTGAAATACAACTTTACAGACAGCATTTTTTTCCTCTTGCCTACATCTTTGTTCGGTAAAGAAAAAGATGGTGCTTTCATGATGCTCTACAACAAAGTTGAATAAATAAATAAAGCGTAATCACAAGCATTTCGCACCGGCTCGTTAACCTTCCAAGGACTGACGCCGCTACCGCTAGCCTTCATAACGCTGTGTGTCTCGTGAACTGCGTCGTTTTCCCTCGAGACATTGTTCATGCGTGTTACCCCCTGCAGGCCGCTGTTTCGTGCGAGGCTATGACATCGCTCGAGTGGCGGCCATGCGCTCTCGGCGAGCAATCCGCTCTAATTGAGGCACGGTGCGGCAAATTAGGCATCGAGGCGCCTGCACAGCTAGTCGTCGTGGCTAATTGGCTCGACCGCGAAAAGCTATCCCACTACACCCACCTCCAGGAGCGCTCGGAAATCAAACGCGATATTTTTTTTCTCCTTTCATTCTCCACAGCACCCTCGTCTCCACTGTGTTCTCTTCTATTACCAAGCCCGTGTTTTGACGCATGACACCAGTGTGATTTTTGACATTTCATGTGCACTTGATTTCTTTCTTTTGAACTTGATGTTTTTTATTGTTTTTGCACGGGCCGCAAGGAAGCGCGTTAAGCTATCTAGACATGACACACGTAGTCACTAAGCCAAGCCATAATGGGACAAAGAATGAACGGCCGCTGTGTCTAAATTATGGATTTCTTAAACTACCCACCGCACGCACGGGTGCCTGTTCACTGTAGTTCATTCACTTTGTCTATGGAATGGACAATATTATTTGAACAGCTTTACCCTTACTGTTAGCAATAAAATATTTGCAGTTATATCTTGAAGGTATATTGACAGGCCTAGTAACGCGATAAATGTAACGTTGCATATAAAATAGCTGAAACATTAATAATAAACAGCTGGGCAATAGCAGCATATTGAAAGCCTGTGTCACTGAGCTTATTGTCCAGCAATGGTCAGGCAGGTCATTCAAATCATGAGAGCAGATTTATTTTGTTAGAATCTAGGGTGATGCATGCGCAAACTACGATTTAATGTTGATAGTCCGGCGATAGTGTAATTAAATTCCTTGTTGTTTTTACAGTTGAACGTCGTCTAAATGTTTGGGAACATCGGTACCTCAGCAATCGCGTTGTGTATCTTGTGAGCACCATTCAACGTAGCTGGTGGGGTGGCAAAGTTCGGGCATGCATGTTGTGACGCTCCACGGGTGACCCGCCCCGATGGACAAGCGGTTACGGTGCTCGATGCTGACTCGAAGGTCGAGGGATCGAATCCCAGTCGCAGAGGCCGCATTGCGATGGAGGCGAAATGCTTGAGGTCTCGTGTCATATATTTAGGCACACGTTAAAGAACAACAAATGATCGAAGATCTTCAAACGACCATGATTCTCTTGAAATAGAGCACTTGGTCGCCTTTAATTTAGTAGTCACAAGGGGACTCCTTAACAGTGTTCTCAAGATTCAAGTAGCAGCGCTCAGCATTCGCGGATGGAGCTTATGTAGTAGATATACAGGGCGTTTCTTTATAAATAAATGAATATATATATATATATATATATATATATATATATATATATATATGTGTGTGTGTGTGTGTGTGTGTGTGTGTGTGTGTTTATGCTACAATACAGATTTTTTTGTATGGCTCCTATGACAGTTTGGCCACTGTAGCCTTCGCAAACAAAATTTATGCGATGTGGAAAAACATTGCCGCACTTGAAGAATTTCGCATTCGAATTAGGAATAAACAAAAACTCATTAATATAACTTTTATTAATTACCCTTGGCATCGTCGTCCATATGGAAGAGTTGTAGGGCGTAACAATTCATGACACGCTCATCTGAAAAAATTGGAAAAGAAAGCGCTCAACTCGAATACCCATAACGGAAGTTTGAGACACCAAGGGACGCGACGCTGAAACTGAGTGCTCCCAGAGTTATTCAATCACATGAGCTGCGAAATTTCCCATAGGCTCTATGTATCGAAATCCGAACACGTCATTGCCCCCCTCCTCCCTGTTGGGAGTGAACAGATTGTCGCGCCACCTGTTGATCATAACACCCACTATTTAACGCATTGTTTGTGTTTTGTGCTGCCGCTCCCACGTGGCACGAAAGTCAGCTGATTCCCAAAAAATTGGGCCGACTGTGTGTCCGCATTTTGGAACGCAGTTTCGCAACTCGTATGATTGAATAACTTTTCGTGCACCGAGCGCACGGGAGGTACGTCCGCCCTGTTTCAACACACCGGAATCTTCATCACTTTCGAAAAAAAAAGAAGACACACACGTCGTAGCTGTATGTGGTCTAGAAAAACGTCAAGTGGTCCCAAGCACTCAAGTAAACTGCCTATTCTTTGCGTTTCGTGCGCAGTGCCTATTTGTTTCAGATCACGCTCTAACCTACAAAACTGCAGTTGAGAAGGCAGAATCACGGAGGCCATGACGCTCTGCCGACGATTGTGGCAGCAGGGCCAGCGACAGCGGGAGGTATGATTTATTTATTTATTTATTTATGAATACTGCAACCCTAACATAGGGTTTTAGCAGGGTGGATACACATTTGCTAAATTAACAAATCGGCAAACAAGTAAATATAAAACAGGTGAGGTATGTACACAAAAAGACAATGGTTTGCAATGAACAGTCATAAGGGCATATAATGAAATCAGCGCTATATTCAAGTTGGTCACGAGTGGGGAATTGCTACAGTGATAGAAATAAAAAGCAGGATCACATATCAGACACTCACTGCTGGAGCTGCGCAGCAAAAAGATTCAAGGAAGACTGGGAAACAACTTCATTACTAAGGTTATTCCATTCGATGATTGTCCTCGGAAAAAATGAATATTTGAACGTGTTATTACGGGTGGAGAATGGGGTTATTGTAAGGGAATGCCTCTGTCTTGTGGCATATCCCGTGGAGAAATTAAGTATGTGTGATAAGTCTAACTTATAATAACCTTTAACTAACTGAAAGAAAAATTTCAATCTTAATACTTTATTCCTTTGTGTAGGTGTTGAAAGATTGGCTTTTGACAGATGATGTGGCTGGAATCCCCCCCCCAAAAAAAAATTCCACCTGCCCCTCCCCCCCAAAAGCAAGCGTAGTAAAAAAAAACACAGCATGTCTACGGAGTGAATAATTATGAGTGGGGCGAAGTTTCGAAGGGTTTTATCGGCAAACCGTGAATGATCCACTGGTCGCGTCCATCCATTCATCTGTCTGTCTGTCTGTCTGTCTGTCTGTCTGTCTGTCTGTCTGTCTGTCTGTCTGTCTGTCTGTCTGTCTGTCTGTCTGTCCGTCCGTCCGTCCGTCCGTCCGTCCGTTCGTCCATCCATCTGTACACCTAGCGAACACTCTAATTATCGCCATCTCTCACTTTTATCACATTTTGGTCATGTACAAGCACCGCCATCGAGCAGAAATTCCAAGGGCGAAAAACTAGTGGTGGCTACTACATACAGCAGACTCACCCACGCTTTAACTAACTTCACCCCTAAAAACACCGCATGTGATTCCAGTCTACGCACTACCCTGAAGGAACTCGCTCATTGTGAATGTCACTCTATGCAGTAAAGAAATACTCGCGCTGCCGTTGAGTGTCAAGGCAAGTGATGCTTTTTTGAGCAGCAACTCATTTTGGCAGTCTTGTGTTGAGCCGAACTATGGGCTATATTCACGTGACGTCAGGTTGAATGCTGGATGACGACAGGCCTTCGGGCCGCTCTAGGTGGCCGGACACGTTTGGGCTTCAGGGACCCCTCTGGCTCAGCTCACTGTCCGGAGCTGTAACCCCGGTTGCGAGTTGCGCAGAGCAGCCTCCCGTAGCTCCTAATGTTCTCACCTTTGCCAAGCTTCTTGGGTTTGTTCGGGCAATTTATAAATACGTGATTAAAGTCAGCTGTCGTGCTAGGACACATGTTGCAATGAGGAGAAGTTTCGCCATCCAAATCGTGAATGTGAAAAAAAAAAAGAAATGAAGGACGCTCTAGCTTTGCTTTCAAGAGCAAGTCAGGCGTCGGGCGCATCGCCTGCTTGACTGCCAGCCGGCTTCGATTCTTGGTGCCTGCCTCAACCAAGTCGTAAGGAGCTCAACGCCTGTGCGCGTGTAATATTGTCACGGGGTCGTGACGTGAACTAAGGGGATGTTTACTTAGCTCTTCGGCCGGCCCACTCCATTTTTTACCCGCAGCGCTCTCGGATGAAGGGTGAGTGACGTTTCTGTGCTGATGTCTCCGGCGTTACAAAAGTACAGAATGCCAAAAAGTTAGAAGAAAATATTTGTTTTTGTTAAACAGACTACAGATCGAAGATGAAACTGTTTATTCGGGCCCAACTTGTGACCAACAAATGAAAAGTCAGATTACAGCAACACAGTGGTATACCGATAGCGGCGAAGAGAGCGTCGACCGACTATCAACTGACGAGCAGTGAAGTGCGCTGGCATTTATGAAAGTGCCGTCGAATACTCTAGCGTTATCGCTAGCGGCCACATGGTTTCAGAATATTCTATAATGTTCGCGCAGTGGGCGTAATGTTGACGAAATGATTTACTACAGTCCCGAAGTTTCTGGAACTCTACAGGCGCGGTTTGTGCTGAGAATTACGTACAGTGTAACGGGGCGATAACAAAAATTGAGGAAAGGAACGTGGCAATATAGGCCAGTCGAAAGTATTATTGAATGCCTATAAGCAGGGTTCTTGAGTCTCCACTACACCATTTCGCGAATTAGCGAGGACCTTACGCGTCCGCAGGGCTTGACGAAAACCTGCACAGCTGTTCGCATTAATCATGCTTCTGCTGACGGTGATGATCAAATAGTTATGAGCGCTTTGTGATGGGTAGCCCTTTAAAACACCCTCTTGTTGATCAGTTCTCATGTTTTGAGGCCTGGCGAAATTCTACGCTTCTGCCACGCAATATACATGATGCGTTAAGTAGACTCCTTAGACTATGACATTCATAGCGTTCTTTTCATTAGGAGCAGTTTAAAAAAAATAGCATTATATAACATTCGCTTGCCCCGGAGATAGAATGGGTTCGATCCTCATTCGGATCCGGAAGTCTTTATTATCTATTTTATTTGCATCTTTTTCGATTTTTCGGTAACGGATATGGTGATAATTTCACCTAAAAAGCTCCCAACCATTGCCGTCCACGACGACACTAACTCCGACATTTTTGCAAAACGAGATCTTTAATCGCGTTAATGTCGGGGTAAAACTCAATACATGTGTCGCGGGAAACAGGCCCTTTTTTTACATTTCTCGATAGTTTCTGGCCACGTTACGTATTTCTATGTCACTCTACAGCCAATTTACCATAAAATAATATAGCGCCACATATTCGCACGCCTTATATTCCGGATAACCGACATATACGTATAGGCATCGCGGAATGCCCATGTAGAATGTGCGGTGTCACGTATACGGTACGCAACACCTGATGGCAGAAATTTGCGGAGCCCTCTCCCATGGCGTCCCGGATATTCATATCGTAGTTTTGGTACGTACAACACCAGTTATACTCATTACTGCAGCATGATAGCCTTAATATCTTTTTGGGCCATTGCGGCAGTCTCTTCATTGTCCTGTATTTCGATATTTAGGTTTATAGTGCACCAAGCGACAATAGGATGTTGTCGCAGTCACGTCGCTACCTCGTTTCCGACACCGATTAATGTACTCCTCCGTTTGGTGCTCATCCCTGCAAAGTATACAGTGCATATAGAAGAGCCGCAAGCGCGATACGCCAGCCAGCGCACGTCAATCTTCAGTTTCTCCCATATGAGTTGTTTGCGCCCGGCAGCCTAGAATGTTTGCTACGCCACGTGACCCGGTACGAGTTTCCTCTTGCACTGGATCACGCCATGTCACTCCTCGCCTTCCGAGCACCGTGGTGGTGATGCCGTATTTTCTTTCTCGCCATTAAAGCACTACATAATTAGCCGAGGAGGGAACCAAATTGGGTTATTTGACTGACGTTTATTCTCAAAGGTTTAACTGCACTAATACAGACGAGAACACAGAGAAAGTAATAGAGAGCACGTGGTGCCGCATATAGTTTGTAGTTCCCGACTGCTACTGCGTAACGGATTAAAGCTTATAGCACGTTTATTTACAGAGTCTTAACACGGAAAACACTGTGAGACATTTATAAACAGAGTGTTTTTAACGCGGCGATTATGGCGACGCACACACAACACATGCAACAATGGTGAGCGCGAGAGCGGTTCGTGCGCTCCCCGCGCATGCGCCCTGGCTCGACATCGATGCCAACGATTTATTAGGAAATATCCAACGCTGAGGTCGATATTAGCCTATTTAGGCACAAATAACATTATTTATTACGTTTTGCCCTATACCTAAAGATAGCGCCACGCAACACTAACGTACAGAATAAGTGTGACATGCAGATGCATGGGGATGCTTGAGTCGGTAGCGACTTCAGCGATTGGACAGTTAGTTTTGAACCGAGACTACAAAACATGAAAAACGTACAGCAGACGAAGAGAAATGAAGTTCTGGTGAGAGCGTTGACTCAAAGTTGAAAATTAATAGGAGGGTCGTTAAGCATGTACCTGGCAGTACAAGCAACATGGTAACAAGGAGCGTTAACCAAAACTCATAAATGTATATTTGAAAAATAGAAACACCGAGTAGCAGCGATGGGAAGAAAACGGTAAATCAGTTACTACAATAAAGGTAAATACAAAGTACGAATGAATGCACTTTACGATAATTCAAGAGGAAGCGCTTTCCTGTTTCAAGGGAATGCGGTTTCTATTGGAGCGTGTATATAGTTATATATTGCATTAGCTAAAGAAGAGAAAAATGTGTTCTTTACTCTATATGCGTGAAGAGGCTAAGGAAACAAGAAAGCGTGTTTCAAGTGAAGGTGGAAATATACACTCAGCTGTATCTTGGGGCGCTAACCCACTTGAAGCTTTGGTTCTTAAGAAAAACACTGCTAAAATAAACAGGTCGGCGATCGATGGAAAGAAGTAAAAGGCAGCTGCAGTGCCGACACGCCCTATCATTTGGCCATCTAAGGCTGCAAGGTTTCTGGCGGTATAGTGGGCAGAAAGGAAAAAAAAAACTAAGGTGCATCTGCGATAAAGCGAACAATTTTGAACGTGTTTTTTTTATCAAAAAAGCTCATTTGAGAAAGATCGCCTTGCAATGAAAGGTAACTTATTAAAATAGTATAATATTACTAAGAGTTATTACAATAACGGCAATAATAATAATAATAATAATAATAATAATAATAATAATAATAATAATAATAATAATAATAATAATTGTTATTATTATTATTATTATTATTATTATTATTATTATTATTATTATTATTATTATTATTATTATTATTATTATTATTATTATTATTATTATTATTATTATTATTATTATAAAGACCACCACCAGGTAAAAGGCATTTTCATCTTCTCACTCGACTGGACACATTAGTGCAGCTAGCATCGCTTTGCGTTGCCTTCGGGATCGGTCCAGCTACGACGATGCGACGACGACATGTGATCACCTCGCAATCACTTCACGAAGACATCCAAAATTGTTGTGACAAGTGACGTAACAATGATCTTACGAAGCGGCGACATTATATCATGCAACCCTCGCGTTATACCGAAGACCCCTTTTCGAGTTTGATGAGGCACCAGGAGCTTTCGCATTGGCAAGTGAAGCCAACCACCCCCTCAAAACTTGAAAGCAGCTCGATGCAACAAATTATACCTCGTGAACGTGTTATTTATCGTCTCTGCCCTGTGGTGGTGACAGCTGAATTAAGACAATTATAATTTCACTCAAAGAAGGGTTGGGTTTTCGAATGCCTCTAGCCATATAAGTTTTGTATATATCATGCGCATCGTTAATATTTTTCACTGACATGCGGAAAAAACACGTCCAAATACTCTACGTCTCATGAGAAATTTATGTTGCCGGCCACGCTGGCTGAAATATTCCTGTTGGTTCTCACCAGCACGAAACTACGCACCGCCTCGTAGTTGATGCGGTCGCGCAACTTGTCTGTAGCGCGTTTTGTTTACTTGGCCAGTGCCTCTCGCGCCGCACTTCCCACGAGGACGTTGGCGAGCACCTGACGCCACCGCCGCGTGGAGCAAGACGTGGTCGTTGGCTGCTCGCCGATGATGTTATCGATGTGGGCGTAGTGCACCGTGCCCTGTGTTCTGCTGTGAACGGCGACAGTTCAGGCGCCTGTCGTTGAAATGGTACCGCTACAGGCGTCTACGCCATAGACTCAAACAAGACTGTGACTACGCAGGCATCCTCTCTAAGGGGAGGGGATGATGTAGAGGTGAATTGGCAATGTGCCTTGTTTCATGCTATACATTTTTAATTCCTCATTATTAGTTGTGCCTCATGCAATGTGTGCTTGTGTTACATGTTATTCTTTCTCAGGATGCATTGCCTTTGTATTTTTGTATGTTTGCGGTGTAATTCTACGCACTGTTATGTTGTGCTTTAATTACTTTTCTATATATTCTGTAGATTTTATTGGTATTGTGCATTAGTTGCGTGGAGAACCCAAGTCATCTTGTTTTCAAGAGGGGGGGGGGGTGATGTAGTGTCGTGGTTTAAGTTCTGGTTTCGGAACCGGTCGGCTGGCCCCTAAAGTGCGTTGTACATATGTATATATAGTGATGCGTGTGTATATAAAAAGAGCAGCTCCTGCTTGGCTACCGGCTGCTGCGTACCTCGTGTCGGCCGGTGCTTCAGCGCCGTGCCCTGTGTTCTCCGTGCGGCGCGTCCGCCGCACGATACAACACGTTTCTAGCGAAAACGGGACCAGACAAGAGGCACGACACGCTCCTCTTCTTGTGGTTTTCGCCTGTGCCGTCATACATCGACTACACCTACCACTTTGAGCGGCTGGAAGGGGGCCGAGCGAAAAACCGAAAGCGGACAAAATTGCCCTTTTGTCATACGGGTCATCCTTATCAACGCTGTTATTCGCAAAATTCTGACTGCAGCGCAGACACGCTGGACATTTGCGTAGCAATCTCTTAATCCCAGATTTCGGACCCCGCAGTTGTATACTGGCTCTCTTAAGGACTTAGTGGCGTATAGCGGCTTCTCTCCGGGAACACTCCGCCGAGAGGACGGCCGGCTTCGCAAGTTCGCTCAATGTGGGTGGGCATTAACACATGATAGGCTGGTTTCTACAAATTGTTTTGTGCCATCCGCAACGCACGCCCAATGCACACGCATAGCGGTGCACGCAACGCGAAGGCGTGTACGCTGCATTGAACTTGCCGTCAAAGGTTACCTCGCAGTAGCAGCGTAACGTACACACATATAGACGAGGGGACACTTAGTTGCCGCCCCAAGCAGTCGATTCCCCTCGGCCCATCGATCGGTGGTATACCTTCGGCTGCAGCCAAGATTGTCGACCTCCCCGTAGCTTCTCCGCGCTCGTTCGTCTCGGCACCCCAAAGTGACGTAGCGCGAGCGGGCCGCGCCCTCCCCTCTCCTCTTGTCCGCCATCGCGCTCCCAACAAACACGCTCCCTCGCAATAAACTTCTCTCTTGCTTCGTAGAGGCGGTCGCTCCCCATCCATCCATCATGAATAAATGGAGCACCCTCGGTTAGCCACCTGCGACGTTGTTCTCTTAGGGGGAAACCGACGGGTGCGGTTATAGGGAGGAGTCTCTTCCCGACGAGAACGAGAAAGAAAAGGCGGCATAGCGACCAGCCCACCTCCTCCCCGTATTTTGGTCACTATGCAGGAGTACACACTCGAGGAAGGACATCGATTGCCTGTGGCGCAGTACATTTCCTTCGGGGAACGCGCGCTCGTCGTGCACTTCAATTTGCGTCTGCAGCCCAAAGATATATTACGAAAAAAAATTATTGTAAAAATTCACTAATTTTAGTGAAAGTACAAATAGAAATAAGAAAGGATAGAGCACAACTCCACATTTACCTGACATGAAGTAACGTGATGAAGTGAATTTACCTTAGTTGTCCTGCGTAAACAAACGCTTTGACAACAATTAAAAACGAAGACTTCACGGGATAGTTAATAAAATCACAGGCAAAACGTCTTTGATTTTAGGCGCATTCCTGGTGTGGTGCTCGTTTCTGATTCTCCTCAAGAATTTCCCCGAAGGTATTGGCTCTTATATGATTTGATTGATTGATATGTGGGGTCGAACAAACCAAAACCACCATATGATTACGAGAAACGCCGTAGTTGAGGGCTCCGGAAATTTCGACCACCTGGGGTTCTTTAACGTGCTCCCAAATCTGAGCACACGGGCCTACAACATTTCCACCTCCATCGGAAATGCAGCCGCCGCTGCCGGGATTCGATCCCGTGACCTGCGTGTCAGTAGCCGAGTACCTTAGCCACTAGACCACCACGGTGGGGCTTGGCTCTTATAATGACATTGAATGTGATTGGGGATTCGTAGATGAAGACACGTATATCCTCCTTCTAGAATGCCCCCCCCCCCAAAAAAAAAACACACACACACCAAGACGCCATTTATATCATCTTCAATTACTTTAGATCACGTACCATTCATTTTCAGGAAACGTTTGGGCCCGCAGCCAACAAGAGGTTCACAGAAGTACGCAGCAGAATCATTGAAAGTTTTTCTTTAACACAAAGACATTCTTGGCTGATAATACTGCATTTATGTGTTTTTTTTTCCTCTTTATAACGTGAAAACGCACGTTTATGCAACTGCTGACTATTATGTAGACAGTTTTGTGACTGCTGGCTGTATGCACCGGAGATTTTCAATTTGTTACCATGATATATATTAGCAGATATATGTGTTTGTTAAATACGTTGTTTTGAAATCTCATGTCCTAATTGTTATGCTAAGTTGTATATTGTCTTGGACTCTATGTGCCTTAAACCATATGAGCACTGTGTAGACATGGACCCTATGTGCTCTAGTAAGATACCTGTAAGAGATAAGTAGTAACTGGCTCCCTATTTGTGCGCCATTGTTTCCTTACATCACGACAATTACAAAATAGTCTACATGCGAATCAATGATTGATATGTGGGGTTTAATGTCCTAAAATCACCATATGATTAGGATGGACGCCGCAGTGGAGGGCTCTAGCAATTTCGACGCCCTGGGGATTTTTAACATGCACCGAAGTCTGAGCACACGGGCCAACAGCATTTCCGCCTCCATCAGAAATTCATGAGAATCAAGCGCGGCCCGCCAAGTAGTGTGATAAAAGATAAGAATCGCCATTCAAAAACCTCATATGGTTCACGTGAATGACAACACCAGAGCGTCAAACGCGCGCTATAAGTTCTGTCTAGCATAACATTATGAGCCTTGTCTGAAAAACAGATCAAATTGTTTACTTTGACGCGCCAATCACTGCAAACTCTGTAGTTCACCAGATGAAACACCATATAGGTTCTTTTTTTTTCGTGAAAAGAAAAACCGTCAAGCCTGCAGCGCGGAACGCGCCGCACTGTCACAGCGAAAGCTGGAAGCGCGGCCTTTCAGAGCAGTTTTAAACACTATTTAACTATAGCTATCACGCCCACTTTCAGGGTATGCCAACTACGCCATTATTCATTGTGTACTAGGCAGCCATTCACTATGTCATCCTTCGTCAATCTTCGGAGGAGCCTGGTATACCTGGTGCGCACTTGCAAGAAACTTCCTGCATTTTTTCAGTCCTCTGCTATACGTTCGCATTTTTTTATTCCTCTGCAAACGTTCGCTGCAATAAGTAAAGGTATACTGATAACGTTCCAGCACTTCTGTCGCTGAAGATGTCGTAACAACTCGTTGACAGTTCTCTTCACACTTTTTGTGATTGATATCAACGTATCCGCCTGCCTTTCACGAGCAGTGTGGCCCGATTGTTCGTTTTGGTATAGTTTTCTGGTCCGCACTGCCACCTAAAGTGCGTCACTTTCGAATTTTCCAGGCATTCGCACCACGAATGCTTCTGAATGCCTAAAATTAAATGAGAAACAGTTTTTTATGCTTACCGTTCTCAAATCTTACAAATAAAATTGTCAAAAAAAAGAACGACTTAGATGGCGTTCGTTTGCCGTCACCGGTGGTGCGCTGTCGTCGTTTCGATGATGGTGACGCCTCACAGTGAGGATGCGAAGCTCGGAACATGCCACGGGCTTACAAGCTCTCAGAACAGCTAACGGTCTGTTGGCCACGCGCGGGGGCTGAGGGGCTCTTCCGGGGTGCATCATGGGGTGCAGAGCCCTACCTGGCACTGGCCTGGAATATCTTTTATAGCTGGGCTAAGGCCAAGCTCTTAAAACAGCTAACGGACTGGCGGCCATCCTAACTTTCCGGTCTATTCTACGAAAGATGAAAAAAAAATCGTGATAAGCTTGATTTCCGATTTTCTTCATCATTTTGTATACTATGGCCGTATGACCGAATAACACAAATTCACATTTAGTTTTCAAATAAAAAATGTTTTCAACCAAGAAACACTCGAGAAGCATTGCCGGGTGGTGAAGTTGATTTCCTGAAGAGTGCGATTTCGTGACTTAACGACCATGCTAGCAGTAACCGAAGCTATATACCACCAATATTTTACAGCGTAACTTTACCAAAAGTAATGGAGAAATATTTCACATACTCGTTTCTAATTCTGGGCAATCTAGGCGTTTTTTTAAATGTTCGTATAATGCAATGTTTTTTAAACTCACAAGTATTCGAGACACGATTGCTGCTTCTGCGAATGCTATTTTGTTCATATTTAAAACACTGATAGTCTATTATGTAAAAAATTGTACACTGCGTTTTCATTTGTCTCGTAATGTTTCAAGTAAAGAAGTTTGTTGCTCGAATCATCAAAAAAAAAAACCTCCTGGTGAATTTAAATTTTTCTAATAAAAAACCTCACCTTCAATTTTCTTCAAAATTATTTGCGTTGTTCTAAAACTGCATCATTATATTCTAGAAAAAACACATTGCATCAATTGGATTAGAGCAAACTTACAAATTTTCAGATATGGCGTTTACAGAGCGTGTTCTCTACCACGTAATTGACTTCTTTTTAGCAAGAAAACACTACAAGCTTTTTTTTCATGATCTTGGGAAAAAACAGCAAGTAAATGTTTTCCGCGATAAATATTCTTTTATTAAAAATAAAACAAAAGCAACAACCCCTCAAATATTATGCATTCAGTCCTAGAAAAAAGGTAATAAGCAGTAAGTAAACGCGTTTGTTTACTAGTTTCCGGAGTATTTTACTACCTTTTCAGCATACTTTTACTAGCCACCAGCCAGTACAGGTTGTAACTTTAGTCGTTACTAACAACGGAACCTTTCTTAGTGTTTTTAACTAGGCAAATACTAAGCCACCTACGTTGCCAGGTCGGTCGTAGATGTCGCAGTACATTTTGCCGTAATGGTTAGATCGTAACCAAATTTAGGCAAACTCTAAATTTATTGAATACCTTGAATAAGAACTTCCGTGCTACGTAATGGCATAAACATAAGTAAGTAGAAGAGGGCATGATGATGCATAGGAAACAACAATTATCTTATAAATTCTGTGACTGCTAACCAGTACGAGGTGTGCGGTCCCAAAACAGAGGTATATATAGTCTTCAAACTACTGCTACAGCAGAATTCTGCTATGTTCAAGTCTTCAAGATTCACTTGTGCATGCATTGGCATGTGTGTTCTCGTGATCCACTCACATGAGTTCTCATACTCATATGAGCCTATAATCATGTGAGTATGAACATCATATGCTCATAGGAGCTCATATGAATAAATGAGATTCACTTATGATCATACATATGTGAATGAAGTTTCATCATATGATCATGTCGATTCTCTATAAGTATGTTGCTGTGATGCGTGCTTACCCAAGTATAGTTACATGACGTCATTAGAAGCCTATAATAATTTACGAGGGCCACGTCACTTCGCTTTTTATATTATACTTTTGTAATAGAATCATATTGATATGGCCACGCCCACTAACATTTAACAAAATAGGCGTAAACCTCTGTTTGTGGGGGCTACTAAGAATTTAGTAATGAACTAACCACTCGACTCAGCACTATTCACTTACTAACTAGAGAGTAATTTTAACTATACAACAGCTTAGTGCTTTTACCCAGCCTGTTAGTATTTGGGCTAGTGTTGGTTACGAGCCCAACGAGGTCGAGCCTTTCACTCTGGTTACTTTTACTAGCTGCATTTACTAGCTGATTATTGGATTCGGTGACAAGCCCATTACTTGTCATCGAATCTTTGTTACTTGTCAACGTTACTTGTCACAAACTAAGTACTATAGTACTTAATTAGCGAATATACCAATCTTTTCTAAGCGTGTTGGAGTACACTTTTTAATTTTGCGCAAAAAAAAATCGGAGACATGAAGAAGCAACTAAAACACGAGCACCACTAACTCTTGTGTGGCTACTTCATATCCCTTTGTTTTTAGGGCAAATTTGCTAATATAACGCTTTTCGATCTAGAACAATGTTGTTTTTGTTTTTTCAGCGCATTTACCTGTTCGCGAAATCATTACAGCGCTCGTGCACGTGCAGCATGCACCTTTTCGTGTCTGTGCATTTGCTTTTTTTTAGGTAACTTGCTAATACCAAACCAATGAAGCTTCGTGAAAAACCGTGTAGGTGAGCGTTTCATTCTAACACTGTTATTAATAAAGAATCCACCAAAAGCGACAGTGCCGGCCGACGTGCACCGCAGCGCAATCTGAGGACGACAGTCCCACGCTTCGCCCAACATTTGCCGCAGTACAGAACGCTTAGATATAAATTGCGTGCGCTAAATAACACATACTCCTTTGCGCATTGCATCCCAACTAGTTATCTCGACGCGCACCCTGTATAACGCATCTTACGGCGGATACAGTGGCCGCACTCCGTGCCTTATAAATGCACTCTAAAAAAAGGGGAGCGAGAATGGCGTAACGGGCTCCGTTCCTTATTCGGCGCAGCGACTTCCTCCCTTTTGGGCGCTTTACCCGTCGCGCCCTCTTGCGGCAAGGACCAAAGGAGCAACGTTCCTCCTTCAGCGTTCAAGTTTCTCCTCAATCACGGGGGTCTTGCTCGCGAGCATGCACACGCCAAGCCTATAGCCGGCCGCGGCCAGTGGCGAGCGATTGCTCTTACCTAAGATTGTTGTAAGCAATGCAGGAGTGACGTTTTCTTTTGTTTTATTAGTGTAGAGTAAAAGCTTCTCTTTTTTTTATCGTCAGGCACTCGCACGATTCTCCGCACACTTCCATGTGTGTCTCATGTTGCTTCATACTACCAATTTGTCACGAATACAAGGAGCTCTGCTTCCCAAGCAGTCTTGCTTTATCGATTATCTTAGAGTGTAAAAAAATAATGAATTTTTTCGGTGTAGACATACTTGGGAAGCCCACGCATTTTTAGTTTCGCATGGCACCAACAGCCCTCATGAATTCAACGAGGCGCGTAAAAAAGCATCACACTTAATTTTTCAACGTTCTAGGAAACCTGATACCACTATGCAGTCCATGCGTGAAAGTACGGTCATCTACAATTGATAGAGTTATACGTGCCACTAGCACCGTATGGATGTTCTTTGCCGTTTACCCCATTCGAATACGGCCGCCGTGGCCGAAAGTTGAACCTGCGTCCTCCAGCATAGTGACACGACACCCAATAAGGCTATGATACCACGGCAGGTGAAAGCACAAAGGGAAACAGGCTGCGAAGTTTCACCGAGCGTTTATTCGCCAGGCTAGGTTACAACCATCAGAAATTTTTTTTAAAAATCATTATAACTAAACTTTTGTGAAAAGTGAACCAATGACTTCTGTAGGTTAAACCAAATTCTGAATCGCATTCATTTTGAATTGCCCAAGCCAGCCAGCACTGAGAAGTAGGAAGGAATTATGCATGCGTGCAGTATGCCTTTCTCGTCCATGATTCTCCTTTGTCGTGAGAAACTCAACACAAAATGCACTTCTAGTAACAGCTGTGCACAGCAAGTAAGTACTAACACTCACTCACCTTTGTGAAGAGTATTCCGAATCCAGAGTAATAACCACCACAGCCACAGCGCTAAAAACAAAATTGTGGCACGCACTATGATTGCAAGTTGACACGCGAGGCGAATCACGAGAGGCATCTGAAGCAGAAAAGTATGCAGGCGCAACATTCTGTAAAGTTATAGTAAACTTGCGCACTGCAGCGATAGTTCCTCCACTCAAGTATTAAAGCTGCCGCGACGCCAACAGCCACTGTCATAGCTCACGAAAAAATACCATCGGATGCGAGGTCATCGCTTATTTCTCTCGCAAGACCCGCGTTGTAACGTACGTATACACTGCAAGGACGGTCGTTACCGCATCAAAAACATTGGCATTGAAGGGCTAGTGGTGTACTGTATCCATGGCTAACGGTCGTGATACGCACGTAAAAAGAATATAAGCAAACGTTAAGACGAAACAACTAAACGAGGTCGACGTGACCACAGAACATACCACGACGGAGACGAAGTTTGGTCTGCATGTTGAGCCCTCTCCAAGTAACAAGAAGAAGAAAAAACGTGACCTTCGAAATGGCTAACGCGCGGCAAGTGTTTGCACTCTCGGAGGCTTCAAGAAAAAGTAACTGTGGCAGTGGTCGACAGATGGCGCAGCATTCGGAATGCCGTGGGCGTTCTATGCGTGGCTTGGGGGTATCCGCCTTCGTGAAAACCTGATAAGCTCTAGTAATTATTGCGTTCATTACTGTGCAACCATTGATAAACTTACGTTTGTCTAATCATCAGATAGAATATATTTACGTGTGCGCATGTTGTGGTATTGATACAAAACGTAAAAAAACTGCAAGAAAACCTACTTGTAACCTGTGCCACTATGGTCAGTCGAAATTCGTCGCTATATAACCTAGTGCGCTTTCATAGTAGGGAGCCCCGCCGCGGTGGTCTAGTAGTAGTAGTAGTAGTATTTTTATTTACAGTAAGCCGGATACAGAGCTCACTGCAGGGGCAAAGGGCTAAAGGCGAACAGCCTGACAAAGGCCCTTGTCCCTCCGCAGTCCGTGACAGTGCAAAGCTTAGACATCAGCACTGACAAACAATATATATATTCAATACATTGGTTTCAAGCAAGCTGAAATTGTAAACAGAAAATTCAAACATAAATAGCATAAGAATTTTACATAACACATTTTAAGAATTTGAGGTCACTCTCGTCAAAATTCACAACTAAACGATATCAATGAAACAACTCAAAAACAGACACAAAATGCATGCGGATACAATGAATTCCGCTGTATACACTCGTTATAATTGACATAGAAGTTTATGAACAATTTAAGCATTTGCAGAGGCATGAGACTCCATTACGTAGTTTCGATAGTGTAGACTGGTGGTTATGAATGAGTTCTTTATTTGTTTCTTGAAAGTCGCACTACTAGCCCTAAAGTTCAATTGATCTGCAAGGGTATTTAAAACCTGAGGTACCTGGTAAGCAATACTTTGTTTTCCATACTTGGTTCTTGTTCTAGGAGCTCGTTTCTTTTGTTCTCACAGACTGTAGTGTGGTCTTTCGGTGCAACTTTCTTCATATAGCTTATAGTCCTTTGTATTAACTGAAGCAATTTAAAATGATATAATTGATCAATTCTGAGTATGGAATGTTTAATGAATAGTGGAGCAGTGCGCAAGTCTTGTAGATTCCCCCTGTAATTTTCAAAGCAGCGCAATATTTTCTTTTGTATAGTTATTAATTTATGGTAATTCCCTTGTGATGTCGTTCCCCAGACTAACATCCCATAACTTACTTTAGGAATGGAAGAGTGCATAGTACATACTTATTTTTAACCTCAATGGGATTAAGTGCATTGTTCTAAAAAAACAACCAACTATTCGCGCTAATGCGGTGATCAGATGATTTACATGTGTGTTCCAGTTTAATTCCTCCTGAAACCATACACCAAGAAACTTTTGTTCCCTAACATGTGCGATGCACATGTTAGGGAACAAAAGTGGCTAAGGTACTCGGCTGCTGACCCGCAGGTCGCGGGTTCAAATCCCGGCTGCGGTGGCTGCATTTCCGATGGAGGCGGAAATGTTGTAGGCCCGTGTACTCAAAGTTGGGTGCACGTTAAAGAACCCCAGGTGGTCGAAATTTCCGGAGTCCTCCACTACGGCGTCTCTCATAATCATATGGTGGTTTTCGGACGTTAAACTCCACAAATATAATCAATCTATCTTTCATAGTAGGGTGTGAGTAAACACGTCGAAGTGTGGGCCGTTGCTGTGAATGGTTGATTGTGCTCTTGTTGCGTACTTGTTAGCATTTATGTAAGTGTACTTGTTGGGTACTATATGTGTAGTATGTGACCATGTGTGCATGTGTAGCTATATGGATTGCATCAGCACATATTAGGCTTCCTGTGTCAGTGAGTGATCCTGAATGGGCTGAGGGGTAAACAATCCGCAAGGGAGCCGTGAAAGTGGGCGTGCCGCGACAACGTACGTTGCAGCAGGCCACTTTTTTTAGTTTCGTTTAGTCCCTTCAGATGGCGCCAGCTACCACCTACTTCATGGCTATGACGTTTTCACACCTCCAGCTACTTACATAAGGTTGAACATGTATCTATCAAAGCTGTATACTATCGCCTTGTCAATTTGGCTTTCGTTCTGGCTACTCCAGTGACCTTGCGCTAATCTCACTTACTGACCAATTAAAAAAGGCTATTGACAACGGTTACTATGCGGGCGGTGTTTTCATCGACCTAACTAAAGCTTTTGATTCAATCAATCATCACATTCTTTTCAATAAACTTGAAGCATTTGGTATAACTGGCCCAACATTACTATTATTGCGTAGCTATCTCTGCAACAGGACACAGAAGGTGGTAATTTCTAATGCATATTCTTCAACCAAATTAACTAATATTGGTGTACCCCAGGGGTCCATTCTGGGGCCCCTTTTGTTTTTACTTTATATTAACGATTTGCCGAAATGCCTTTCTTCATCCAGTTGTATATTATACGCCGACGACACCACAATTTTCAACTCCGATAGCAGTATTACATCCTTAACTGGAAAACTAAACTTTGATCTGGCACAGCTCGTTCGGTGGTGCAGTAATAACATGTTAGAAATTAACACGTCTAAGACAAAATTTGTTGTCTTCTCTTCACCACAAAAACCCTTGCCTTCTATCCCTCCTGTTATAATTGCGCGCAATGACATCCGTATGAGCGACTGCTGTAGATTCCTAGGCGTTGAACTCGACAGTAACTTGAAATACCACCGACATGTTGCATATAATAGGAAAAAAATGACGTATGGCATTCAACTACTGATTAAATCTCGTCTTTATTTCAATCCATCAATACTTATGTCACTGTATTTTTCTTTTGTTCATTCGCACATTTCTTACTGTATTACTTCATGGGGCAACACATACACCGCTCATCTTACCTCAGTTCAGACAATTCAAAACCAAGCGATAAGAATTCTCACATCAAGCCCTTATCTTTCTAACGCTAAGTCACTACTTCACGAAAACAATATATTAACTGTATCTGAGCTAGTTAAATATAACCTTGGTATTTACATGTATAGAAATATAAATAACCAACTTCCACATTTCACTACCATTCTCTCAAATAACAATGTCACAAGGTTTGCCCTTAACAATAACTTTCTACTGCCAAAAGTTCGCACCAATTATGGCAAACAAACCATTCATTTTTGCGGAATGTCGTTTTGGAATAGTTTGCCTTCCGACATTAAAGTATGCCGTTCCCTGAAGGTAATTAAATCGAAGTTAAAAAATCATATCATGTCAACTAACTAGCCTGTTTTGCTGTTTCTTAATTGATTCCTGTTCATTGTGAGTTGCGTTCTGTAATCATTTGTCATTGAAGTTAGCACGTTATTCTTACTTTTAAATTGTTTCTGTGAGATTACAAGGGTATATTCTTACTTTATTTGTTTCAATTGCATTTTACTGTAGCTCTGTCTCCCTGCTATGTACATCACAATCATTCTCAATTCTACATTGTACAAGAGGTCCCCTTGCAGTCTCTGACTATGGGACCTCTTTCTGTATATCATGCACATGTATTCTTCTTCATTTAGCACAATAAAACCTTCTGTTCTGTACCTTCTGTTCTGTACTGCGGATTTGGAATGGTTTCGCTGCGATCGAGTGTACGGTTCGGAGGCACATCTCGTGACCTGCGGACCCGTAAACGCATGGATAGCGTCGCTACACTATGTGAATCTGCGAGAAATAAATACAGCAAGCCTAGCATGCAGTCTTCAGGCGAGGGCTCTGCAGTATCCGTGTCTTTCGGAGTGAACGTGGCTTCGCTGACCGAACGAAACGTACTTGCTCCGTCGTTCTCTTTCGCGATGTGTTCACCGCCACAGGTTTGTCTGCTTATTATTATAATCATTTCGTTCAATATCAAGCTCAGCGGAACCGTTTTTTGTAACTTCCAGTGCCGTGTACTCCTTATCAGTCGAGAATCGTTGCATTTGCTAAGCCTACTCGCTTCGCCGGGGGGCAGCCATGTTGATTTTCATAAGGAGGAACGTGTTTCTCCGTGGATGAGGGAGCAACGTTTCTCTATTTGAAGACGAACATTGGGGACATCGCCGTTCTTCCCTAAATGAAGAGAACGTCACTCCTTTTTTTTTTAAGAGTGTGGTTTCAAGGCCACAAGCGTTGTACCCCAGAAAACTTCCAGTCACCTCATTTACCAGCTCCTAACGTCAAAACTTGAAACGCGTTTTCATCATCATCATCATCATCATCATCATCATCATCATCATCAGCAGCAGCAGCAGCAGCAGCCTGACTACGTCCACTGCAGGACAAAGGCCTCTCCCATGTTCCGCCAGTTAACCCGGTCCTGTGCTTGCTGCTGCCAATTTATACCCGCAAACTTCTTAATCTCATCTGCCCACCTAACCTTCTGTCTCCCCCTAACCCGCTTCCCTTCTCTTGGAATCCAGTCAGTTACCCTTAATGACCAGTGGTTATCCTGTCTACGCGCTACATGCCCTGCCCATGTCCATTTCTTCTTCTTGATTTCAGCTATGATATCCTTAACCCCCGTTTGTTCCCTAATCCACTCTGCTCTCTTCTTGTCTCTTAAGGTTACACCTACCATTTTTCTTTCCATTGCTCGCTGCGTCGTCCAAAATTTAAGGTGAACCCTCTTTGTAAGTCTCCAGGTTTCTGCTCCGTAGCTAAGTACCGGCAAGATACAGCTGTTATATACCTTCCTCTTGAGCGATAGTGGCAATCTACCTGTCATAATTTGAGAGTGCTTGCCGAATGTACTCCACCCCATTCTTATTCTTCTAGTTACTTCAATCTCGTGGTTCGGCTCTGCGGTTATTACCTGCCCTAAGTAGACATAGTCTTTTACAACTCCAAGTGCACTATTACCTATCTCGAAGCGCTGCTCCTTGCCGAGGTTGTCGTACATTACTTTCGTTTTCTGCAGAATAATTTTAAGATCCACCTTTCTGCTCTCCTTGTCTAACTCCGTAATCATGAGTTGCAATTCGTCCCCCGAGTTACTCAACAATGCAATGTCATCGGCGAAGCGCAGGTTACTAAGGTATTCTCCATTGACTCTTATCCCTAACTGTTCCCATTCTAGGCTTCTGAAAACCTCCTGTGAGCACGCGGTAAATAGCATTGGGGAAACTGTGTCCCCCTGCCTTACACCCTTCTTGATTGGTATTCTGTTGCTTTCTTTATGAAGCACTATGGTAGGAGTTGATCGCCTGTAGATTTCTACCAGAATGTTTATATATACTTCATCTACGCCCTGATTCCGCAGTGTTTGCATGACGGCTGATATTTCTACTGAATCAAACGGCTTCTCGTAATCTATGAAGGCTACGTATAGTGGTTGGTTATACTCTGAGCATTTCTCTATTCCCTGATTGATAGTATGAATGCGGTCAATTGTTGAGTAGCCTGTTCAAAATTCTGCTTGTTCTTTTGGTTGATTGAATTCTAATGTTTTCTTTACTCTGTTAGGAATTACCTTTGTAAATAGCTTGTACACTACAGAGAGCAAGCTGATCGGCCTGTAATTCTTCAAGTCCTTGTCATCTCCTTTCTTATGTATTAAGATGATGTTAGCGTTCTTCCAAGAATCTGGTACTCTTCCCGTCAGGAGACACGTCGTAAACAGGGTGGCTAGTTTTTCTAACACAATCTGTCCTCCATCTTTCAGCAGATCTGATGTTATCTGATCCTCACCAGCAGCTTTGCCCCTTTGCATGCTCTCCAAAGCTTTTCTGACTTCTTCTATCATTACTGGTGGGGTGTAATCTGGGTTACTGCTAGTTCTTATAGTATTAAGGTCGTGGTTGTCTCGGCTACTGTACAGATCTCTGTAAAAATCCTCCGCTATTTTAACTATCCTATCCATATTGGCAGTTATTTTGCATTCTTTGTTCCTTAGTGCATACATTCGACTTTTGCCTATCCCAAGTTTCTTCTTCAATGCTTTGACACTTCCTCCGTTTTTCAGAGCGTGTTCAATTCTCTCCATGTTATACCTTCTTACATCGCATACCTTACGTCTAATAATTAACTTCAAAGCTCTGCCAGTTCTATTTTGTCTGTTGTACTTGACACTTTCATGATTTGACGCTTCTTAATTAGGTTCTTCGTTTCCTGGGAAAGCTTGCCAGTGTCCTGTCTAACTACCCTGCCTCCTACTTCCACTGCACACTCCGTAATGATACTCGTCAGATTATTATTCATTGTATCTACGCTATGGTTGGTTTGCTCACTAAGAGCCGAGTACCTGTTCTACAGCGACACTCTGAATTCCTGTACTTTCCCTCTCAGTGCTAGCTGATTGATTGGCTTCTTGCGTATCAGTTTCTGTCGTTCCTTCTTCAAGTCTAGGTGAATTCGAGACCGTACCATTCTAGGGTCACTGCATCGTACCTTGCCAATCACTTCCACATCCTGCACGATTCATGGGTGTGCACTCATTATAAAGTCTATTTCGTTCTTATTTTCGCCATAAGGGCTCCTCCATGTCCACTTGCGGTTTTCTCGTTTTCGGTAGAAGGTATTCAAAATCCGTAAATTATTGCGTTCTGCGAATTCTACTAGTAGCTCTCCTCTGGCGTTTCTAGTACCGATGCCATAATCTCCTACTGCCTCGTCTCCAGCCTGCTTCTTCCCTACCTTTGCATTAAAGTCACCCATTACTATAGTGTACTTTGTTTTTACCTTACTCATTGCCGATTCCACGTCTTCATAGAAGCTTTCAACTGAAGCGTCACCATGGCTGGATGAGGCGCGTAAGCCTGTACTACCTTCATCTTGTATCTTTTATTCAGTTTATTTACAATACCTACCACCCTTTAATTAATGCTATAGTATTCCTCTATGTTGCCAGCTATGTTTCTGTGAATTAAGAACCCCACTCCCAGTTCTCTTCTGTCTGCCAAGCCCCTGTAGCAAAGGACGTGCCAATTCTGTAGCACCGTGTAGGCCTCATCTGTCCTCCTAACCTCACTGAGCCCTATTATATCCCATTTAACACCCTCTAGCTCCTCGAATAGTACAGCTAGACTTCCCTCACTAGATAAGGTTCTAGCGTTAAACGTTGCCAAGTTCAGGTTCCAATGGCGGCCTGTCCGGATCCAGAGATTCTTAGCACCCTCTGCTGCGTTGCAGATCTGACCGCCGCCGTGGTCAGTTGCTTCGCAGCTGCTGGGGACTGAGGGCCGTGAGTTATTTGACGTAAGCATGTGGGAGGTAGTGGCCAGATACTGCACCAGGGTGGCCAATCCTTCTCTGGTGAGGGAGTGCGTTCTCGGCGGTGTTTGCCGTTGAGGCCGCACCCCAGGTGAAACGCGTTTTCAAGTTTCTTTCAAATGTAAGAAATGTTGCTCTTTAGTTTGCAAGATAAAAAGAGCCTGGCTAAAGTTCAAGGGTATCAATCATAACTTTTAAGTAGCTCAATATATTATTTATTTGAATGTCGTTTGCAAAATAAGGAGAAGAAAGTGTAGAAAATTGCGGGCTATTTTCTAAAGCTCTTCTTGGCCGCAGATGCTATTTTGGCACATCAGTGAACAAAACCGGACGTCATCAAGGGGCTGTATTTGCGAACAGTGCAATGGCCTGTACTGTAAAGAGCGTATAGCGTGCGTTGTGCGAGCGCTCGCAATTTTCGGCGGTTTAATACTGTCAGCAATTGAAGAAGATGCGTAATTATTAGGCAAACCGGACAATATTGATATAATCAGTGGACCTACCTGCTAGATCGAGTGCTTCTGGATACAAAAGAAAAATAGTGAGAAGTCCACTTTATAATGAATGGCATCCTGTCACGGTATGTTTGCCAACGCAATCCAGGTGAGATCCACAAAAAGCATGCTTCGTCCATTGCCAGGACTACTGCAGTAAGGTTTACGGAATCGACACGTCCTAAGCTCTGCTATAGGCACTACCTTTGAGAATGTACATTTCTTGGTCAGCAAAACTCAAAATTTTGAGACTTCTTCCTAGTTTCCTTTCCTGGAGACATCTTGTGTTTTACATCAACCGTTTCAATTGTGGGATAGAGTGGCATATGACAAACGTATTGAGAAAGTCTACTGATTTTAGTCTAAGATATGGAAATCGTTTTAGCCACACAAACAAAGAAAAACGAAGCACGACTGGAGGCACTGCCTTTGGACTGAGCGACAACGAACCGAAGTCACGGACTACACAATTACCTTTCAGTCGAGAGGTCGTTCTTATTTCTTTTGTTTTTCAAAGAACACTTTTTACTCACAAACTCTGCCTAATTACTATAATTCTCTAAATCACAGGAAAAAAGGCACGTTAAAGTATTTTCAGAGCAAACACGCCCTGAAAAAAAACCATGTTTAAAAATTTGTAAGTTTGTTCTGATCAAAATTATTCAACGTATTTTTCCAGAGTATTATAACGCAGTCCTCTGAAAACAAGTTAAATACTTTTGAACAAAATTGAAAGTGGGGTTTATATTCGCGAATTTCAATTTAACCAACAGTTTTTTTATGCGTCAAGCAACAAACTTCATCGCTTGTAAAATTATCAGAGAAATGAAAATGCAGGCGAACACAACTCACCTAAGTACTACTAGTGCTGCAAATGTGAACAAATTATGACAATTAAAAGAAGCGAAAATCGTGCCCCAAAATTGAATAAATTGGAAAAACATAGTGTTCTCCAAGATTTTTTTAAAGATACATAGGTTGCCTGTAATTAGAAAAAAATCACGTAAGGTATTTCTCCATTACTTCTATTTAGGCTACGAAGAAAGATCTTTGTGTCATAAAGCTTGCGTCGCTGTTAGGATGATCGTGAATTACCGAAAACGCACTCTGCATAACCCACGCCATGCACGTGGCGATGTTTCCGATTCTTTCTTGGTTAAAAATAGATCTTATTTGAAAACAAATTGTGCTTTCGCAATACTTGGTCATACGGGCAAAGTATACTAAATTACGAGTAAAATCGGAGATAACAAGTATACGACGCCTTTTCATCTCTCGTGGAATCGAGCTGCAGGTATTTTACAGGGGACTGTTTATGTCCGTTATTTTTTCTTTCAGATTTTTAAATGTCGAAACTAGCCACCCTGTTTACGAAGTGTTTCCTCACGGGAAGAGTACGAGAGTCTTGGAAGAGTGTTAACATCACCTTAATACATAAGAAAGGACATGACAAGGACTTGAAGAAGTACAGGCCGATCAACTTGATCTCCCTCGTATGCAAGCTATCTACAAAGGTCATTGCTAACATAATTAAGACAACATTAAAATTCAATCAACAAAAGGAACAAGCACGATTTCGAACAGGCTACTCAACAATCGACCACATTGATACTATCATTCAGGTAATAGAAAAATGCTGATAATACAACTTCAACATAGCCTTCATAGATTAGGAGAAGGCATTTGATTCAGTAGAAATATCAGCAGTCATGCAGACACTGCAGAATCAAAGCGTTCAAAGCATATCTAAACATCGTGAAAGAAATCTACAGTAGATCAACTGCTACCATAGTGTTTCATAAAGAAAGCAACAAAATACCAATTAGGAAGGGTGTAAGGCACGGGGATACAATATCTCCATTGCTATTTACCGCGTGTCTCCATGGAGGTTTTCAGAGGCCTAGAATGGGAACAGTTAGGGATAAGAGTCAATGGAGAATACCTTAGTAACCTGCGCTTCGCCGATGACATTGCATTGCTGAGTAACTCGGGGGACGAATTGCAACTCATGATTACGGAGTTAGACAAGGAGAGCAGAAAGGTGGGTCTTAAAATTAATCTGCAGAAAACGAAAGTAATGTACAACAACCTCGGCAAGGAGCAGCGCTTCGAGATAGGTAATAGTGCACTTGAAGTTGTAAAAGACTATGTCTACTTAGGGCAGGTAATAACAGTGGAGCCGAACCACGCGATCGAAGTATACATAATTAGAATAATGGGAGCCGTTTGGACGATTGGATATATACCAAATATGGTATGGCATAACATGACAGCATGAAGGCCATAAGTAACTAGTCATAACATTAAATGCATGACATGTATGCGTTGAACGTCATGATTGCATGTCTTGCTGCTCCTGCAGTGGCTTTGTTCACATGGCATATCGCAAAACTGGTATGGTATGACATGAAGACCTAGCAAACATAAGTGACAGGCCCTAACGTGAAAATGATGACATGCGTGTCAAGTAAGAACATGATTAAAGCCACGCTCATGATGCGCTCACGGTCGTTGCGCTAGCTTCACATACACTAAATTTGGTATTACGTGACGTGAATGGATGATTAGATATATGACTGGTGCAAACATAATAATCATGACATGTGTGTCACGTAAAAGCACGACTACATGCCACGCTCATGATGCGCTCGCGGTCGATTCACTAGGTGAAGCTAGTGAAACGACCGCAAGCGCATCATGAGCGTCACATGTGAAGTTAGCGAATCAACCGCGAGTGCATCATGAGCGTGGCATGTATAGTCGTGTTCTTACATGACCCGCATGTCAATATATGTGAAGCTAGAGAAACGACCGCGAGCGCATTATGAGTGTGGCATGTAGTCATGTTCTTACATGACACCCATCTCATGATTATTATGTTTCCACCAGTCATATACCTTCATCATCAATTCACCTCATGTAATACCAAATTTAGTATATGATATACTAAATTTGGTATTACGTGAAGTGAATGACCCACGAAGGTAAATGACACGTCAAAACATGATAATCATGACATGCGTGTCACGTAAGACATCACTACATGCTACGCTTGTAGCACGCTCGCGGCCGTTCCGCTAGTTTCACGTATACCACATTTGGTATTATGTGGCGTGAATGGACGTGTGAGCACAAATGCTAGGCGCCAACATGATAATCATGACATGGAAGTCACATACGGCATAATTTGCTCCCGCTTCGTAACGTTGTGTCGATGTTATTATGAATGGGAGCTACCTTTTTGTTTTGTTTTTCGTGCTTGCGCCTACCGCTCAACGTGCGTCAGCTGATGCCGGCTTCGTGTGCCGGTGGTTGCGAGACGGCGGCGGCGGAGCGGCGCCTTTCTCTCTGAATTTTGTTTTTTCGCACTGGCACCCGAGAGGCGTGGGTCAGCTGATGCCGGCTCCAGGCACCGGTTTAAAGACGATATATTTTCTTGGGGACCTTCAACGCAAAAAATTTGGGCTGTCTGTACAGTTCTCTGTTTGTCCACTCTTAACAGGATTGGGTATTTGAAACAGCCAACCCCATCCGCAGTGCCCACCAATGTTGCTCAAGATTTAGCGTTCATACTTGTGCAATTGTCGATTAAAAACAATTATTGCGCATGTCTGGGGCACTGTAACAACACGTATATATTCTGCATGTGCGTCTTTTACTAGACAAGGCATACATAAGTAATTTTAAGGACCGTAACGCTTATCACGCTGCGCTGACAATGCAACGCTTGCACGAACAGTAGTGTGATTGATTGATTTGTGGGGTTTAACGTCCCAAGATCACCATATGATTATGAGAGACGCCGTAGCGGAGGGCTCCGGGAATTTCGACCACCTGGGGTTCTTTAACGTGCACCCAAATCTGAGCACACGGGCCTACAACATTTCCGCCTCCATTGGAAATGCGGCAGCCGCGGCCGGGATTCGATCCCGCGACCTGCGGGTCAGCAGCCCAGTACCTTAGCCACTAGACCACCGTGGCGGGGCGAACAGAAGAGTGTACCTCGGACAAGTGTCCAGCTAGTTAAACTATACTGATGCTTTCCGAAAATACGAAACAAGAATTCAGAAGCAGAAACTAGAACACAAATGTACAAAACACGAAGCATACAGCCAAGCTTTCAGCTTAGCTGAGCTACAAACATCACTAAATTCTTGCAGAAATTCCACCCCAGGTTCTGATCGAGTGTTGTACGAGATAATGAAAAAGCTAGCAGTTGAAACGCAAAGGAACCTTACTTTGCTTGTACAATGCTATCTGGCTTTCTGGCACTATCCCTACTTCCTGAAAAGAGGCTATCATTATCATTTTCATTTCGAAAAAGGCAAGAACCCTTCTTCAGTTTCAATTTATAAGCCTTATGCACATACAACCTGGCTGACCAAATTTTTCGAAAATATGATAAACTGCCGACTTGTACATTTTCTTGAAACAAACAGTTTTCTCGATGCATTTCAGTGCGGGGTTCGAGAGGATAGTTCCACCACCGACCACCTTGTTCGTATCGAGGCACAGATCAGAGACGCTTTCGTTCACAAACAATATTTTCTCGGTGTTCCTTGATATCGAAAAAGCTTACGATACAACATGGCACTTTGGAATATTTAGAGACGTGTCCCATTTTGGCATGCGTGGCAGAATGTTTACCATAATCGAAAGTTACTTGTCAAATCGGACATCCTGTGTCGGAGTGGGCAGCGTTCTTCCCAAACATTTGTCCAAGAAACAGGAGTGCCGAGGTGGTGTACTTAACTGCACACTTTTCATTATCAAAAACAATTCTTTGCGCTTGTCTATCCCTCGAAATATGTTTTACTACTCATATGTCGACGACGTACAGCTTGGTTTTAAGTCTTGTACTCTGGCCATGTGTGAGCGGCAGATTCAGCTTGCTTTGAACAAAGTCTCCAATTGGGCTAAAGAAAATGGGTTCCCACTGAATGCACAAAAAAGTAAATGTATTTTCTTCTCCAGAAGGAGAGACATTCATTCCGAACCCGATATTCAACTGCATGGACAACATCTTTCTGTTATTATTGAACACAAATTATTATGGCTATTCTTGGACGCCAAGCTAAGCTTCATATCACACATCAAGTATCTAAAAAACAAGTTCATAGAAGCCATGAATGTTCCAAAAGTGTTGCCACGCCCTACATGGGGAAGCTACAAGAAGTGTCTGATCGATTCGTCTACAAATTAAGCCTCATACGTAATCACCTAGAATATGGGGCAGTAGCATATCAGTCTGCGATACGCATACTTCCCTTAAAATGCTTGACCTTGTTCATCATCTAGGCATCCGCCTCTCTACAGGTGTTTTTCGCACTATAGCCCCGTGAAAAGCCTGTACGTGGAATCGAACGAATGGTAACTTCACCTACAGAGATGTTAATTGTATTCTAAATCTTATCCTAAAGTGAGTGCAGACAAGAAACATCCTCCACATTCCACAATTATTGACATTTCAAGCCTGCCCAGAAACGGCCTTCTATGAGACAGGGTCTAGCGAAGAAAACCAGCGTGCCACTTGAACACCGTTTGATAGCTCCTGCGGTATGCCCACCACCGTGGCAGTGGCGGGCGATAGATTGCGACATGCCTTTCTTGGAGGTTACGAAGCGCGCACCAATTGCACATATTCAGACATACTTCCTAGAATTACAACAGAAATACACATGTCCCGAGTTCATTACGGATGCCTCAAAGTCCAACACTTCTTTCTCTTACGCAGTCGTCAGCCGATTCTTTTCGGAAGCCGGCGTTCTGCATTCTGATACAAGCATTTTCACCAGCGACGCTTATGCGATACTTGCGGCTGTTAAACACATTAAACAAATAAAACTACAGAAGACAATGATATACAGAGATTCCCTAAGCGTAGTATAAGTTCTGAAAAAAAACTATTAAAAAGTCAAGTTTTCTGAGCTAGAAAACAAAGTTTCTTGTGCTGATGACCTCGAACGAACTGTTAAATCTCTGGAAGCAAAACTGACTGACCTCGAGGATAGGAGCAGGCGATCAAATATGGTGGTATTCGGTATCTCTGAAGACGCGAAGGAAATTGAATCAGTCCTTAAAAGTAAAGTTCTCCATGAAACGTTCGCTGCAAAGATTGGCATTCATTGTAAATTCATCGGTAGCATACATCGACTTGGGAGGCCGGGCCAGTCATAGTATATTTTCAGGACTATAACGAAAAGTGGATTGTACTGAAGAATGCTTATAAATTGAAAGGTTCCAGTATATCGATCCAGAATCACTATTCCCGAAATACACTGATAAAGAGAAGACACCTATGAAACAGCGCAAGGGCTGAGAAAGAGCAAGGAAAAAAAGTTACATAAATAATGACAAACTTCGGGTGGGCAATAACTTTTTCTCTTGGGATGAACAGAAAAACTCGAGAATCCAAATTCAAGTTGACCAGGGCACTTCGAGGAATGACTCACGCACACCCTTAGCACCTAAAGAATTGCATGTCCTAAACAATAATGCTCGAAGCATTGTTAACAAGTCTGAGAATCTTGAATCACTTATCTTGAGTTACAGTCCTCACGTAGTTGTTTTAACTGAAACGTGGCTGCATGACGATATTGATGACACAGTTGTTTTCCCTTCATCTTATCAGACCTTCCGTCGCGATAGTTATTCGAGGGGGGAGGGCGGATGCAGTTTTGGTTAAAGAAAACATATCTGCTGTTGTTTTACGTCAAGCGAATAACTTATAAACAGTATCATTGAAACTTACTGGCTGGAGTAAATCATTTTTGTTGTTTGCGGTGGACCGAGCCCCTAACTCACCTGCCCAATTTCTTTCTCGCCCCGCCGCGGTGGTCTAGTGGCTAAGGTACTCGGCTGCTGACCCGCAGGTCGCGGGTTCGATTCTCGGCTGCGGCGGCTGCATTTCCGATGGAGGCGGAAATGTTGTAGGCCCATGTGCTCAGATTTGGGCGCACGTTAAAGAACCCCAGGTGGTCGAAATTTCCGGAGCCCTCCACTACGGCGTCTCTCATAATCATATGGTGGTTTTGGGACGTTAAACCCCACAAATCAATCAATTTCTTTCTGACCTTTGCGAACATATTGCATCCTTTAAAAGTACCAATGTGATGCTTCTGGGTGATTTTAATCTCCCAGGCATTGATTGGGAGAACTCGTCCTTCTTTGTCAAATCCAACTTGCAACTGAACTACCTACGCAACATCATGCTTTATCACAACTTGCAGCAAGTTGTCAAACAACCGACACGTATTCACGATACGTCAGCAACGATTCTTAATCTTATTTTTGTAAGTCGATCAATGGAAAGATTTTCTGACTCTGTTGAACCTGGCATTTCGGACTATAAACTCGTGTACTTCACGTGCTTACTGAGGCCGTGTGACGTCATTAAAAATAAAAAAAATACAATTAAAGATTATTTTAGAGCCAATGATGAAAAAGTTTTAGATTATCTTGAAATATGTCTTGACAGTTTCCAATGCCATGATAATACTGCACTTTGGAACCGCTTTAAAGAAATTATCAATCATTGCCTCAACAATTTCATCCCGAGCAAACTTAAACGTACATCTAAAGCTACTCCCTGGATAACAAGAGATATCTTGCAACTTAAAAGAAGAGTTAAGCGCTTAGGACGGCGGTGTGCTTCACGTGAAGTTTTTCAACAAATGCAAGAAAAGTTAAATCTAAACGTGAGCCATGCTAAGCATTGGTACTTCCAGCATACGCTACCAGAGTTTATTCGCTCCGCGCCACAAAAATTTTGGGGGCTTTCTACGAGAAAGGAACCAGAAAATTAGCCACATTGTGCACAAGGGAATCATCATTAACAAAAAGCACAACATTGCCTAATATTTTAATGAATACTTCAACAGTGCTTTTCGAGTTTTGATGCTGCTACACTTCATAACCGTAGACCATACTTGCCTGTTTCCTAAGTTGTATCACCCGCCGCGGTGGTCTAGTGGCTAAGGTACTCGGCTGCTGACCCGCAGGGCGCGGGTTCGAATCCCGGCTGCGGCGGCTGCATTTCCGATGGAGGCGGAAATGTTGTAGGCCCGTGTGCTCAGATTTGGGTGCACGTTAAAGAACCCCAGGTGGTCTAAATTTCCGGAGCCCTCCACTACGGCGTCTCTCATAATCATATAGTGGTTTTGGGACGTTAAACCCCACATATCATCTAAGTTGTATCAATACCAGGTGTCGTTTCTATGCTACTTAACCTTAAAACTAAATCTTTCTCAGATACAGATGATATACCTAATGTTTTTCTGAAAAGATATGCAGAAGCATTAGCACCTTTCATAGCTCGTATATTTTAAATGTCCCTGTCTTCAGCTACACTGCCTAATGATTGGCTTTTGGCACGTGTTGTACCCGTACTAAAAAAAGGTGACCCCCCACTAGTAACAAATTATCGCCCTATATCACTAACCTCGCTAAGTTGCAAACTACCGCAGGTCGCGGGTTCAAATCCCGGCTGCGGCGGCTGCATTTCAATTTCCGATGGAGGCGGAAATGTTGTAGGCCCGTGTACTCAGATTTGGGTGCACGTTAAAGAACCCCAGGTGGTCGAAATTTCTAGAGCCCTCCACTACGGCGTCTCTCATAATCATATGGTGGTTTTGGGACGTTAAACCCCACATATAAATCATCAATCAATGTTGCAAACTACTTGAACATATCATAGCTAAGGAAATTAATAAGTATTTAGAGGATAACTGCATACTGTCGTCCTGTCAACATGGCTTTCGCAAAGGTATCTCTACTATCACACAGTTAACAACAGTTGTTCATGATTTTGCTAGTGTTCTTGATGGGTCAGGCCAGGTTGATGTAATATTTCTAGATTTCAAGAAAGCGTTCGATCTTGTATTACATAGCAAGCTTATTACTAAACTAGAATCGATTAATCTTCCAGCTTACTTGGTTAATTGGGTGGATGCCTATCTGACCAACCGCAGTCAGGTCGTTTATAATAATGGCCACTCATCTGAGAAGCTACCAGTCTCATCTGGTGTGCATCAGGACAGTGTCCTTGGCCCCTTATTATTCTCGATATTCATTATTGACATAACCAACGAAATTCATTCCCCTATTCAAATCACATCATTTGAGGGTGATTGTGTACTTTATAATAAAATAAAAGCCATGAAGATCAAGTATCGCTCAACAATAATCTTAGAGTATTCTTTCTTGGTGTGATCGGTCGAGCATGCAGTTAAATTTTAGTAAAACGATGTATATGTCAATAACAAGAAATAAATCTAAAAAACTTGCTTTTGGGTACAAGCTGGGTTCAGAAATGCTAGCAGAAGTGAAGGAGTACAAGTACCTGAGAATCACAATAACTAATAACCTAATTGGAATATGCACATTACCAACATATGCAACTCTTCGTTCAGAAAACTTCGTTTTCTCAGACATAAACTAGAGGAAGCACCCTCCAGTACAAGGTTAACGGCTTATACATAATTAATTCAGCCTGAACTCGAATACACCAGCAGTGTCGGGGAACCGTATACAGGAATTAATATCGATAGACTGGAAATGATTCAGCGTAAAACTGTCAGGTTCACTTATTCTAAATATCGTAATAGTCACTCTCCCTCTAATTTAATGATGCAGAATAGTATTCAAACACTCCTGCGCAGAAAAATACAGAGACTAAAATTGCTGTTTGCACTGAAAAATAAACTCTTTGCCATAAACCCAAGTCATTATTTATTGTCGCTTACTGCTCGAACAACACGCCATCATCATGCTGACTCTCTAACACCCTACCGGACACGCACTAATCTTTTCAAATATTCCTTCTTCCCAAGAACTATCACCGAATGGAACAACCTACCATTTCCCCTCTTACATAACGACGATTTCTTAGAACATGTTACTATTTGAACATCTGATCATGATGTACCAATTTGTATAGCTTCATTACATGTTATCCTTCTTTTCCTTGATCCTTAGTTTAAAAAGCCAATGTCACTCATGCCTCTTTGTGTATATATGTCTGACGTGCTTTTACCACATAGTCTTATTTCTTTTTTTTGTTTGATGTTTCTACCTTTGTTGCTTCACCTTGACGTACCAATTTTAAAGAAGTTATGTAGTTGTTGCCCTATTTTTGCCGCAGGTTCTTTTGTACACATGCCAGTGTTATTTTTTTGCTCAGTATGCAATTTCTCTGCTTTTATTTGCTTTGTTTGTGTCCTTTTGCCCTTCCTGCTTGGGCCCCTGTTTGGGCTCGCAGTACTTTATAAATAAATAAAATGAAAAAATAAATAAAATAAAAACCCTGTCTTCATCTCATTTTATTCGCTTTTATGCACAATATACTCATCCAAGCAGAATATTGTAGTCTACTGGGTGTAGGACACCGCAAAATACAAGGCAACGTTCTGGTGAACCAGCTAGCTGGATCCACCAACACAACCGCTGCCAATACATCGATACCAATTCCTGCACTCGACTTGAAACCTTTTCTAAAACGAAACTTCAGAGTTATTGGCACAGCACATGGGACACACACACAGGTAATAAATTGCATGTCATCAAGCAGCAACTTGTTCATTGGCCGCGAAGTATCAAAATCATGCCACACAGAAGTAATACGGATGAGGTTAATAACAAAACATACATCATATTTGCACAGCGCAATACTACGAGTAGTTACGACGTAACTACAGAAGAAGAGACAAGGACAGGACATGTAGAAAGAGCAGCGCTCTTCCAGTCCTTGTCTCTTTTTCTGTAGTTACATCGTAAGCACTCGTGGTGTTCTGCTGTGCAAATATGTTGATTCGCAATCACCAACTAGCCCAAGCATCTGTCTTATCAAGGACATGCATACGCTACACATCCATTTCTTTCGCCTGGTGGCGATTCACCTTTGTGTGATAGATGTGGAGAAGCACTCACCGTACTTCACATTTTAGTCCAGTGTAAACAGTTAGAAACGCTGAGAAGACAACACTTCATATTACCCTGCCGCCAACAGATACCACTTCCTCCTGCCATGTTCGTCGGTAGGGAACCATTCCTCACACATAAATCGTTGTCGGCTTTTTTGAGAGACGTCCGTGCTTTTCACGTGATATATCCGGGCATTCCGTAGCATGAGTTCTCCAGAGAGGGCTCTGCTGCGGTGAATACACTGAACAAAGCACTTTCCTCACGGCCCTTGGACGCAAGGATGTGAACAATCGAGGCACTTGTGCTAATGCCATACATGTCCACCATTGTTTTTATTATCACAAACTTTCATCATTCATTAGCACCACACATGTTTCATGGCATGGTCATGATTTTGTTACTTCTATTTTTTTACCTGTCTTAGTGCGAAGAATTTTAGAACACTTATAGAACCGCTAATCACAGTCATTGTCCACATCTCTTGGCCCTTGAACTGGCGCTCTTTGGTCATCAAATGGCATTTGCGCCACAAAGCGCCAAATATCATCATCAGGAATAACTAGGACTGTCACTTACCTTCGGAGTAATCTGTTGTGTCCGGTACCTGCGCATAAACAAGGCGGTAAGCTTCCTGCAAAAGCTGTAAAGCTACTGACGGTTTTAGACACATTTTACGAGAAGTGACTAAATCTATGCAGTCAAGAGTTCGACGAAAGTTCATCTGGTCAGATGTTATGATGCTGAATTAAATGCGGTCACTGACCAAGCTATGGCGAAAAAACAGCGTAAACGTTTGGGAACCCATACGAGTTTTCGCACACAAAAAAGACGTTTCGGTACGAGAACGCCTCTGTGTTTTTTTTCACTTTGACTTGGTCAGTGACCGCAACTATATTATGACTTTATCTCTTTTCTGGAGGTAAAATGAAATCCTCGCACTTGTGCCCTATAGACTGAAAATAGATGCTCATTATAATAATAAGATGTTTTGCCCCTCGATACGCTCTTGTACTATTAGATGCACCAAGTTGTTTCTTCGTTCAGCGTTTTTAGTGTCTGAGAATGGCAGCTCGAGGAGGGTAGCTTACAGTTTTAGTATTAAAAAATATGAATTATATTTCTTTCAGTACACCTAGTGCTACGCAAAGCCTGATTCAATGTACCTACCCTTAGGTTCTGATACCTTAAAGACACTTACGCAGGAAAAAGAACAAGTATTGCGACAGCGGTGAACATTAATACGACGAAGAAATTGCTTCCGTTTGAATTTTGATTTAGCACAAAAACACTCGCGGGCATTTGATTAAAGCGAAGAGGCATGCAGTAGCTACGAGTACACCGACCATATATGGTGGAGCAGCGAAGTACCCGAAAACGGTTTTCAGGTGGAAGGCAGCGTGTAGAGAAATATAGAACCTTATATTTGTGACGCTTCAATGGCTGCCAAGTCACTGCGGCATTATAGGGAACGAACATGCCGATACTGCCGCGCGGGCAGCCCTTGAGGCAACACGAGAAGAAGCCATACCACTTTCGCGGACCGATGCTGCCAGTAATCTTCAGCAACTTGCGCGTGAAATGACGTTTTCACTATGGTGCCCACCAAGCATCGATACGAATCGTCAACACCACCTGTCTGTCCTCTTTGATGGCTCTTCGCATACCCACTGGACTCGACCGAAGAGAAGCCACCCTTCTTCATCGCTTATGGGAGTGGCATTTACAAAATCTTATTCCTTTGTCATAGAATGATCATATGGTGGTTTTGGGACGTTAAACTCCACAAATCATCATCATCATAGGAATGGCCGACAACGCTCTCTGCGGTGCCTGTCATTGCGAAGCGACACTACACCACATCCTGTGTGACTGTCCGTTGTATGAAATCCAGAGACAGTCACTGGCGTGCGCTTTTGCGCGCATCGACAACAGCCAAATGTCTGTGGACACTATTCTGTCAAGTGCCCGAGAGAAGTCAAGTGCCCGAGAGAAGTGCCCAGAGAACACTTTAGGGATCCTACAGGTATTGTGTGAATATTTCAATTGTGTTATCACTTGTGTTTTTCGAAATTTTCTGTCGTATGGACACATTTCTGTATTGAAAAACTGGGACTCAGTGCATAAGTGTTGTGATATGTACCTATGTATAGCCCTGTGTTTGTTAACTAATATGCGATGTCGACTGCTGTGCAAGAGGAGTGGCCGGCACCACGCATATGCACCAACTTCTTATATATAATCATTAAAAAAATATAGGAAACGGCATAGTGCATACACTTTCAATGCAATAGTATTCATATGGACACTTCCGGATGGTTTATGTCGTCGGCGTATTATATATATATATATATATATATATATATATATATATATATATATATATATATATATATATTGTTAAGGCGTTTATTAGCCGGTCCACAGTGAGCAAGCACAAAGCACAATGGCGACAGTAACGGCCAAGCACGGGCTCTCAGCGCGAGCGGCGTCCTTGTTGGGTAGCCCCACTAGAAGGTACTCAAGAGTTCGACCCATTTCAGCGTTCGGAGGCTTCGCTACAATTACCCCGGGGTAATTGTAGCAATTACCCCGGGCGACCTAACAGCTCGTTACTATGAGCGGGTCATAATAAGCCTTCAGGCGCTCCACGTTGACGATGTCTCGCCCACGGCGGCGCATGTCCGAAGATTGTTCAACGGGTTCGATCAGATAGTTGACGGGTGAGGTGCGCTCGATGATACGGTAGGGGCCTTCGTATTTGGGACGTAGCTTGGAAGAGAGGCCAGCTGCAGATGTCGGGATCGAGAGCCATACAAGCGCACCAGGAAGGAACGTGGGCTCAGAAGTGGTGGAGCCATCACGAATACTCTTCTGCCGCTCTTGCTCTTGCGTTGTAAAAGTCTTGGCAAGCTCGCGACACTCTTGAGCAAGCCTGGCTGTCTCGGAAATCGGTGTACACTCAGATGGGTCCGGCGTGTACGGGAGTATCGTGTCCATGGTGTGCGACGGGTGCCTTCCGTACAGCAAGTAAAAAGGTGAAAAACCAGTCGTGCTCTGAGGGGCGGTGTTGTAGGCGTAGGTGACGAAGGGCAGTATATTATCCCAATTAGTGTGGTTGGCAGCGACGTACATAGAAAGCATGTCGCCGAGGGTGCGGTTAAAGCGTTCGGTGAGGCCATTCGTCTGTGGGTGGTAAGCAGTAGTTTTGCGGTGGACAGAATGGCACTCCGTCAGAATGGCTTCGACGACTTCCAACAAGAAGACACGGCCTCGATCGCTGAGAAGCTCTTGAGGTGGTCCGTGGCGCAGTATAAATCGATGCAGCACGAAGGACGCAACATCGCGCGCAGTAGCCGCAGGGAGAGCGGCGGTTTCGGCGTATCGCGTTAAATGATCAACGGCAACGATGGCCCAGCGGTTACCAGCCGACGTCAGGGGAAGTGGTCCATACAAATCGATACCTACGCGCCCAAAGGGACGGTCAGGGCAAGGTAACGGTTGCAGACCGGCGTGCGACATGTGGACTGACGGTTTACGGCGTTGGCAAGTGAGGCAAGAGCGAACGAACTGCTGCACATAGCGGTACATGCCGCGCCAAAAGTAGCGTTGTCGAATGCGATGGTAGGTCTTGAATACCCCACAGTGCGCGCATTGCGGATCTGAATGGAAGGATTCACATATTTCTGACCGCAGACTGCGGGGTATTACGAGTAACCACTGCCGGCCGTCGGCGTCGTAATTGCGTCGGTGTAGAAGGCCGTCACGGATGGTGAAATGGCGAGCTTGACGACGCAAGGCACGCGTGGATGGCGTTGCGGATGGATCAGAGAGCATGTCGATGAGCGTGCCGATCCAATTATCCTTTCGCTGTTCGGTAGCGATGATGTCAACATCAATGGCAGAAACAGCAGCCGTGGATACTGAGCAGAGCACATCACCTTCAGGAAGAGGGGAGCGCGAGAGGGCGTCGGCGTCAGCATGCTGGCGTCCGTTGCGGTACAGCACGCGGATGTCGTAGTCTTGTAAGCGAAGAGCCCAACGGGCGAGACGGCCTGAGGGATCCTTCAATGATGAAAGCCAGCATAGTGCATGATGGTCGGTGACGACATCGAATGGGCGACCATACAAATAAGGTCGAAACTTTGTAAGAGCCCAGACGATCGCCAGGCACTCTTTCTCCGTGACGGTGTAGTTTTTCTCGGCTCTCGTGAGCGTACGGCTTGCATATGCTACGACATATTCAGGGAATCCGGGTTTTCGCTGCGCCAGGACAGCGCCGAGGCCTACAGCGCTGGCGTCTGTGTGCACCTCCGTTGGGGCTGTAGGGTCGTAGTGGCGTAGAATGGGAGGCGACGTCAACAAATGGCGGAGCTTCGCGAACGCGTCGTCGCACTCGGATGACCATGAATTGAAGGGCCCGTTACTTCCAAGGAGCTTCGTCAGCGGTGATATGATCGTGGCAAAATTTCGTATGAAGCGTCGGAAGTATGAGCACAGGCCCACGAAACTACGCAGTTCTTTGACAGATGCAGGTTTGGGGAATTCGGCCACGGCCTGAAGCTTGGCAGGATCAGAAAGAATGCCGTCTTTGGACACGACATACCCCAGTATGGTGAGTTGCCGTGCTGCAAAGCGGCACTTTTTCAGATTTAGTTGCAAGCCGGCATTGCTCACACGTGCGAAAACTTCTTTCAGACGTTGGAGATGCGTGGAGAAATCCGGAGCAAAGACAATGACATCGTCGAGGTAACACAAGCACGTGTACCATTTCAAGTTGCGCAGAACGGTGTCCATCATGCGCTCAAATGTCGCAGGTGCATTACATAGACCAAACGGCATGACGTTGAACTCGTACAAGCCGTCTGGCGTGATAAAGGCGGTCTTTGGTCGAGCGTCGTCAGCCAAGGGTACTTGCCAGTACCCCGAACGCAGATCGAGAGAAGAAAAAAAATCGGCTCCATGAAGGCTGTCAATCGCGTCATCGATGCGTGGCAGTGGATAAACGTCCTTGCGAGTGATCTTATTAAGCCGTCTGTAGTCCACACAGAACCGCACAGAACCGTCTTTCTTCGCAACAAGAACAACTGGAGACGCCCATGGACTGTCCGAGGGCCGAATAACATCGCGTCGGAGCATATCGTCAACCTGATCATTAATTACTCGACGTTCAGCAGGCGACACGCGATATGGACGTTGCCGTAAAGGTTGATGGGCACCAGTGTCGATGCGATGCGTAACAACGGACGTGCGACCGAGAGAACTTCGCCCGACATCGAAAAAAGAACGATATTCTTGCAACAGGTCCAGAAGTTGGGAACGCTGTACGGCCGTAAGGTTGTCAGCGATGGAGGGGCCAAATACATCAGCAGATGACGAATCAGAAGTGGAAACAGCATTGATGGTACACGACCTGGGACCGCGCGTGTCATCGGGTACGTCCAAGACTTGTGCGTCGTCGACTGGTTCCACTCTGCCGAGACATTCTCCTCGAAGCAAGGTAACAGCATACGGGTACGGGTTGGTTACAAAAATAGCAGTGTTGCCCTGGTTGACCTGCACGGTCGCGAAAGGTACTAGCAACCCTCTCCTGCTGCAAGCGCGGTCAGATGGCGAAACAAGTCCAATGGTGTCGGAGAGACCAGCGCAGTAGACAGACACAGCCGTCGTCGAGTTTGGAGGCACTGTTGTGTCGTCTTTCGTTAGAATCTTTCTCAGTGTCGGCGGACTGTCTTCTGGCGTCAAATGCGAGAAGGGTGAGAGCTCAATTTCGGCGGCGGCACAATGGATGACGGCGTCATGGCGGGAGAGAAAGTCCCATCCCAGGATGACGTCATGAGAGCATGCCTGAATGACGATGAACTGGGCGACATACAGAACGTCCTGGATGACAACGCGAGCTGTGCACCCTGCTGTAGGATAAATGCGGTGCAAACTTGCAGTACGGAGGGATAACCCAGAAAGTGGCGTCGTCACTTTTCGAAGTAAGCGGCAGAGTTTTTCGTCCATAACTGATACGGCAGCTCCAGTGTCAATAAGCGCCGATGCACAAACACCGTCCACAAACACGTCAATGACATTCGAGGGGCTGCTCTGAGGGCTTTCACATTGCGATAGCGTCGCAGTCCTTGCCTCGGGGACTGCGGCGACTAGTTTTCCCGCTCATGAGCTGCCGCACTTGGCCGCATGGGGGACAGGGAACGACGTCGTGGAGACGGCGATCGTCGAGATGGACCTGGGCGAGATCGAGGTGGCATAGACGGCGGTTCTTCGCGATAAGGACGGCTGAGTTGGCCAGCAATAGGTGAAGAAATTGGAGCCGGCTGTACGCGATGGCAATAACGGGCCACGTGACCGGCGTAACCGCAGGCAAAGCAAATGGGCCGGTTGTCGGATGTGCGCCATCGGTTCGCCGGGGTAGGTCTTGTCCATGACGCAAGAGCCGATGGACGGAACGGTGGCTGGAAAGGCTGCAGGGGGTGCTGGAGCTGAGTCTGAGAGGTCACGTCAACATACGTAGCCGGCATACCCGCTGCAAAGGATGGAGGTCGTGCAGCAGCTTCGGCGTAAGTCATTGGGGCGGGCGCTTGAACGACTGGAGGCGGCCTGGCGACCACTTGGGCGTAACTTGGGGGTACAGGAGCCGGAATCTGTTGTGGGTGGTACGCAGGCATGACCTCCGCTATTTCCTGCTCAATCGCTCGGCGGATGGGGGGGGGGAATGGTAGTGGCCGATTGTTGAGCAGCCGGTGGGTGGGCAAAGGGCAGGAGAGAGAACTGCCGTGCGATTTCCTCACGTATGAAGGACTTGAGGTCTGCCAGCAGTGCCACCTGGTCACAGCTCGCCTCCAAGCCTGCAAGCCCTGCATCTCGGGGTGTGGAGCGACGAGTCATCGAACGCTGCCGGCGGAGCTCCTCGTAGCTCTGGCACAGCGTGATGACCTCAGCTACTGTGCCTGGGTTTTTGGCAAGCAGCATCGTGAAGGCATCATCGGCAATGCCCTTCATGACGTTCCGGATCTTGTCTGATTCGGACATGCTGTCGTTGGATTTCTTGCATAGGTCCAGGACGTCCTCAATGTAACTGGTGAATGATTCACCAGCCTGCTGAGCGCGTTCGCGTAAGCGCTGCTCGGCTTGCAGCTTACGAACGGCAGGGCGGCCAAAAACGTTGGTGATAGCGGTCTTAAAATCGGACCAGGTTGCGAAATCAGACGCGTGGTTGTTATACCACATGCCGGCCACACCCGCGAGGTAGAAAACCAGGTTGCCGAGTTTACCTGCCTCGTCCCAATGATTGGGGACGCTGACGCGTTCGTACATGGCGAGCCAGTCCTCGACGTCGGTGCCATCCGCGCCGGTGAAGACAGGTGGGTCGCGGATGCGGGGGACACCGGAACATGGCGTCGGCGCAGTAGGAAGCGTTTGCTGGGCGGCGTCTTGTTGCATGGTTGAAGGCACGGTACGGGATCTAAGCTCCAAGGGCATCGAATGTGAACCGATGATGTTTGAAGGGCACAGCACTCTCCACCAAAATGTTAAGGCGTTTATTAGCCGGTCCACAGTGAGCAAGCACAAAGCACAATGGCGACAGTAACGGCCAAGCACGGGCTCTCAGCGCGAGCGGCGTCCTTGTTGGGTAGCCCCACTAGAAGGTACTCAAGAGTTCGACCCATTTCAGCGTTCGGAGGCTTCGCTACAATATATATATATATATATATATATATATATATATATATATATATATATATATATATATATATATATATATATATATATATATATATATATATATATATATATATATATTTATATATATAACGAAAGCGAGAAACCACGACGTACGAGGAAGGCAACACATTTAATAATCACATACGTTTCGCCTGGTGGGCCAGCCTTCATCAATATACATATATATATATATATATATATATATATATATATATATATATATATATATATATATATATATATTGTCACGCAGTTTATTTAAGTACAGACCTACTGGAAGGCCGAGGAACGCCAGAAGAGCGAGGAACGCCAACAGGCCGAAAATACAAAACAAACGCAAGCTCGGGTCGAGGGCGTGCACCAACGCTGTGGCTTGCCGTTTCATGCTGCTTCGTCGTCGTTCGCATAGTTCCCTACATTGGCCCCCGGTGAATAGCGTAGCCAACCTGGCGACTTAAGGCGTAGTCACTATAGCGGGGTCCTAATACGGCTTCAGGCGACTCACATGCACAATTTCTCGGCCACGACGGCGTAAGTCATGAGACTGTGTCAAAGGCTCAATCTCATAATTGACTGGTGACGTACGGGCGAGAATGCGGTAGGGCCCGTGGTATCGTGCCAGTAATTTCGACGAAAGGCCAGGAGTGCTCGGTGGAATCCAGAGCCAAACGAGAGCACCAGTCGTCAAAGTAGAGAGATGTCGGTCGGTGTCATGCCGTAGCTTCTGGTGGCCTTGGTCCTCGGTTGTCAGTGAACGGGCTAATCGTCTGCAATTTTCTGCGTACCTGGCAACATCAGAAATTGCAGTGTACTCAGAGGAGTCGGGCGTGTATGGGAGGATAGTGTCCAGCGTGCATGATGGTTCGCGTCCATACAACAGAAAGAAAGGGGAGAACCCTGTTGTCGCGTGCGTAGCGGTGTCATACGCATACGTGACGAATGGAAGGACAGTGTCCCAATTGGTCTGGTCTGAAGCTGTGTACATCGTCAACATATCACCGAGAGTGCGATTAAATCGTTCTGTGAGGCCATTCGTCTGCGGGTGATATGCTGTCGTCATGCGATGAACCATGTTGCACTGAGCGAGCAACGCTTGAATGGCGTCAGACAAGAAAACACGCCCCCGGTCGCTCAAAAGTTCGCGGGGAGCACCATGGCGAAGAACAAAGTTGCGCAGGATGAAAAACGCAACTTCCCTCGCGGAGGCTGCGGGTAGTGCTGCCGTCTCCGCGTAACGCGTGAGGTGGTCCACGCCGACAATTATCCACCTATTTCCAGAAGACGACGTGGGAAGTGGTCCGTATAAGTCGATACCGACGCGGTCAAACGGACGCGCTGGACAAGGCAGAGGCTGAAGTGTACCGGCAGGGCGTTGAGGTGGGACTTTACGTCGCTGGCATGCAGTACAAGCACGTACGTACTTGCGGACAAATGTGTACATGCCGCGCCAGTAGTACCGCTGACGTAAACGGTTGTACGTTTTGAGAGCGCCAGCGTGAGCGCTTTGCGGGTCGTTGTGGAAAGCAGTACAGATTTCCGAGCGCATGTGGTTGGGTATCACTAACAGCCACTTCCGACCTTCAGACGTGTAATTCCGCCGATAGAGTAGGTCGTCTCGAATAGCGAAATGTGTGGCTTGACGGCGGATAGTTCTTGAGACCAAATTAGCTAACGGATCAGCCAGAAAGGCGAGGTGTTGGGAAATCCACACATCTTTACGTTGTTCCGATGCCATGTCTGTGAAGTCGATTGGTGTTATGACAGCTGAAGAAGGTGACGAGGGGGTTGGGTCAGCCGGTAGCGGCGAGCGGGATAGTGCATCAGCGTCAGAGTGCTTGCGGCCGGATCGGTATACAACACGAATGTCGTATTCCTGTAGGCGAAGCGCCCAACGACCAAGGCGCCCCGACGGGTCTTTGAGCGATGATAGCCAGCATAGAGCGTGGTGGTCCGTACGACTTCGAAAGGGCGGCCATAAAGGTATGGGCGGAACTTCGTCAAAGCCCAGACAATTGCGAGGCACTCTTTTTCCGTGACAGAATAATTACACTCGGCTTTCTTGAGGGTTCGACTCGCGTAAGCGACAACGTATTCTTGGTACCCTGGTTTTCGTTGAGCCAATACAGCACCAAGACCGACGCCACTGGCGTCGGTGTGGACCTCCGTAGGCGCATCAGGGTCAAAATGACGTAGTATTGGAGGTGATAGTAATAACCGCCGAAGCGTGGTGAAGGATTCGTCGCACTATTTTGACCAAGCAGAAATGCCTTTGGAAGTTGTCAACAGGTTGGTAAGAGGCGCGATGATGGAAGAGAAGTTGCGCACAAATCGACGAAAGTATGAGCACAGGCCGATAAAACTTCGAAGCGTCTTGATGGAATTGGGCTTCGGATAGTCGGCCACGGCGCGGAGTTTCGCCGGATCCGGGAGAACACCCTCTTTGCAGACAACGTGACTCAGTATAGTGAGCTGACGTGCGGCAAAATGGCACTTCTTGATGTTAAGTTGAAGGCCAGCAGAGGTGAGACACGTGAGAATAGCACGAAGACGAACAAGGTGAGTTGAAAAGTCGCGAGAAAAAACGACGATGTCGTCTAGGTAGCAAAGGCACGTGTTCCACTTGTAGCCGCGAAGCATGGTGTCCATAATCCGTTCGAAGGTAGCTGGGGCGTTGCAGAGTCCAAACGGCATGACGTTAAACTCATACAGCCCATCAGGTGTTACAAATGCAGTCTTCGATCGGTCAGGATCAGCCATTGGAACTTGCCAATATCCTGAGCGTAAATCTAAAGAGGAGAAATATTCTGCCCCTTGCAAGCAATCGAGAGCGTCGTCGATGCGTGGCAACGGGTACACATCCTTCCGAGTTATCTTATTGAGCCGGCGGTAGTCGACACAGAATCGGATAGACCCATCCTTTTTGCGCACAAGTACAACAGGGGACGACCAAGGGCTCTGAGATGGCTGTATGACACCACGCTTGAGCATATCGTCGACTTGTTCGTTGATAATACGGCGCTCTTCCGCTGAAACTCGATATGGTCGTTGGCGTAAGGGAGCATGAGTACCGGTGTCAATGTGGTGCGTGATGTTCGCTGTGCGACCCAAAGATGGTTGAGCGCAATCGAAGGCAGAACGGAAGTCTCGAAGAAGGGACAAGAGTTCCCTTCTTTGTGTCGGCGATAGCTCAGCGGCAACAGAGGGCTGGAATGAGTCTGGCGCGGGCAGTGTGGCCACAGGTGGCGTCATAGCATTGAGCTGGGGGTGAGATGCGTGTTCGGCGAACTCTAAAGGGCGCAAGAGGTCAACGTCTTGTATGTTACCCAGACATTCTCCGCGAAGTAAGGTAACTGGCGACGATAGCGAGTTCGCGACGAGCATGGCGGTAGCACCGGATTCCACTGTGAGTACGGCAAAGGGCAGGTGTAGGCTACGGCGGCGGGTAAATACGTCAGACGGGGTGAACAAAACAGTTCCGGCAGGAGCGGCCGTACAGGTCAGTGCTACAAGGGTGGATGTTCTCGGTGCTATTTCCGTGTCTGCAACAACGACAAGTTTGTAAGGTTCAGGAAGAGAATCCACCAAACAAGAGGTTGGCAGCGGTGTAAGGGCAACTTCTGCACGTGAGCAATCTATGATGGCCCGATGACGCGAAAGAAAGTCCCATCCAAGAATGACTTCGTGGGAGCATGATGCCAACACAAAAAATTCAATGGCATAAAGTTCACCTTGGATGATGACACGTGCAGTGCACACAGCTGTAGGTTCTATGCACTGCGAGTTGGCCGTGTGGAGCATCAGGCCCGAAAGAGGCGTCGTCACCTTTTTCAACTTGCGGCATAAGGTCTCACAGATGATGGAAACGGCGGCCCCTGTGTCGATTAGCGCTTGTGCGGCGGTCCCCTCAACATTGACGTCAATAACGTTTTGCGGCGAGAAAGATGGAGGCCTTAAGCAGTTCGAATTGTATGCAGCTGTTGCCTCCGGAGCTGCAGCGATCAGTTTCCCTCTTCTGTAGCAGGTCGGCGACGCATAGGTGACAGGGAGCGTCGTCGGGGCGATGGTGACCGATGGTTTGCGTAGGGTCGAGGACCGTCAGTGGTGTACCTTGATGGCGTCCTAGACGAAGACGCAATTGGCCTGCCCACGGTGTCGACTGGAGGGGGATCTCGGCGACAGTGGCGGGCGACGTGACCAGCGATACCACAGGCGAAACAGATGGGCCTATTATCCGGCGTCCGCCAAGCGTCTGAGCGACGGTAAAATGGAGCTGAAGATCTCGCGTAGGGATACGGTGCAGCAATTGGGGTTGAAGGCACGACATAGGGTGGCGTGGCAGGTTGAGCATATGGCATACGCTGTTGCGTAGGACGAGCAGCGACGGCGGCGTACGTGAGAGGCGTAGTGACTGGTGGTTGCTGATGCACCGGCGAAAGGGCTTCAGCGACTTGGGTCCGAATGACGTTTTGGAGGTCCGGTGCCAAAGCTTGCGTGGGCTCATGTGTCAGTGGCAGTAGTGACAGCTGGCGCGCTACCTCTTCGCGGACGAAGTCCTTGATTGTCGAAAGCAGCGGCTGCTGCTCGGTAGGATGGGCAGGTAGGTGCAAGCTTGCGAGTGTGTCTGGCGTCGTGACGGCTTGACGAGCAATTGCGCGCTGCCTACGCAATTCATCGAAGCTTTGACAGAGAGAAACGAGGACCGCAATTGTAGGGGGATTTCTCGCGAGCAACATCTGAAAGGCGCCGTCGTCAATGCCTTTCAATATGTGGCGGATTTTTTCTTCCTCAGGCATGGTAGAGTTGATGCGGTTGCATAGATGCAACACATCTTCAATGTAGCCCGTGTAGGTCTCACCTGGTTGCTGCGCACGGTGACGTAAACGATGCTCGGCTTGAAGCTTGCGTGCTGCAGGCCGTCCAAAGACGTCCGTAATAGCCGTCTTGAATGCAGACCACGTAGTAATGTCGGCTGCGTGGTTATTAAACCACAGTTGCGCCGTGTCCGCAAGGTAGAATGTGACGTAGCCCAGCTTACTTGGGTCGTCCCATTTGTTACTTGCGCCGACTTTGTCGTACCTCGCCAACCAATCTTCGACGTCCGACTCAGTGGAGCCCGTGAAGATAGGAGGGTCTCGTTGAGGATACACGGCACCGCAAGTGACATGGACGGTCGAAGGTCCCACCTGAAGAGGCGTCTCGGTGGCCATGTTCGTGTCGCGTAGAGGGGGAAGCGTACGGGAGCGAAGTTCCAGGTTTGTACGGGAGTCCACACACCTCCACCAGATGTCACGCAGTTTATTTAAGTACAGACCTACTGGAAGGCCGAGGAACGCCAGAAGAGCGAGGAACGCCAACAGGCCGAAAATACAAAACAAACGCAAGCTCGGGTCGAGCGCGTGCACCAACGCTGTGGCTTGCCGTTTCATGCTGCTTCGTCGTCGTTCGCATAGTTCCCTACAATATATATATATATATATATATATATATATATATATATATATATATATATATATATATATATATATATATGCGGAGGGTGCACTTGCCCCCCGCACGCACTCTCAGTCGACATTCTCCACTCAACGCCTCTATTAATCAGGCCACTGCTAGCAAGAAGCTCACGTGAAGTTTTTATTTGTTTTTCACGCATTGCTAGACTCTAAAAGGTAAGCCTTTCATGCTGTCGACATTGCGTGGTACGGCAGCCGAGGAAGCCTCGTTCGGCGTGAATGCGCAGCGCCGCGGCTCAACTGTTTCCGAGTTTCTAGCGAGTTTTCTGGCGTGGCACCTTGCATGGCAGCCGTCAGCACTTCCTGACGCGTTCCTTTTCCTCTTCGTAGCGGAACCGAAATGCAAATGGGAAAGGTGCGCATGGCTTCTGTTTACCGCTGTGCCACGGAGAGATGTCACCTGGCGAGCAGCATTGTTAGGGTGCCTCGGTATGCTCCTGAGGCTCGCGCATGTAGAGGCACCCAAAACACTGTTCACTAGAAAGGTCCGTACGCATCGCTGGTTTAAACTGGGGTGCTTTGTGACATCCAACTGACAGGAGAAGCAACAGCGGTCCATTGTAGAAACGCGGCATGCGTTCTTAAAGCGTCAGCAGGCGATGACAATGAACACGTCCTCCCAAAACGTTCTGTACAGGCAGACGAACGCGTATTTGTGACAAGCACCTTTCCCTTTCGCTTTTCTAGAGCATTTAGCCACTGGCTTGTATAGGCAAATCTAAATATCAATTCTATAGGTACGGCACGTGATCCGTAAAAAGGATTAAAATAATCAGAATCGAAAAGGTCACGCAGTTTTCATTGTTGTCACACGTGCTACCAGTAATCGTGGGAGAGACTTCATTTGAGGCGCACGCGACGAGTGGGCCTCACAATGCTCAAGGTTGTAAACACATAGCAAAACTTTACGTGTTTATAATGTAGCTCATTCAGTATGCCCTTCAACATTGACAAAACAGCTACGTAGTACATTTTCGTACCACGACTATTTCTCGAGGTATTCAATATATTTCCATCAGAACACAAAGCTATACAAGCACCGAAGGCCTGCTTGGTTTGTCTTTTGAGAAGAACGATTCCTTAAACAGCTTCTTAGCAATATTGTTTAGATGAGTGCCGGTATGTTGATTTGAAATGTTTTCCTTGTTTATTTCACCTTATAAATAATACTCTTTAGCTTCTTATTATGACTTTTATGGAGCTAGTAATTTTTTTAGGTTCGTCGCAGTTCTCTTATTTCAGTGACGCTTGTGTACCAGCTCTTGCGGTCTGTTATAAAGAGAGATCGGGGTCTAGATAATAAATAAAAAAAATAGCCGTGCAGAAGCTATGAGTCATAGTCATCGCACAGAACTGATACTAAACAAATGCTTTCAGGGGCACTTGAAGCAATCATCTTAAATAGCGACAACTAGGACAACTGTGCCCTAAAACAGGAGACACTGTTCGTGGTTTAGTCTGTGATTTCTTTGAAGCTTAACTTTCCTAAATCGCCCTTTCAGACAAAAAAAAAACAGAGAGCCCTATCGATGTACGCCAAAAATAAATTGATATGCCTGTATTTTCATGAAAACTTTCTTCTTGGGTTGGAGGACCCCACAAGATAATACTGTTTTTTGCCCCTCTCCCCATCCCCCAGCCTTTTAGTTTCAGTGGTGCACTATGGGTTACTAGAGCATGCCAAGCAGTCCGAACAGGCGGTCCGACCCTGCAAATTCAGTCAGCAGTTATGCCCGAGTATAATCTCCAGTGTGCGTAATCGCACACTGGAGATCGCGCATGAAGACTGATCTGGGCTGTTTATTGCACCGCCTTACAGTGCGGGGCTAATAGTGTCGCACAATAGAGTAATACGAAATGAAACTGGAACAGTACTGCCCTTAAATAATTCAAGGAAAAGAATATGGAGAGTAGCGGCTTTCGGCTTTGAGTGTTGTTTGCAAGTTAGGCGCGCTGCGCACTTGGTTGGGAGAGCTAAGAGCAGTCTCTACGCAACTAGCTGTATTTGTGGCTGGCTCCAAGGCTATCAAAACAGGCAGGGCAGTATGGCACACATTTGGATCAGTTATCCACGAGTGGCATAGTAATAGTTTACGACTCTACTGTTACAGCTATGTAGAGTGATTAGTGTTGAGGTGGTCACCGTGACTACGGCAGACAGTGCAATAACTCGGACATACTGCAGCTGCTGACTGACCTGCGGTGCTCACAACAACTACCCGTGGTTAGATTAGCCCTGACGGCAGTTCTTTACAGCAACGTTCTCTCCGACATAGGGCAGTGTATACAAGAACGACACCCTTTGTCGGCATGTAGCTTCTGCTTAACCTGTCACAGCTGCACTAAATTATGCCAGCTTGCGCAAGGTGTGTCCGAAGGTGTCTTGAACAAATACTTTCCATAAGAACTTTACATAGCACTCTTCCAATGGTCTCATGCCGTGTGGTTCTCAATAGAAAGAGCAACCTTGAAATTTGTTTTTCGAAGCTTGCAGATCAGCTCTTGTTGAACTTGTTCTTCATGGTCTCCCTAGAACAAACTTTGCCACACCATATGAATCTGGATGGCAAGGCGGCCTGTACCTTTAAAGTGTGTCAGTGGGAACATTCATCATGCTTTCTTGAACGACATACTTTCTTGACATACTTTGTCTAACATGCTGAATAAACTGCTGCTGTGTTAATGAATAGTAGATATCTTCTACGTCTACGCTAAATCCAATCAATCTCTAGATTTTTTTTAGTTTTTTTTGCTGACCAAAAGAAAACGAGACCTTCAGAACTCAAAATAGTGAAAGGGTCTTCAATGCAAGGGTACAGCAGCATCTTAAGAAGAAACAATGACTCTACTAGTTGCCATGAACCTCGTTCAGAAACAATTCACCTGAAGGGCATAGCAGGTTTGTGTATTCCCATCTTCAAGAAGACCTGAAGGCATTAGATTTTTTTTGTATGAACAGAACATGCAAGCTGCTCCTGACTTCGTCATTTATGGCAAATGAATAGTGCGCTTTTTAGCTGCTAATAGTCATCCATCTGTTTCACGAAAAAAAATTCACAGTTTTTCTAACCTTCTTTGCGAGCCTGTCCTTTATAAACACTACGAAAAATACTTGTGTCTGATTCCAATATCCTAATGTTTCTGGACACAAGGTGACAAGTGACAGAGGTGATGCAAAATTAGTTGTCGTGGCGTTACCCCTGAGTAAAGCGTCAACGCATTCCCAACGTACTTTCCTTGGTCACTTTCAGAAGCATAACGAGCGACGTTCCTTGCCAAGGCGAGTCTCTACACGTTGCGCGTCGACGACTCTTTGCGAAAAAAAAATAAACGTCAATTCCAAGTTAGCACCCGCGTTGTAATCTTCCAAGGTGCTCGTTTTTTTGCGCTGTTTTACACTGCAGTACCAACAAGCTCAGCTTTGAGTACTATTTCAAATATGATGGCCTAAAATAATGCACTGGCCAAGAAAATTGCACCCATTCCGCAACACAGCCGGATGGACAACGTCGAAACGAAAGAAATACCCCGTACACATTGTGAGTATATTGTGCTGCTATATCGACGATAATAGCTGATATTATTTCAAAGCACCACTTCATCATTCTCAGGCACTGACTTAGTATATCGTGTGGCTAGCATGATATCAGAAAACCTTTATCGATGCATTTTGCTTGGATGACAGAAAAATGAACTTGTTCGAGAGGTTCTAAAGGCACATTTGCACACTTTTGCCGCTCGAAAAATTTCCTGCCGACAACTTCTTGAGTGCCATTGGTCACAACAGATGAATCTAACGCGTTGCTAATTCACTGTGTATTACTGAAAATCAGTGCGAGAAGACTGCGCAAAAACTAAGATTATATTTCTGCCTGTCGTGGCTGCCTTGGCCATTCGTTTTCATTTGCGTGACATTTATGAAGCTTGGCTTCATAAAAGTGGTTCAGATCACGTCTTTCAATCGATCCAGTTCGAGTGCACTCATCGTACCACCAATCGGAACGGTGGTTCAGCTATGTTTATAATATGAAGAAAGCTGTCAAGCTTCAATATTAACACACTTATCTCACTTGATCATGATTTCATAAATGCATATACCAAATGTTGCAAAATGTTGCATTACTACTTGGGAAACTTACTACACTCACATATGTTGTTTGGCAATTTATTACCTTTACATCCCCTTGTTATTCAGTAAATTCCTTACCTTCATGTTGCTGTAAATGTTGTTGAATTCGTTAGTACGAATACAACTAGGTTCGCTCAGTCAAATAGTTTTTTGCGACCAAAAATTTCTATGAAATATGTCAAGCAAAACAGAGAGGCGAGCTGGTCAGTACTGATTCTTTACGGCGTACAATTAGCGCAAAAAGAATAAAGACAAGAAAGTGTACACCACAAGCGCATGGCTGTCCGGCAAAAAGCTTGTGTCTTTGAAATTTCCGTTTGGGAACACCCTAAACTCGTATTTTAAAATGTTATCATGAAATAATTTTCCATTATTTTTGAACTATACCTGCTTCCATATTAGCACATAGTATAGCATTCAGTTTTCTCCTTGCCTTCGGTGATGCTATCTCGCGTGTTTTAAGGCAATGGGGTTGAAGAGCCCGTTTCGCCGAAATGCTGGTATCGATATCAGCGTCGGTGTAGGCATCTATGAGAAAAATATAAACATCTTGTGTGTGACCGCAAAAGAGAAATATGCAAAAAAATAAAAATCTGCGGTTAGAGTGAGAATGATACCCAGGCCGTTTCCGTGGTGAGCAGGTGTTCTACCACGCAGCTACGCGTTTGCTTGGAAATACAATTACATTGACTTCCAGTGTATGGAAATGCTGTGAAAGTAACGTCAATGCTTTACAAACACCCACGTCCTGCATACAGGCTTGAAAATGCAATATGTAACAACGCAGGTATATTGAGTGGCACTAGCGTACACTGGCATCGGGCGTCAAAACACGTCATTAAGATTTCGTGGTTTGAAGCCGGCCACCCATTGCAAAATGCATTGCTTGTTACTGCGCGTATTCCCATTACGAGCACCTAGTGGTGGCATAAAAATTTCTGAAAGATTTCACTGGCATAATTGCTCATGGTTCAAAGCATGCTACCCTTAACACAAAATGCAGTCCAATGCGAAAGCTCCACTGACAAAGCCACTTAACAATAAAAAGTATTCACGTTGTGGTTGAAGTACGCACTAGGGACAGCATATCGCTATCGCATTCAACTCTTAAAGTCAAAGCTGAAGCTTTTTCCCAATTTTTTAAACCGTTTGTAAGCATAGCTGCATTCGTTGCTTTAATTAGTGTACCACTCGAGCCTATACTGACGACTTTGCGTACTTTTTCATTAATTGTATTTGTGAATGTATAGTTATTACACACCTGTATAGTCAATCAATTCGTCTACTTACTACTTTTGTTTGTCTAATTATGATAAGATGTCCAACACAGTTGATAGTTTTCAACCCCCTTTTGAAAATATTGCACTTTATACATGTGAAGCACGAGTCTAAAATGAAAGACAAGTCAAACAACGTTTAGGCTGTGCTTGGACATATCTAACTGCTAATATGCGTGGATAGAAACTAACTTGTCACGATTGTGCAATTGTAATAAACTAATAATTTTTTTGTATTGAAAAAGGGTTTATTGGCTACTGTTGCGACGGTGGTCCTACGATGAAACATGATCGGGCAAGAGCAACGGTCAAGCAAATGCCGGCGATGATCAGCACGAGCCGAGCGAGAGAATCCCAGCACCCAGTACCCAAGCGGTGGCGATGTTGTTTGCCAACGATGCGTTTTCTTCTTCACAATTTGCCCCCGCCGAAAAAGAGCCATCCTGGCGACCTAAGAGTCTGAAGGCAGAGGGCTATGATATGGCTTATGGCGGGCGACGTGGACGATGTCACGTCCACGCCGGCGCATGTCGTCAGATGGGGAAAGTGGCTCGATGAGAAAATTCACCGGCGAGGTTTGTTCCAAAACGCGGTATGGGCCCTCGTACTTTGAAACGAGTTTTGAGGAAATGCAGGGGGTTTGGTAAGGAACAGCCAGCCATACAAGTGATCCCGGGGAATAGCTGGGGCTTTGTGAAGAGTCGGCGTTGTTTTCTTTCTGGCGCTGTTGTTCTTATGACGTAAAGGTGCGTGCGAGTTCACGGCACTCTTCCGCATTTCGGGCAGCTTCGGACACAGATGGGCATTCGGATGCGTCAGGACGGTATGGAAGGAGAGGGTCGATGGTGTGGGACGGTTCGCGACTATAAAGAAGAAAGGTGAAAATCCAGTGGTAGAATGTGCCGCGGTGTTATATGCGAACGTGATGAATGGAAGAATGCGATCCCAGTTAGTATGATCGGATGTCACCTACATGGCGAGCATATCGCCAAGGGTGCGGTTAAATCTTTCCGTGAGCCCGTTAGTCTGCGGGTGGTATGCCGTGGTCTTGCGATGAACAACATGGCATTCAGAAAGCAGAGACGTGACGACTTCTGATAGGAAGGCTCGACCTCGGTCGCCTAGTAGTTCTCGAGGTGCACCATGTCATAGTATGAAGCGATGAAGGATGAAGGATGCTACATCCCACGCAGTGGCACTTGGAAGGGCGGCGGTCTCAGCGTATCGTGTTAAATGGTCCACAGCGACTATGATCCCCCGATTTTAATCTGATGTTGTCGGTAGAGGACCATAGAGATCAATTCCGATCCGATCGAAAGGTTTGGCAGGACACGGAAGCGGTTGAAGCGCACCGGACGAGTGGAAAGACGGTGATTTGCGGCGTTGACAGTCAGGGCAGCCTATAACGAATTTTCGAACGAAATTATACATTCCGCGCCAGTATAAGCGATGGCGAATGCGTTCGTAAGTTTTAAAAACTCCGGCATGACCACATTGGGGATCGTCGCGAAAGGAGGCGCAGATTTGTGATCGCAAGCTGCGCGGGACAACCAAGAACCACTCACGACCTTCGGGGGCGTAGTTGCGTCGGTGTAGCAGCCGAACCCGAATAGCGAAATGAGCAGCTTGACGTCGGAGAGATCGTGGTACCGTAGTGGTTGACGATCCAGAGAGACAGTTAAAAAGGGAAGCGATCCACGGGCCCTTGTGTTGTTCACTGGTAAAGGAGTCGAGGTCGAGAGATGCGACGGAGTTGGTACCAGTGGTTCCGCAGGCCGAGTCGGGAGGTAAAGGCGAACGCGACAGGGCGTCGGCGTCAGAATGCTTACGTCCGCTGCGATAGATGACACGAATGTCGTACTCCTGGATTTGCAGTGCCCACCGAGCTAGGCGGCCAGAAGGATCTTTCAATGTGGCGAGCCAACAAAGTGCATGGTGGTCCGTTACCAGGTCGAATGGGCAACCGTACAAATAAGGGCGGAACTTGCGAAGCGCCCACACTATCGCCAAGCACTCGTTTTCAGTGACGCTGTAATTGGCCTCAGCTTTAGTAAGTGTGCGACTCGCATAAGCGACGACGTATTCGGAGTAGCCCGGCTAGCGTTGGGCGAGGACGGCGCCTAGACCAACCCCACTAGCGTCTGTGTGAACTTCCGTTGCAGCTGTTGGGTCGAAATGCAGAAGAATTGGAGGAGATGTTAGCAGACTACGGAGCGTGGCGAACGCGACGTCGCAGTCAGAAGACCAGGATGAAAGGTCTGCATCACCGCGTAGGAGTTTGGTCAGTGGTGACATAATCGACGCAAAATTTCGCACGAAGCGCCGGAAATACGAGCATAGTCCGACAAAACTGCGTAATTCTTTCAGTGTAGTAGGTTTCGGGAACTCAGCGACTGCTCGCAGTTTTGCAGGGTCGGGTCGAACACCATGCTTGGACACGATGTGCCCTAAGATGGACAGCTCTCGCGCGGCGAAACGGCACTTTTTAATGTTCAGTTGGAGCCCAGCGTTGGTTAAACACGTCAGAACCAGTTGGAGCCGAAGCAGATGTGTAGGAAAATCGGGAGAGAAAACGACAATGCGTCGAGGTAGCATAGACACACAGACCACTTCAGTCCACACAGTGTGTTGTCCATGAGTCGTTCAAACGTGGCAGGAGCATTACAAAGCCCAAATGGCATTACGTTAAATTCGTACAGGCCATCTGGTGTAATGAACGCAGTTTTCTGGCGATCAGCTTCTGACATAGGAACCTGCCAGTATGCAGATCGTAAGTCTAAGGAGTAGAAGAATTCGGCTCCTTGGGGGCTGTCAAGGGCGTCGTCGATGCGCGGTAATGGATAGACGTCTTTCCGCGTCACCTTGTTTAATCGCCGGTAGTCGACGTAAAATCTAATCGATCCATCCTTCTTTCGAACTATAACGACAGGAGATGCCCAAGGACTGTGCGATGGTTGAATAACGTGACGGCGTAGCATCTCTTTGACCTGGTCGTTGATGACGTGACGTTGTGCAGCAGAGACATGGTACAGCCTTTGACGCAATGGCTGGTGCGAACCAGTGTCAATGTATTGGTGCACTCTGGAAGTCCGACCCAATTGCGGCTGAGAAACGTCGAATGAATTCGCGAAGTGCTGGAGGAGATTAAGAAGCTCGGCGCGTTCATGGGCACTTAAGGTGTCGGTGATCGAACTCGAAAACGTGTCACTCGATGAGCATTCCAGTGGGGAAAGGGCATGAAGTTCGGTCGAGGCGCTACTGCACTATTCGTCTGGCATGTTAAGGAATAAAGAGGAATCGAGGTACTCCACTCGACCGAGACATTTGCCGGCAAGTAGCGTAAGCGGTGAAGAAAGGGGGTTGTGGACGAAAATATTGCTTCGGCCCGCAGTGACGTCAAGTGTAGCGAAAGGCAAGGAAACGGCTCTGCGGCTCATGAAAATGTCGGATTGTGTAAACATTACTGTAGCGTCGTTATGGTCATCACAGCAAACAGGGACAACGGCAAGAGAGGCTGGCGGAATTTCAGTGTCTTCACGTACGACGAGTTTTGGGGACCGCTCAAGAGTTTCGTGCAAAGGTTCGTCAGACAGGTGCGGAAATTGAACTTCAGCGCGTGCGCAGTCGATGACGGCATGATGATGTGACAGGAAGTCCCACCCGAGGATAACGTCATGCGAGCACACCGAAAGGACGACGAACTCGACAACGTACACAGAGCCTTGGATGAAAATGCGGGCTGTACAGGTGCCGAGAAGTCGAACTGGTTGTGCGCTATCCGTACGAAGCGATTGTCCAGAGAGCGGCGTGGTCACTTTGCGTAGGGAGCGGCAGGGCTGGGTGGCTATAACAGAAACGGCGGCACCTGTGTCGATGAGGGCAAAGGTAGAAACACCATCGACAGATATGGTGACGACGTTTGCAGGTGAAGTGCGAGGACTTGGGCATTTCGATGACGGCGCAGTTCTTGCCTCTGGAACTGCGGCGTTCTGTTTTCCCGGTTGGAGGAAGCGGGTCGGGGACGCATTGGAGACAGAGATCACCTGCGAGGAGACGGCGAGCGGGGAGAGTGAGTCGGAGCTGGGGGCTGAGGTGACTGAGACTCGGTAAGATTAGTGTAGCCATACTGCGGTGAAGGATAGGGAGCAGGTAGGTGCGTGGGCTGCAGGTCATACGGTAACGGCCAAGTAGCGTTGTGTTGCGATTGGAAGCGACGAGGACAATATCGTGCCACGTGTCCTGGAGTACCGCAGGCGTAGCAGATCGGTCGATTGTCAGCAGTGCGCCAGGGATTGATGACTCACGGTGCGGCCCAAGGTGTCGAAAGAGGGGTAGAGTGGGGAGCAACTGCGGCATGGGTGGCAAAAGCTGCTGGCGGGGTCTGCTGCGTACCACCTGGGCATAAGTAAGAGGCGCGGCCACGGGCTGCATAGCTGGCGCATGGGGAACAGGCATGGCCACAGGCTGCTGGTGGGCAGCGACGGGAACAGCCTGAGCTACCTCTTCGGCAATAACGTCGCGGAGTGGTGAGGGCAGACGAGAGGACGGCGGCTGCTGCGCGAAGGGAATCAACGGCAGCTGCCGAGCTACTTCTTCACACACAAAGTCTTTGATCTCTTGCAGGGTTGTTGAGTAATCAGGAACAGAAGTAAGACTAGATAGTGAGTCAGCGTGTGAGGAAAATGGCCGAGTCAGGGCACGCTGCTTCCTCAACTCGTCAAAACTTTGACATAAAGTCACAAGTTCCGCAACGGTGGCAGGATTGCGCGCCAGGAGCATCTGAAATGCGCCGTCATTTATTCCTTTGAGGATGTGTTGAATCTTCTCCGACTCGGGCATGGCGTTGTTCACACGGTTGCAAAGACCAATAATGTCTTCGATGTAACTTGTGAACGATTCAGATGGCTTCTGTGCGCGAGTCCGCAAGCATTGTTCGGCTCTGGACTTGCGGACAGCGGGTCGGCCGAAAACGTCAGCAAACGACGTTTTGAAGATGAACCAGGTCGTAATGTCATTTTTGTGGTTGTTATACCACATTTCGGCCACGTCAGTAAGGTAAAACACGACGTTAGTCAGTTTGTCTGCGTCATCCCACTTGTTGTTTGCGCTCACCAGTTCGTAGTTAGCGAACCAGCCTTCCACGTCGGTCTCATCAGCTCCGCTAAAGACTTTGGGCTCTCGCAAACGAAGAACGCCGGGGTTGCTGGGGGATGGTGTGGAAGAGCCAGGTTGCGCGTTGTTGGTAGCCATGATGGGAGGTAGCGTTCGGTTGCGCAGCTCCAGGTATAGGCGACGGCGAATGGCAGCACCCAGGTTCAGGCGACGGGGAATGTCAGCACCCTCCACCAATTGAAAAAGGGTTTATTGGCGACTGTTGCGACGGTGGTCCTACGAGGAAACACGATCGGGCAAGAGCAACGGTCAAGCAGATGCCGGCGATGATCAGCACGAGCTGAGCGAGAGAAGCCCAGCACCCAGTATCCAAGCGGTGGCGATGTTGCTTGCCAACGATGCGTTTTCTTCTTCACAGTATATATCTCTCCCCACCTTCACCTATGCATGAGTTAGCATTTCCAAAACTCGTGCGTCATTCACATTACCATCACAGGCCTTCCTACTTTCAAATTTTTTGCCCATGTGAAAATTGCATGTTATGACGCTAGCTGTCTCGCGTCCAGTTCTGGTCGGGAAAACATTGCTAATACTAAGATTGGTACCCATTGGGAAGCACTAATGCTTAATGTAACCCAGACAAAGCACTAGAAAAGTTCTGTTTTCTAATTTTGAAATCAGTTTCCTCTAGCGCTAAGGCTGTTAAGTGGCGAAAAACTCTCCGATTCACGGAAGAACTTGTTTGCTAACCAGCTCACGTAATATTTATAAAAAGAAACAGACGTTTTGTAAAAATTATTCAATGGTAGAAAAGTTGTGGTATTTGTTGCGCAACAAACTTTAAAAAGTTGAACTATGAGAACGAATTACACAAAGCTGAGAACAATTGCAATAAACAAAGGCTAATTTCTTATGAACTTTCAAACTAACCCCGAGGCCGCAACACCATTATTAAAGTAATCTGCAAGCAAGAAACGAGCACTGAGTTTGTTTTTATATAGAAAGTATTCAGTAAATATACTTGCATAAGGTGTATAGAAATAGCCAGCGTAGTGTCTTCAGTACTGCTAAGCATCATTATTCATACCATTTTTCTTTTTACCTTTTCAGCCGAATAAATCTGTTCTATGGTAATGAGCCCCAAAAACCAATAATCCGGTTCTGGGCGAAATATCTTCCTATCACTTAACACTTTCTGCTTCATGTATCGTGGAACTGTGAAGCATAATTAGGATAGATAATCTTTGAATGTGATTATCTCTGCTAGCTTAGTGAAGAAGCTGAATTTGATTCCTGCCTGAAAATAAAAGAAGACAAATTTCAGGAAGTCTATTTAGAGCGACTCAAAAATTTAAGCTAAAGTTCTGCTAAGAACGAAGTTAGGGAGGAGACAAGAAATGAAGTGAACAGTCACTTCATTTCACGAAAAACCACAAGAAAAACCACAAGACAAGAAAAGAAGTGAACAGTCGATTTTTTACTCATGAAAAACCAACGAGCCCAATACCTCACTTTGCGCTATTTACAGTGTGTCACATAAATTTGTATAATCAGTCTTTTTTGAGTTTTGACAACAAAATATGCATGCGCAAGCAGACTTGGTGAAAAATTCACTTCATGGTGGGCTGTTCCGAGTTTGCCATGACGATGTTCTTATCTTCGCGGTAAATTCGTGGTATTGTGAAAAGGCTGTTCCTTCCAAATTTCACTTAAGGTTTTCTGTAGACCTAGTTACTCGAGCGGTTTCGCATTTCGTCAGTCCCAAAATAGTACGTGTATGATCAAACTCTCAGCTCGAAAGGGCGGTGCCTGCCGTGATCCTGAACGGCTTGATATCGCTGCCGGACGCGCAGCTCTTTATTCTCCGAAGAAACTCAGCGGCCGTTCTAAAGCTGAGCGAAAGTGGGCGCCACGTGTTCACCACGGGGAAACTGCAGTGATCGGCGTCTTGGCTGCAGGTGCACCTTTTTCCTAGGCGCGGCGAGCAAATCGCGGCCGTAAATATAGCCGACACCTGCGGGACCATTCGGGCGCCATCTCCTGTGCCAGCCTCGCGCAGCTTTGTCTAATAAGCCTCGGCGTACAGAGCTCTTCGAGAAAGCTTCTAGAAAATCACTAAATCTGCTGTCGCGAAAAGTCTTCTCATGCACAGCACGCGTGGTGTTTGAACAGGCCACTCGGGAGCATTCCTCCACAATCTGCGCTGATTTGTACTTTACCGCGGGTTCTCTGCCAACTAATGGCTCATTGTTACATTTGTCCACTGAAGAAATATCAGTCTCACTCTGTCACTATACGACGATCAAACTGCATCTCAGCGTCGGCTTTACAGAGGCAAAATCGTCCATCGAATGTTTTGCATCAATGACCAAGCTAAGCCGGAACCGAAAAAGTGCAACCAAGACAGCAGGTGGCAATCGTGAGCTGTAGCTGTTACGCGTCGTGCTCACCACTATATCAATTGCACTGTTCGAGAAAGGAAGAAAATGCTGGAAGCAAAAGAATGCAGGATGTTTACCCCTTGACGTCCTCCGTAAGTAGGAAGTGTTGCGCATGTATTTCCGACATATCACCCAAGATGTAAAACATTTCTTTGAGGGCATTGCTAAAAGATGCCCGTTCAAGCTTCGCACAAGCAGTTCGAGAAATAGCTGTCCCTATAACAGCAGGGAAGCGTCGGCTAACGCATTTGAGTTTTCCACCTTGCAGGCTGTCATTTATTGAAATCTCTTCACGCTTCCTCGGTGACAACACGGAAAAGATTATGCCATTGAAAGCTGATAAATTTGCAAATCATCCTCGAATACGTCGCTCAGAACTACACCAGTTAAGCTCACATCTTCACAGACAGGTCCTGCAGCTTTTGACATAGATGGTCACATCGTCTTATATTTATCTTCAACTGGCCGATTTTTCTTGTAATGCAAGGCGTAGTGAAAAAAAAATTTCTATGGGGGGGGGGTAGGGCGGAGAGAGAAGCAGACACCTTTTTGAAATGGTCATCTTTGTAGAAGTGTGGCAGCTTGGGCTAGTTGGTATGGCATGACGATAGTTATAGCGCGAGAACAAAACGACAAAACAGAGACAAGAAGGACACGAAGGACACGAGCGCTAACTTCCAACTGAGTTTATTGCGCAGAGCGCGAAAATATATAGAGGAGACTGTAACCATGTGGCAAAAAACCATATGGCACAAAGAGCAGAACATGACTAAGAGAAAAACAAAAACAAAAAACAAAAGCACAGAAAAAAGGCAAAGCAAAAACCTATGAGAAAACAAAACAGAAAAGTAAAGCTAATATAATTACTTGCGCGCACCGAAACTTTCAAAGAACTTTAGTTCCTTCTCGAACAGAGACACGGAGGGCTTGCTAACGCAAAACACCTGTTCGCGTGCCTTGCATTAGCAAGGAAAACGAGTTGGAGTTCGTGTCCTGTTCTCGGCACCGTTCAAATTAATCAGCCTCCCGAAATATACAAACTCCCCGAAAACGCAGTCATCAACGGAATGCAGAGTTCAACATAGAAACAGGTATGCGGCATGCACCCGGGAAGTTGTCTATAGGACCCCCCCCCCCCCTTTCATGCGGTGCTTGTTATGTCGGAACGACCGGAAGATGTCTGAACGATCGGCTGAGAAAACACGTTAACAATGTTAGAAACGGGAAAAATGGTTTTCTTGCTCAGCACTGCACTGAATGCAATTGTGTGACCTTTTCAAGAACACAGCGACGCTGTACAAGCACAAAGCTGAGGTGTGGCAGCTTGGGATAGTTGTTATGGCATGACGATAGTTATAGCGCGAGAACAAAACGATGACACAGAGACAAGAAGGACACGAAAGACACGAGCGCTCGTGTCTTCCGTGTCCTTCTTGTCTCTGTGTCGTCATTTTGTTCTCGCGCTATAACTATCGTCACAAAGATGATCGCTTCCGAGCCATTGTCGAGGCCGCGCAGATGGCACGCGAACAGGTGCCTTGCATCAGCGAGCCCTCCGTGTCTCTGTCCGAGAAGAAACTAAGGTTCCTCGAAGGTTTCGGTGCGCGCAAGTAGTTATATTATCTTTACTTTTCTGTTTCGTTTCCAGATCGTTTTTTTTCTTTGCCTTTTTTCTGTTCTTTCGTTTTTTGTTTTTTGTTTTTCTCTTACTCTTAATCTGCTCTTTGTGCCATTGGGTTTTTTGTCACATGGCTACTGTCTCCTCTATATATTTTCGCACTCTGCGCAATAAACTCAGTTGGAAGTTAGCGCTCGTGTCCTTCGTGTCCTTCTTGTCTCTGTGTCGTCGTTTTGTTCTCGCACTATAACTATCGTCATGCCATACCAGCTAGCCCAAGCTGCCACACTTCTAAGTTACATTTCTAGCTATTCGGGCTCTTTTTCGTGTGTTTCTCTTCACCATTCAGTCCTCGTAACCCTCATCATAGTCTCGATTTGCCGTGCGCGCACCTTTCCCTTCTCCGTTCGCACCAAGAGGCTTTCTCTGGACGTTAAAGCCTTGTTTGGAGGTTACAACACCTCTATCGGCCATGGCATACGGGTGTGCAAAATTCTTCGGTCTGAATGGCATCGACAAGAGCGCACGTACCGGGACGCCCTGTATGTCCAACTTCAACAAACACTTCTTACACCGAGACTGAAGACAAGAAGATGGCGAGAGTACTGCGACCAAATCGAATACACTGCAAACAGCTTGTGGTCACGTGAGCTCACTGGCCTTCGTGCGCAGCGCCCAACCAAGCCCTGGCAATCAGGTGTGGTCCACTCATGCAGTGACGTCGTCCTCCCAGACTACGTTAACAACACCCTCGCCCTAGGTCTGAAGTTCGCCGTCGACCGAGAGAGGTCCGCACCCGAGCTTCTTTCAATGCTGCGCTCTGTTGCTGGCCGCGCTTCGCCGGAGGATTCGGGCAGGTGCATCTCAAAAGGCATCGACGTGCTCCTACGGGGTAATCCTACCAGCAACAGCCTTCCGGTGCGGAAGACGACCAAAATTATGAAAGACAATGAACTTTCTGTCGCGCTGTCAAATAAGGAGGGTGGTTTCGCCGTTCTTCCTAATTGCTTGTACCTAGAAAAGGCGGTCACAGCTATCAGCTCTGTTTTAAAATGTTGCACTGACATTCGTCTAGATGAGTAAAAACGCAGGCCAAGGAAATGTGTTGTGAACCTGAGTTGAAACAGTTAGCACAGCATATTAGCAAAAGTGACAAAAATGGGCTCAGCATGTTTTTTTCTGCCAAAACACGTAAGGTTGACATGCCCTTCCGTATCATTGTGAAAAAAAGTGGTACGCGGCAAAAGCAACTCGGCTTGTTTATTCAGACCCATCTAAAGTGTCTAAAGATTGATGACCCATTTTTGATCAAAAACTTGCAGGCTCTGACAGTATCTTTTAAACAGTCAAATCAATCTAATCTTTTCGGTTTTTCAATTGACATAAAGGACCTATACACCTCTCTGCCTCATGATGAGGTATTAGAATGCATAAGGGATAACATAGAAATCTTAGGGGAATTGAACTTCCAATAAAAAACTGGCATCAGAGCGCGAGATTTTCTTGATCTGGTTTTGCTGTACCCTATCTCTACTTTCGTTCAATGGAATTATTGCATTTATCTGCAGAAAAAGGGTGTTTCAATCGGCTCATGCATAGCCCCTCTACTCAGTGACTTTCTATTGGCAAAAATGGGCCAAAAACTGCAGAAAAAGGTAGAAGGCTCGCATGTTGTCAAAATATTCAGATACGTTCATGATTTCTTGGTCCTTCTAAATTGTAATTCTTCTATGTTCCACTCGATTGCGACTCAAACCATAGGTATGTTCGAAGATTGTTTAAAGCCTCTCGTGTTGACACATGAAATGCCCGAGAATGACAAGATACGCTTTTTGGATTTAAGACTGTTTTTTTAGCTCACAGCACATCTCTTGGTGTTATGAAGCACGTGCGCAGAAACCTCTACTTCTTTTTTCTTCCGCTCACAGCAAGTTAGTTAAGCGATGGTTAGCACGAACCTGTCTTGAGAATGCCTTAATTAGGTCGTGCGCCCATAATACCTCTGCGACCTTCAAAGCTCAAGTTTCCCGGCTTAAGGCTTCGGGTTTCCCCGAGGCGTTTATCGTTTCCGTTGCTGAGACTACCCTGCTCAGCTAACTGAGCAGGACTAACAAGGCAGAGCAGAGGCAGCGACAGCATCCGAGCAACACGAATACAGAGCGTGAAAGGATAGCCGTGATTCCATACAAACACAAGATATCACACAGGCTCAAAAAAATCGCAAAACGAGTTGAAGTTCGTGTCCTGTTCTCGGCACCGTTCAAATTAATCAGCTTCACCAAATCTACACACCCCCTCAAAACGCAGTCATCAACGGAATGCAGAGTTCAACATAGAAACAGGTATGCGGCATGCTCCCGGGAAATTGCCAATAGGATCCCCCCCTTTCAGTGCTTATGTCGGAAAGACCGGAAGATGTCTGAACGATCGGCTGAGAGAACACGCTAACAATGTTAGAAACGGGAAAGATGGTTTTCTTGCTCAGCAGTGCACTGAGTGCAATTGTGTGCCCTTTTTCAAGGACACAGCGACGCTGCACAAGCAGAAAGATGAGCGCACCCGAGTCATTGTCAAGGCTGCGCAGATGGCATGCACGCGAACAGGTGCCTTGCATTAGCAAGCCCTCCGTGTCTCTATCCCAGAAGGAACTAAGGTTGTTCGAAGGTTTCGGCGCGCGCAAGTAGTTATATTATCTTTCCTTTTCTGTTTCGTTTCCTTATAGTTTTTTTCTTTGCCTTTTTTCTGTGCTTTTCTGTTTTTTTTCTCTTACTCATGTTTTGCTCTTTGTGCCATATGGTTTTTTGTCACATGGTTACTGTCTCTATATATTTTCGCGCTCTGCCCAATAAACTCAGTTGGAAGTTAGCGCTCGTGTCCTTCGGGTCCCTCTTGTCCCTGTGTCGTCGTTTTGTTCTCGCGCTATAACTATCGTCAGGCCATCTTTGGCTCTGTATGCCATGGCGAAAAAGAAACGTTCGGGAAGGGTAGGAGGGTCACGGGTCAGTGTGCTGCCCCCTGACTACTTCGCTGCCTTACCATCTTGAACGAACAAGCATGTCAGCTGAACTGCACGCGATAAAGGAAGACATTCTTTAAATTCAGCCGCAAGCTCCCAGATGGGTCGTTATAATGGGTTCACAAGCAGCCTTAAAGTGCTATAGAACTCTTCAACCACATCTGGTAGCTCAACGAATTAGCTACATCGACATATGATTGCTGTTTCTGCTCACAGTAAAGAGTGTTTACCAGCATAAACGACGGTATATGATTTGATTTGGTGGGTTTAACAGAGTGTTTACCAGCATAAACGACGGTATATGATTTGATTTGGTGGGTTTAACGTCCCAAAACCACCATATGACTATGAGAGACGCCGTAGTGGAGGGCTCCGGAAATTTCGACCACCTGGGGTTCTTTAACGTGTGCCCAAATCTGAGCACACGGGCCTACAACATTTCCGCCTCCATCGGAAATGCAGCCGCCGCAGCCAGGAATCGAACCCGCGACCTGCGGATCAGCAGCCGAGTACCTTAGCCACTAGACCACCACGGCGGGGCTAAACGACGGTATAGGAGGGTACAGGAGAAGGGACGAGACAGAGCGCTGAACTGCCAACAATTTATTTCTTGCGAAGGTCTTCGCTTTTATACAGTTACCAGTCGCAACAGTCATGCGCGAAACACAATGACAATGCATAAGTACTTCACACCGACAAGCAAAGGAACAACTTTTCTTTATCGGCGAGCGCGAAAGAAAGGGTGCTAACACAAGCATCTTTCAATGAGCAAATCTTTGCTGCCTCTATGATCTCGCGTGTGGTGCGATCCCTGCATCTTGCTACAATAGTACACTATAAAAATATTGGCCAGCAGCCACACGTGCTGCAGTGAACGGACAGTCATCCTTGTTTTTAATGATCCACATTGTACATATGTTCCCTCAGCCTCTCATTTATACAACGACCTGTTTGACCAATGTGATACCTTCCACACGATAACAGCAGCCGACACACTACATTTAAGATGCAATCTCTAAATTTATTTGCATGTTTTGTAGTGCAACCGATGGTAGGTCTGGACGGAGGACTGGACAGCTTGCACAGGCGACTCAATTTTTGAGGAGCCGTATGAAGACCACCTTCATATTGACTCGCTGTGCCACTTTCTTAAGATTGTGCGCTATCTTGCGCATATACGAAAACACAGCGAAAGCCTATCTAGCTGCGACAGGTTCGACTACGCTATCGTTCCGTTTGGCCTGAAGTTCACGCAGCAGGCCTTCGGCAACGGAAACTTGCACGTGGTTGGGGTAACCAGCCGACGTCAGCATTGAAGATTGCTCAAGAAAGCTTTCTGTAAGCTTGTGCACACAGGATTTTCGCAAGGCACTCACGAAGCAAGATTTTGCGATACCTCGCCTAACTAACTTAGAATGCGCGGTATGAAATGGCAAAACAGGCTTATTTCCACGCGGTTCATACATCCAGCAAGTGCGTCCATTATTCAGAAATAGCTTAAAGTGAAGGAACCTGATTTAACAATTCCAGAAAGTTTATGAGTAAGCTCAAAATCTTTGAAACCATTTCCCACCAGGTCTAAAACTGCAAGAGCGTCATTTTTATACGATGCATCATCTGTGTCCATAAAAATTAAAACAAAAATAATCTACGTATCTGAAAACGTGCGTCACATTAGTTTTAGTGAAAACCTCCGCAATGAATCTGTCTAATTTGCCTAAAAACAGGTCATTGACGATGGGAGCGATGCAACAACCAATTCAGATGCCGGATTTTTGAAGGTGAGCTTACCCATCTGATAGGATGTACGTCGACTGAAGGTAAAACTTTAGAAGCTCTAAAACCCACTGAGGCTGACGCCAGACTGGGTCTGGAATTTTGAGCTGCCAAAGTCATCTACATATTCTCTAATGCATTGTAACCATTAGTCATGCGGAATAGAATAGTACAGGTCCTTGACATCTACAGAGAAGGCGAATAAAGTCTTATTCCAACACGATGAAGTAAACTCCTGGACTTCACATGAACTTTTTACCAGATATGGATCGTTCACTTCTAGGCATTTCATGGTTTTCTTCAAGTAGAGCGCAACACATTTTGCCAGGTATTTCTTTCAGATAAAATTAGCCTAAAAGGCATGTCGACCTTATGCGTTTTCGCGCTGAAGAAGGCTTCAAGGAAATCTTCCTTGGCATCTGACATGTTCTTATGAACAGTTACAAGATTTAACTTGCGAATCAGGCTCTTAGCTTTACTTTTGAACTTTTTCGCCGACACTTCAGCATGACAGTTAAAGAGGGCTGAAACCGTGCGACAAGCTTTTCCCCAGTACTTTTTAAGGCACATCCCGGCAAAGCCTCCCTCCTTGTCAGCAGGTAACACACATACTGATTGCCCCTTCATAAAGTCTACAACGCGTTTTAACGAAAGAGTCGAAAGGCTCGCCTAACACCGACTTAGGACATCTACGCCGTCCGCTATGCAGCGGTCTTGCTCTTCTGGTGGAGCACGCCGAGAGACTTGTCGTACGGTAGCCTAAAGGTCGTGCGGGGAACACTAAGGCTCCACCACAAACTTCGGTCCCAACGAAAGCACTTTAGAGACATGCTGGAGCAAGTACAAGTCTTCCTGATTGCAGATCGGCCATTTCGGCGGTTGCTGTCACGTGGGCGCTAGGTTGCGGAGCCGAAGGAGCTCAGTCTTGCAGAGGAACTAGGTTGACATATAAATATGCCACCGAAGTTCTCGCAGATTCTTCGCAACGTTAACAGGTGTGCTGGAGATCTGTACGTGAGCACAGAAGTACTAATTGTAGAGCCGTCTTTGTCTTTGCAACTCCGACCTCAAGATCTTGCAGGTCTTTGACCTGTGTCCTTGTGACGGCGCAAAGCTTTGCTTGTCGGTGTGATGTACTTATGCATTATTATTGTCTTTCGTACATGACTGTTGCGACTGGTAACTGTATAAAAGCGAAGACCTTCGTAAAAATAAATTGTTGGCACTTTAGTGCTCTGTCTCGTCTCTTCTCCTGTCCCCTCCTGTCCCATTCTTTGCGTTGGTAAGCACTCTTTATCATATTATACCAACACGCCCAATCCTACTGTATCTTGAGTTTCATTTCTAATACAACGTGCTTTTCCCTGACTTATTCGCTCCAACCTCATGTTGTCAACATGATCGCAGTTACCACTTGACGAGTACGCGCTATCTCTTTTTGCACAAAGAAAAAAGTGCTTCCAGAGTTTGTCACCTGTTCGATGGGTTTACGCCGTTCCAAGGACACGGGTCAAGCATCTGCAAGATCTTGAGGTCGGAGTTGCAAAGACAAGTACGGCTCTACAATCAGTACTTATGTGCTCACGTACAGATCTACAGCACACCTGTTAACGTTGCGAAGAATCTGCGAGAAATTTGGCGGCATATTAATATGTCAACCGAGTTCCTCAGGAATACTGAGCTCCTTCGGCTCCGAAACTTAGCGCCCACTTGACAGCAACCGCCTAAATGGCCGATCTACAATTCAGGAAGACTTCGACTTGCCCCAGCATGTCTCTAAAGTGCTTTCGTATGGACCAAAGTTTGCGGTGCAGCCTAATAGTTCCCAGCACGACATTTTAGCTACTGTAAGACAAGTCTCTCGGCGTGCGCCACCAGAAGATCAAGAACGCTGCATAGCGGATGGCGTAGATGTCCTAACCCCCAATGCAGAGATGTTACTTGGCTCGCGACTTCACTTAGATTGAGCAAGTCGGTGTGAAACAAGCAGCGGACTTCAAAACGGCCAAGTCAGCCTTCGCGTTTCATAGATGCTCAGGCTTTCTTGCTTGGTCAAGTCAAGAACGAGCATCAAAGCAGAAACACGCTGCTCGCCTACTAACGAGGTTAATAATGAAGTTGTTCGCGTAAGGCATGCATTACATAAAAAATACCATACGTTTTAAAATAACTCTAAAAACGAAGGGCCACAAGCATATTCCTGCCATTTTACGGCTAACGAGCGGCACGTGGTGCCTGCCGCCACAGCGATGCGCAGTGTTGCTTCTGTAAAGCGTTCGTTGCCCGCTGGTTTTTGCGGCCACCCAAATGCGGCGCGTTTCTCCACGGTTGCTTGTTTGGAGGCGAAGCAAGCATCACGCTGGGTTCTTTCGTCGTTTTTTTTAGTCGAACGCCACGGCATGTATACGGGCTGACCCAGCTCACGAGGTGACGCGATTTTCACGGTATTTGCCTTTCTGTTCGCCTGTGTGCATGCCTGTAGTGGGCTAGGTCGCAGTAATATATGAAAAAAAAAAACAAGTTCTGGGAACAAATGTGATTCGTATCCTTTTGTTGAGCTTGGTAAAGAAGAGAAAAAGCGGGGGTAAGGACATTGCCCTGAGCAGAATTCTGTCTCGCAGGGTGCAGCAGTGTCTCGCTGCATGATGGTGATGTGGATAAAAAAAACGTGATAAGGGTACCTCTTTTTTATGTGTGTGGGATTTTACGTAGTGTTGTGCTACAAACGATGCCTTTATGAGCGAGAGACAGCACCCTAGACGGGACGAAAGGATAGACGAGGCACACAGACACAGCGCCGAGTCAATTTTGTACCGAAAGAGGCAGAAATTGTCGTCGTGTTTAAGAAAAACGGAAATGGCCTTTGCGCTTACGCAACACTTGGGCGTCGTCCGCACCGAAGCTATTAATACGCACGTGTGTGTAGTCGACACAGCCTGTAACACCAGGGAACTCAGCCACTTCATAAAAGTCCTGCATAACTATAGAAAGTGCTGCTGGCTGCGGAAAGCGCACCAGCATTGCGTACAGGTTCTTTGCGATGAGTAGCGTAACTTTTTCTACTGCATGGCAAACTGTCGACTACGGAATGCGGACGAGATTCCCGGTGACTGTTTGGAATGTGCCAGCGCCTTAAAACCCGAGAGTCATCAGTAGCTGTAACACTGGGGGCACATGCTGTCCTGGGTCGTCACCACCTTCACGGAGCGCCAACATACCCAGCAGCTGCCGCACGGCGTTCTTCGTGAATCTGTACCGAGCATGGAATTGTTCCTCGTCGTACAACTTCATCGGATTTCCTCGGTCACGTAAAGCGGCTCCAAGAATCTTCGGCAGGCAGTGCGCCTCAAAAAATGCTACGCTTATGGCAAGGCAAGCCAACTCAAAAGCGGCCACCCTCCGCGCGACGTTAATTCGAGAGGTGGCCATGTTGGAATAACGCATGAAGTCGCTTTCAAGCAAGCCCCGCAGCTGACTTGAAACTTGTCCTGACTTCAGCCGAGCCAAGTCGCCTTCAAGTCATCCGCAAGTTCGAGGACGATTTATGCTTACCGGCGAGACTGTCTTGAGTCAAGAACGAGTCAAGTACGAGTCAAGTAACATCTCTGCATACAGGGGTAAGTTGGTGTAAGGCGAGCCTTTCGACGCATCCGGCCAAACGCATTATAGAATTTATGAAGGGACAATCATGTGTGTTACCTGCTGACCATGAGGAAGGCTTTGCCGTGATGTCCTTTAAATGGTATCAGGGAAAATCTTGTCACAAGGTTTCGGCCCTCTTTAACTGTCATGCTGAAGTGTCGGCAAAAAAGGTCAATTGTAAAGCTAAGAGCCTGCTTCGCAAGGTAAACCTTGACCGAAGTTCGTGGTGGAGCCTAAGTGTTACCAGCACGACATTTTGGCTACCGTAAGACAAGTCTCTCCGCGTGCTCCACCAGAAGAGCAAGAACGCTGCATAGAGGACAGCGTGGATGTCCTAAGTAGCTGTAAGGCGGGCCTTTCGACACTTCCGGTAAACGCGTTATAGAATTTATGAAGGGGAAATCATTATGTAGGTCACCTGCTGACAAGGAAGGAGGCTTTGCCGTGATGTCCCTTAAAAAGTATCGGAGAAAAGCTTGTCGCACGTTTTCGGCCCTCTTTACTGTCATGCTGAAGTGTCGGCGAAAAAGGTCAAAAGTAAAGCTAAGAGCCTGCTTCGCAAGGTGAATTTTTACCAAAGTTTGCTGTGGAGCCTAACCCCCGAATGCAGAGATGTTACTTGGCTCGCGACTTCGACTTGACTAGAGCAAGTCGGCGTGAAGCAAGCAGCGGACTTCAAAACACCCAAGTCAGCCTTCGCGTTTCATAGGTGCTCAGGCTGTCTTGCTTGGTCAAGTCAAGAACGAGCTTCAAAGCAGAAACACGCTGCTCGCCGGCTAACGAGGGTAATAATGAAGTTGTTCGCGTAAGGCATGTGTTACAGTAAAAAAGACCATACGTTTAAAAATAACTATAAAAACGAAGGGCCGCAAGCATATTTTTGCCATTTTACGGCTAACAAGTGGCACGTGGTGCCTGCCGCCACAGCGATGTGCAGTGTTGCTTCTGTAAAGCGTTCATTGCCCGCTGGTTTTAGTGGTCACCAAAATGCGGCGCGTTTCTCCACGGTTGCTTGTTTTGAGGCGAAACAAGCATAGCGTTGGTTTTTTCGTCGTTTTCTTTTTTTTCAATCGAATGCCATGGCGTGTATTTGTGCTGACCTGGCTCACGAGGTAACGCGATTTTCACGGTATTTGCCTTTCTGTTCGCCTGTAGATATGCTTGTAGTGGGCTAGGTCGCAGTTACATATGAAAAAAGAAACAAGTTCTTGGAACAAATGTGATTCGTATCCCTTTGTTGAGCGTGGTAAACAAGAGAAAAAGCGGGTGTCAAAACATTGTCCTCAGCAGAATATAGTCACGCGGGGTGCAGCAATGTCTCGAAGTATGAAGTTGAAGGGGATCGAAAAACCCGTGATAGGGGCACCTCTTTTTTATGTGTGTGGAATTTTACGTAGCGTTGTGCTAGAAACGATGCCTTTTTTAGTGAGAAACAGCGCCCTAGACAGGACGAAAGGATAGATGAGGCACACAGACGCAGCGCTAGTTAATTTTGCACCGAAAGAGACGTAAAATGTCGTCGTGTTTTAGAAAAAAACAGAAATAGCCTTTGCGGTTACGCAAAACTTCGGCGTCGTCCCCACCGGGGCTATTAATACGCACGTGTGTGTAGTCGACACAACCTGTAATGCCAGGGAACTCAGCAATTTCATAAAAGTCGCGCATAACAAGAGAAAGTGCTGCCGGTTGCGGAAAGTGCACCAGCATCGCGTACAGGTGCTTTGCGACGAGTAGCGCAACTTTTCCTACTGCACGGCAAACTGTCGACTACGGAATGCGGACGAAATTCCCGGTGACTGTTTGGAATGTGCCAGCGCATTCAAACCCGAGAGCCATCCGAAGCTGTAACACTGGTAGCACAGGCTGTCCTCAATTGTCCCCACTTTCACGGAGCGGCAACATAGCCAGCAGCTGCCGCACGGCGTTCTTCGTGAATCTGTATCGAGCGTGGAATTGTTCCTCGTCATACAACTCCATCGGATTTCTTCGGTCACGTAAAGCGGGTCCAAGAATCTTCGGCAGGCAGTGCGCCTCAGAAAATACTACGCTTATGGCGAGGCAAGCAAACTCAAAAGCGGCCACCCTCCGCGCGACGTCCATTCGAGAGGTGGCCATGTTGGAATAACGCATGAAGTTGCTTTCAAGCGAGCCCCGCAGCTGACTTGAAACTTGTCCTGACTTCAACCGAGCCAAGTCGCCTTCAAGTCGTCCGCAAGTTCAGGAACGATTTATGGTGACCGGCAAGACTGTCTTGACTCAAGAACGAGTCAAGTACGAGTCAAGTAACATCTCTGCATTCGGGGGTAAGTGTTTCCAGCACGAAATTTTGGCTACCGTAAGACAAGTCTCTCGGCGTGCTCCACTAGAAGAGCAAGAACGCTGCAAAGGGGACCGCGTAGATGTCCTAAGTAAGTGTAAGGCGGGCCTTTTGACGTATCCGGCCAAACGCGTTATAGAATTTATGAAGGGGCAATCATTATGTGTGTTACCTGCTGACAACGAGGGAGGCTTTGCCGTGATGTCCCTTAAAAAGTATCGGGGAAAAGCTTGTCGCATGGTTTCGGCCCTCTTTAACTGTCATGCTGAAGTGTTAGCGAAAAAGGTCAAAATTAAAGCTCCTTGTAAGTGTCTATAAGAACATGTCAGATGCCAAGGAAGATTTCGGTAAACCTTCTTCAGCGCGAAAACGGATAAAGTCGACATGCCTTTTGGGCTAATTGTATCTGAAAATAATACCTGGCAAAAGTGGGTTGCGCTCTACCAGGAGAAAACCTTCAAATGCCTAAAATTCAAGGATCAATTTCTGGTAAAAAGTTCATGTGAAGTCCAGGAGTTTATTTCGACGCGTTGGAATAAGACTTTATTCGCCATCTCTGTAGACGTCAAGGACCAGCAGTATTCTATTCAGCATGACTCATTGTTACAATGCATTGTAGAATATGTAGATGACTTTGGCACCTCAAAATTCCAGACCTGGTCTGGCGTCAGCCGCAGTGGGTTTTAGAGCTTCTAAGGTTTTACCTTCAGTCGACGTACATCCTATAGGATGGAAAAGCTCACCTTCAAAAATCCGGTATCTGAATTCGTTCTTGCATCGCTCCCATCATCAGTGACCTGTTTTTAGGCAAATTACACAGATCCATTTTGGAAGTTTTCACTAACACTAATGTGACGCACGTGTTCTGATACGTAGATGATTTTTTAAAATTTTTATGGACACTGATGTCGCATTGTAAAGAATGGTGCTCTTGCAGTTTTAGACCTGGTGGGAAATGGTTTCAAAGATTTTGAGCTTACTCATGAACTTTCTGAGAATTTTGAAATCAGGTTCCTTCACTTTAAGCTATTTCTGAATAATGAACACACTTGCTTGTTGTATCAACCGCGCGGAAATAAGCCTGTTTTGCCATTTCATTCCACGCATTCTAAATTATTCGTGAATGCCTTCGAAAATTCTGTGTGCACAAGATTACAAAAAGCTTTGTTGAGCACTTTTCAAGGCTGACGTCGGCCGGTTACCCAAACCACGTGCAAGTTTCCATTGCCGAAGAAGGGTACGATAACGTAGTTCAACCTGTCACAGCTAGACAGGCTTTCGCCGTGGTTCCTTATAGGCACAAAATAGCACACAATCTTAAGTGGCACAGTGAGTTAATGTGAAGGTGGTCTTTACAGCCCCTCGAAATTGAGTCACCTGTGCAAGCTGTTCGTTCCTCCGTCCAGACTCACCCTCGGTGAGTCTGGACGGAGTCTGGTCGAACTTTCCGGAGCCCTCCACTACGGCGTCTCTCATGATCATATGGTGGTTTTGGGACGTTAAACCCCAGAAATCAATCAATCAAATCATCCATCCATCCGTCCATCCATCCATCCATCCATCCATCCATCCATCCATCCATCCATCCATCCATCCATCCATCCATCCGTTCATCCATCCATCCATCCATCCATCCATCCATCCATCCATCCATCCATCCATCCATCCATCCATCCATCCATCCATCCATCCATCCATCCATCCATCCATCCATCCATCCATCCATCCATACATACATACATACATACATGCACACACACACACATACATACATACATACATACATACATACATACATACATACATACATACATACATACATACATACATACATACATACATACATACATACATACATACATACATACATACATACATACATACATACATACATACATACATACATACATCATCATCATCATCATCAGCCTGACTACGTCCACTGCAGGACAAAGGCCTCTCCCATGTTCCGCCAGTTAACCCGGTCCTGTGCTTGCTGCTGCCAATTTATACCCACAAACTTCTAAATCTCATCTGCCCACCTAACCTTCTGTCTCCCCCTAACCCGCTTCCCTTCTCTGGGAATCCAGTCAGTTACCCTTAATGACCAGCGGTTATCCTGTCTACGCGCTACATGCCCTGCCCATGTCCATTTCTTCTTCTTGATTTCAGCTATGATATCCTTAACCCCCGTTTGTTCCCTAATCCACTCTGCTCTCTTCTTGTCTCTTAAGGTTACACCTACCATTTTTCTTTCCATTGCTCGCTGCGTCGTCCTCAATTTAAGCTGAACCCTCTTTGTAAGTCTCCAGGTTTCTGCTCGGTAGCTAAGTACCGGCAAGATACAGCTGGTATATACCTTCCTCTTGAGGGATAGTGGCTATCTACCTGTCATAATTTGAGAGTGCGTGCCGAATGTGCTCCACCCCATTCTTATTCTTCTAGTTACTTCAATCTCGTGATTCGGCTCTGCGGTTATTACCTGCCCTAAGTAGACATACATACATACATGCATACATACATACATACATACATACATACATACATACATACATACATACATACATACATACATACATACATACATACATACATACATACATACATACATACATACATACATACATATATCCGCCCCACCGCAGTGATCTAGTGGCTAAGATACTCGGCTGCTGACCCGACGGTCGCGGGATCAAATTCCGGCGCTCTGGTTGTTGCATTTTCGACGGAGGCGAAAGTGCTGTAGGCCCGTGTGCTCAGATTTGGGTGCACGTTGAAGAATCCCAGGTGGTCGAAATTTCCGGAGCCCTTCATTACGGCGTCTCTCATAATCATATGGTGGTTTTGGGACGTTAAACCCCACAAATCAATCAATGAAATCATCCATCCATCTATCCATCCATCCATCCATCCATCCATCCATCCATCCATCCATCCATCCATCCATCCATCCACTCATCCATTCATCCATCCATCCACCCGTCCATCCGTCCATCCATCCATCCAACCGCCCCGCCGCGCCATCCGCCCTGCCGCGGTGGTCTAGGGGCTAAGATACTCGGCTGCTGACCCGACAGTCGCGGGATCGAATTCCGGCGCTCTGGCGGTTGCATTTTTGACGGAGGCCAAATCACCGTAGGCCCGTGGGCTCAGATTTGGGTGCTACGTTAAAGAGCCCCAGGTGGTCGAAATTTTCGAAGCCATTCACCACGGCGTGTCTCTTAATCGTGTGGTTGTTCCAGGATTGAAAACACTACATATCAATCAAATCAAATTCTCATATAATTAGGAGAACCATTCTGATTTGCTGTGTCACCAGCGCGTTACATACAAAGTAATTCCAGCTTCACAATGAAGAACGCATTAGGATATACTTTTCTTACCAGATAAATAACCATGATCGCCATATATGATATGCCTGAGCACCCTTCGAATGCTGTTAAGAGCAGTGCTACTGACTCTCGGCCAACTGCCTCGCATGCATTACGTCTGGCATTTTTATAATTCCTCGATGTACTCGTAACCCTGCGCCGCCGCTGTATCGCCTGCGCTTGGTTGAAGCCACGTGCTCCCGCCTGAACGAACGATCCCTTTCCGGCTCTTCTGGAGACCGTTCTACCAGGAAAATTGGAGCCTTCCGGTTTAAATTACGATCTCGGTGCACGAGAGACTCTGTTTCCACGTAAAGATTCGTGTGAGCGTGAATATCGCTCAGACAATAAAAACAAACTCCGTCACAGATTTAGCCAAAAACAAAAAAAGCAGAAGTTTCGAGAACGCTTTGGATCAAAGGTTTGGATTCGGAAACACTGATATTTTTTAAGGCCAACAATTTCAAGCATGACGCGTCAACGCACACTATCGTAAAAGAATTAAGCCTGAGGTGACGTGTAGCAGACGAAGCTCGGAAGCTGGCATTGTTTTAAAAGCGACGCATTCTTTTGATTTTATGAGGCCTAACGAATTAAAGAGACTGAGGCTTTATCAGAGACGCCATAGCGTACGGTCTCGGACAATATTCACCATTTTGCGTGCCCTGACGTTGCGCTGTACAGAGGCATCTATTACTTCGTCTATGCGCAAGGCAATCTAGCTTTCAGGTTATTTAGAGCGCGCAGACATCAGTTGTTCAGTGGAGTTGAAAAATGCAACCTTGCCCGCCAGCTGTTATCTGTGCGTAAATTCGCTACCAAATAACAAACGTGTGTGCCGGCTGCTGCGGCAACACAACAACAAAAAGTGTTTTTAAATGCAAAAGATTCGTGTTGAACCACAGGCACTCAAGATCTGTCTGTCCAAGCTGCGATCTAGGCTGCTGTACTCTCGCGGTCAGTTAGTCAACTAGGTATGTACTAAAATTTGTATTCCATCATATGAGCACGTCATGTTCATAATGTTCATAATGATCATACGTAGGACTTGAACACGATATAAATGTCCTATACGCCATACCACAAGTAACAAGTTGACATCGTCAATCTGTGGCAGTCATTTCACCACCATGCTATGTTTGACAAATGCTGCTTTCAAGGTGAGTTATATGCGCGAAAATGCTTCGTATTAAATGAACAACTCCGGCGGTAATGAAGCACACAACACAAATCCACAGAGTGACCTGTCCCACGGTCTTTTTGGCATTCTCCCTGCCTATGGTTTACTTCAAAGCAATATTGTCATTGCTCAAGAGTACAGCAGTCAGCACCTTGATCTCGAATGCTCCGACGCACGGCCGAGCATTAGAGGTAAAGGTGCAGACGGCTGTACATAAAATTCCATGCATACCTTAAGGGAGTCCCGCTTTTACTGATTGCGTGTATACACTCCAGATTTTCAACCTGTCTTTAAGCGGTAAGGTAACTTTATAACTCAAGCGCCATTAAACTAAGACAAGTAGACAAGTAGCCACATTTGAAAAGATTGGGTCAAAAGGATCACGAACCCAATATTTCCTCGAAAGTGAGTTTGATTTATGTGCACAGACATAACAAAGGTACGGACGAAAATATACAAGTTGCCAATTGTTTGGTTTATAGCAAAACATGTATAATTTCTCAAAAATGATAAGCCTCACATAACAAAAAAATCGATTACAGAAGCGTACGTTTTACAATCAGACGAAACCTGTGCAAGTTTTGCCGCAGGTGAAAGTTGTTATATCAGTAAGCGTATGAGGCTGGCATTTCGCCATAAATGCGTCAATAATGCATACGTGATTTCTGCATTGCATATAAATATTTGTGGAATACTTTGCTCATCTGTGATGTAGCTGATGACATTGTTGGTGCAGAGTAACTAAGCGGACGAGTTGACAGCATGATTAATGAATTAAACAAGTAATGTAATAAGGTGGGTCTAAAGATAGCTAAAGTAATGTGCACGATCTGGGAACAAAACAACGGTTTGCGATAGACAACAAGGCTTTTGAAGTGGCAAAGCAATACTTATACTTAAGACAGGTAATGAACGCACGTACGAACCATGAGACAAAAGTAACCAGCAGTGTAAGACTGGGGTAACGCGCTTTTTTGCCAACATTCTGTGATCAATAATGGTAGTTTACCACTAACCTCCAAAAGAAATCTATTAAACACCTTTATCTTGCCTGTACCTACCTACGGCCCAGAAACCTCGAGGCTCACAAAGATGATTCAGCATTGTAGATGACTCAATGAGTCATGGAAACACTAGCTATAGGCGTAACATTATAGGGAACAAAAAGAAGCCAGAGTAGTTGAGGGTCACAAACAGGTCTCAAATATATCTCAGTCGAAACCAAGAAGAAATGGGTTTGGGCAGACGATGTAACGCGACAGCAGGATAACAAACTGGTTATCAGGCGCAACAGAATGGATTCAAAAAGAAGGCAGGCACGTCATGAGGAGGCACTAAGTTATATGGTCAGATGAGATTACGAAGTTTGAAGTGATAACGTGACCTAAGCGAGCACAGAACTGGGTTCCCTGGCATTTGCCCTGCAAAAGGGTTAGTTATGCTGGTGATTATGCTGATGATTTTCGCTGACAATTATCGTAGTTTTTTACAGCGGCATTTCAAGAACGAGTGCTATCAAAAGCATTCGCAGGCTGTGACCACCTGTGCTTAGCCGATTTATATGCAGTCTTTGTCCGTCCTCGCAAGTGAAGGTTTGAGATACCGTAGTCTTTCTGGGGTGATAGAACGTTTTCTAAAAAGCATGAATTGTTTTTTCGTACAGACAGATTTTTTTGACGATTTTTCTAGGCGGTCTAGAGAATTCGAAAAATCGGACGTATACCGCCATTTTTCGGCATAAATGACACTTTTCTGCCTTCCACTGCTCGAACCAGCAATGTACGCCGCATTCGTGAAGCGTGCGGTGTTTTTTACGCTTCCAGCTTACAATGTGCCAGTCATTCGATCAAGCTTTTCCAAAATGTTTCTCCAAATTCGGCAAACAGCGAAATAACAGGGATGACTGCAGCTAAAGCGTTATTTTTCGAGGGCATGAAAAGAGCTAGGAGCATGCAGGAAGGGGTAGCACACTGCGAATGTTGATCATCAGGGCACGGTCAAACAGCCCGCTTACTTCACGTTGAAGTGACAGGTCGCACACTTTGTCGAGTTACGCGACATTCAATCCTGAAGATTTATTTCCTAGCCTTACATCGTATATCACTAATTACAATGTCTTGCTGTAGCATGCATTTCTTCTGACTTCGGTCAAACAAATTCGTTTTTTTTATTTTTCTTGCGCCGTCATGAACGTTTGCGGAGTGAGCCTTGTGATGGTGAATCGGGCTCGCCACGTCGCGAATGACATCGCCCTATGAATGCACAAAACACCGCTTGGGAGCCGTTTCGACGGAATAATGCGTTTTGGAACAGGATGGCACAGCAGCAGCGGGAAATGCACAGCATGACGCCAATGGCCCAGCACTTCCACCATTGCGCTTGGTAGGCGATAAAACTTGCGAAAAGAAAATACGGGTGGAGCCGCCACCGTGAGATTCACGCGCTTGAAGGCATAATGTCATAAATATTTATGCCCTCTACCGGGTCCTACGTACTTTCTAGTCGATAAAAACGATGTATATTGTCTTCAGTGGGTGAGCTAGCATACTAAGTTTAGAAAAAATCATCGAGCTAATATCATCGAATACCAAAACCACATGGTGAAATTTTTGACCTCACGCGCGGAAATTTCGGCGCGAAATAAAAAATTGAATTTTTACTTTTTTCGCTAATAATAAACTTATGATAATGAAACAGCTGAAATTAGAGTTCTCAAAGTACGATTTGTCAATCTAAACGAAGTTATTGTGTCCTTCAGTGTCACTTTATGGACAAATAGTCTCTTTAATATTGATGACGTAATGAAGTTAGGATGCATCTCAAATCAAAGGTCACTTGAGATGGTAAATCGAACATACTCGCGCTGCTTAAGTGAAGTTTGTTGCGTAAGGTCAATGGTGCAGGAAAATGTTCATATGTTTTGTTCACGGGATGCTCTTAGCGACTTTTGTCTTGTTCTTGATTTTTTTGCATTTAGAGGCATACGCTAATTCACGCACCATTCCAACACCAAAATTAAAGCAGTGTTTTTGACGAACCGATCAATAAGGGGGTGCGAAGCACAATCGCCGGCTAAATGCTATCGGTTCCAATGAATTGACGTGGTGGTCGTTAATAAAAATCCCGAATATTTTAAGAGCCAAGACGCTGCCTTGCGGTACGCCTCACGTAACTTCACTTACTTCCAATATTTGCCAATCGATTTTAACAAAACATGACCGCTTTGTTAGACATGAGCTAATAGAGTTAGAGCTAAGGCATTCACTTATTGTCGTCTTCCATTTTCTGTTTAGCTCTTGATACGACATCCGATGAAGTGTGTCTCAAATATCTAATGAGATAAATTTCATCTGTTTGGATGGTCAATGGCTGGGGACTACTCACGTATAATTTGGTTAATTGTGTAACTGTTGTGAGACCTTTAACTGCAGAGAGATAATATCAACAACCAAAACATTTCGTTTACCACACGCTAATTATTTCAAGGCGACTCGCTCACTGGATTTCGTGCCAACCGGTTGTGCCCCCGCGATCTCCGACGACAGCGCAGCTCTGGCCGACTGGGCTCCCTTTACTCCATCTCCTGACGCCGACAAGAGCTCTCGCTGAGTGGTGCCCCGTCCTCGGGCTTTTGCGACCGTGTTCATCTTTTCTATCTCCTCTTTACTTCCGTCGTTTGCTGTCCCTGCACCTTGCTCTCTCCTTCCTCTCTCCATCTATTTACCTTTTAATTCTGCTCTTTTAATCACTCCTTACCCCCATCCCTCGTGAGCTACTGTTGAGGTGTCGCACGCGGATGCAGACAGTTATGGGGCTCACTTTTCTCTTCTTTTTTCTTTAAAAACTACATAAGGGCTACTTTGATAGCATTACCGGGCCACACAACACATTACAACAGTTGCGCTTTGCTTCCTTTCCATACTTCAAACAGTTTATTTTCATGTCGCACTAGTGAACGTGAGGTATCTAGCACTTTTACGAACCTCAAGAAGAGTAAAGCTCGCAATACTACAGATAACATATACAGTTAACATCGATACAGAAACAGATACAGATACAGATAACATCAATAAAGTGTGTTTTGAAAAACATCCCTCCACATATTTTTAATATAGTTCTACAGAATGAAATATTTCTTAGAAAAAATAGAACGAGTTTTGTAACTGCACACTATAAAGGAGGCAACAGAAGTTATGAGTCAATTTATTGACCTATTTTGGTAATCCTGCTATTTTCAACGGTTTGGAAAAGATCATTTTTTCTCGCATGCAAAATTTTTTCACATATAGCACATTCCGCCTGGTGCTCAGTCCGGCTTCCGTAGAGGCAAATCGACGAAAACTGCTTTGCTCCCTCTAAAAGAACGTGTTTCGAATATTTTCAGAGCAATCGTCTAACTTTGGCAGTTTTAAGAAATTTTCGCCAAGCGCCCGATTGTCTAAACGCTAAAATTTGCTACAAAAATATCACAAAATAGTGTTAGAGACATTTTAATAACACTATTGCAGTCTTACCTTATTGTTCTGAAAAAATCAGTTTGCAATTTTTCGCATTTGTCGAGCGCGCGAGAAGGCACTCACGAGTCATCGAAAAAAAAAAGTTCGATTTCGCATTCAATGTAGCAGAACCCTTCTTCTACTTTCCACTGCAGCGGTAAACCGTACGTGATTAAAATACAAAAAAACATTAATTAAAGTCGTAGTTTTGGTCGTTTTTTTGTTCTAAATAATGCGCCACAAGGTAGCTTACTGGGTCCTCTGATTATTAGCTTTTAATTTAACCGCGATACTAATGTTGATATAGCTGTTGAATTTATCATTATACACTTATGTCTCAACCCTACCTATTTCTGGACCAGATTTCCAGAAAAATGGAACAAGTAACAATCTATCTGTACGATTGGTCAGTTCCTAGCTACCTGAAAATAAACGCAGCTATATCCTACAAATACTAAAGTGATGTTATTGCACACAAACAACAAAAACAAAACAAAGCATTTGCTAGCAATGACACTTTAGGGTTTACTGGTAATTAACGGCAAGTTTTTCATCAACGAAATTGATCCGGCGCGTTAACTTTTATTCGCACTTTTCTTGGCATACGCTCGTTAAAAATATTTGTGAAAGATTGTTGGCTACCACATCCATTTTGTAATAATTTTATATCTTCTTCCGTACATAGCGAATCTGGACGCTGATCATAATTTTTTTCTTTTAAATTACTTTAGCTCATTGTGTACGATGACTAGAAATACGAGTGTTATGAAATATTTTGAAGCCTATTATGAATACTTTTAAAACCTAAAATAGTTAGAACTTATTATTTATACACTTTTGTCCTGCTTGATATTGTTTATACGTCAAATACCGTCTTCAAATAGTTCCTTGCATCCGCTGCATCTTTCACACCAAGAGCCATTCCAACCAATACCAGATATTAGGTAATACGCGGTGTGTTACAGGATTTTGCCATGAGTATAATCTATAATCTTAACAACATAGTCTGCCCCGCATTTTAAATAAATATAAGCGTATAAATAGTTTCTTGCCGAAGGACCTTCGAATGCATTTCGTAAACATGTGGTGATGGGTCGTTTTGTTTTACTATACCTTTTAGTGTTAGTTTATCAGAGCTGAATTCCACGAGAGATCGACACGGGGCCGAGGTTAGAATTTTTATTTGATTGAGTATTTTATATTTTGTGCACATACCACCCAGAAGGCCGAAAGTGAACCTCGTTTTTTTTTATTACTGCATAATTTAGGAGGAGAAAAATGTCGAACTTGCTTCGAACGGGGAGACCAATTCAGTTCCTTGTCATTCTCGAAAGTCAATAACGACATGAAAACAGAAATACTAATGTAACAAAAACAATCTTTTTAAAATAAGTTTACGCGTAATGAAGAGTGAAGCAGCATTATTTGAAGCTTGTAGAATGAAGCAAACTTTTCCTGAAAAAAATTTTGAACAAGTGACATCTTTTTATGTTGCTACATTTGAGATAGTTATTCGCCTAAGGTAAAGCAGCCAGCGTTTCATAACTTGGTGGCCGAATACAACATATCGTTACAACATTACCTGCCAATACCATTGCAATACCTTAATAAATATTTTATGAAAAGGCCTCAAACTTTGAACTTCGGTTACAGTTAAGCCTATAGAAAAACTACTATTTCGAAAATCCTATCTTCAATTTTTCTTACAATCTTACAAAAATACTGTCGCAGTTTATAAAAAATACATATAAAAAACATGTTTAATTATTTTATTTGCAGCGAGAATAATACGAATACGAGTCCCCGTTTTTCAAGGATGCAGTATTGTAATAAACACGTAACCAATCGGCCTAAAAAAGGAGACTTGAGCTTCTGGGTCGTTTGAACTTGACTACATTTACAGCTTTAGTAAACTGGAATGACCGTTGAAAACTCCCGTATTAAACACCTAAATTCGCCTCTTGAAGTTGAGGCTTGAATTCCCCAACTTATTTGCATGTTGGTTACTGATGTTACAGTAATCTCTGTTTAGGATCTGCTTCAGTACACTTATATGACAATGCAAAAGGGGCAACTGAAGCATAACGAATACCTAAATTAAGTAACGCTGCGACCGTCACTTTAACCAGAAAATGGCTTATCATTTCCATCCACCGGTTGCCTGATCAACAAGTTAATGCGTGTTCCTCTTGGAGGCAATGTTTGATATCATAGGGGGGTTTCGGCTGTAGCAAACGGTTACACTCTGTGATTTTATTGACACATAGGTTTACTCATTATGCTTTAAAACTGCCAGCGACGTGAACTCTCAACGTAAAATTCACATATAAGTAGCCAATTCGTTCACAAAACAGGAGCACGCAACTCGTCAGTTGAACGTTAATGTCAAAGTAGGACTGCTACAATTCGAAATCAGCAACAATTTCACATTATGGACATTTTGCAAGAAGTTCATAAATCTGATGAAGTGAAGCAACTGCTATCTGATATTGAACACCCTAGTAGAACTCGCTGTTGGGCTAGGTGGTGCATGTCATAATTGAATACTCAACGTCCTTTTGCTTTGATATGTTTTACGAAGATGTGGTTTCCCTCAGATGAATATGTTTCATTTGATGGGTATGATTGTGTCTCCTTATTCCGTCCAGTAAAACAGAGTGGTGGTGTTTGCATGTAAATGTGGTCAGACATACCATATCAAATCATTTCAGAACTTTAAATAATAAACGAGTATTGTGGACGTGTATCAATAGAGCTCCTAAACATTCCGACTTCCGTTATCTATAGGCTACCATCAGCTTCCCTGAAACATTTCCTAATGTTTATTGAAAAATTGCTCCAAACATCTCTGGAGTTGAACTTAGGTACTGTTATGGTGGGAGATTTTAACATTAGTGTAAGTGCAGACAGCGCAACGTGTAAATCTTTCAGAGAGTTATTGGAAACATATAAGTGCTTGAATGTAATCAATGTACCAACACGAGTAACATCGACTTGAGACGCGACACTTCCCCTTTGTATAACCAGCTTTGATGGTATTGACGTCCAAGTGGGTGCTCTGACATGTGACTTAAGTGGCCATTTTCCCGTATACTGCATGCTTTTTACCCCATCAACAAAATGCTAGGCCAAGAAAACATCTTTAATTAAAAAAATACTCTCAACAAAACTTGGAAAAGTTTGTTGAATTGGTCTCTAGTTTAAATTGAAACACAGTGCTTGAAGCCGATGATGCTGACATCTCTTACAATTCATTTTCATCTTGCTTTATGTCAATATATCAACAATGCTTTCCACCCAGTCCTCAAATGAAATACAAAAGGGTTCGAAAATCTTGGGCTACAAAGGAACTGCATGAAAAAATCAAATTTCAAGACAGGCTATTTTAGACATTCTTAAAAACATGAGATGAAAAAGATCTCTAGACTATAAAAAAATTCGGAATAAGTTGAATAAGGACATAACGAAGTATTATATGCATGGGTTTCTTAGTGCTTCCGATAACTTCAGAGTGATATGAGAAACGTTCAAGGAGATAATAATTCGAAGCCCAAGGTCTTCTTCCAGAAACCAAATGCATCCGAGAGGGACATTGCAGATTTGTTTAATCAACACTTTCTTTCAGTGGCTGCCGTTGCAAAAGATTTGTCTCGCTTGCCCTGTGAAAGCTATATTGCTAGAAACCCCTTGCCATCAATGTTCCTGTCACCAACAGACCATGATGAGGGACAAAATATTATGCGGACCAGATGAAATCAAAACTTAACCGTTAAAAGCTGTGAGTTCTCAAATTTCAGTTCCACAGACACATATGTAGCACGATGATGTCGGCTGGTAAATTTCCAAGCAAGATAAAAGAAGCAAGAGTTACCGCAATTCATAAAAGGTCAATTGACAATTCGAACAACTAGAGACCCATCACTATAGTTTCTATATTCTCAAAAATAGCGGATCACATTATCGATAAAAGGATAACGGCGTTTTTAAACGCGCATAATCTAATCGCTAAGGAACAATATGAATTACGTAAGAGCAAATCAGCGGAGACTGCCCTCCTGGGGATTTAAGAAGCGATCCTGGAGAATATAGCAAAAAATTTTCACACTAGGGGTCTCTTTAGACTTTAGAAAAGTCTCTGACTGTGTACAACACGAGCAACTATTTCGAAAACTACCCCTTTACGTCTTCCGTGGCGTGGTGCTGTCTCTAATAAAAACAGTACACAATTATCAATAACTGTAGATCTGACGGCCACCCTATAATATATAGAGTACCTTGAACCGGTTTTGTTCTTAATTTATATAAATGACATTGTCAATACAGAAGGATACAAAAATATAGTAATATATGCAGAAGGCACAAATGTCTTTTTGGTTCTGGCATTAATTTTGATGACATTTTTTTTACGCAGGCGAACACATGATTACAAAAAACTTAACTTTTGTTTGGACGCCAACAAACTTCAACTTAATCTAGAAAAAACACAACTCTTCCTATTCAAAGCCAAGGCAACGGCATATCAACAATCCTCACCGCTGATACTTCAGGGAACACTTCTACATCAGACATCAACCATGAGATTCTTAGGGGTAATATTTCACGAGAATCTCTCATTCACACCACATGTGGATTCACTATGGAGTAATGACTGTAAAGCAATCTGGTTAGTAAATAAGTTAAAGCGCTTTCTACCACCTGACGCGAAACGTCAGCTTTACTACGCACTCATACAGTCACGCCTCACATACTCCTCTCTGGTGCGGTCTACAACCACCGAGACGAAGTTAAGTTCACTTTTATCGTTGCTAAAGCGGGCAATACGAGCCGTTGGAAACATCCCATATGCTTTGAGCACAACTACATACTTCAGCTACTATAATATATTACCGATAAAGCACCTACTTAAAGTACGGTTGTCCATTAAGGTAATGCGCCAATGCACAAGTAATAAACTCTTTTCGAGGAAAAATATCGCATGAAACAAGCTCCTCATGAACTACGTAAAAGCAAAATTGTCGAATCCCGATCACGCACAAAATAAGGCTTACAAAAATTTACAACATCAATAGCAGACATTTTAAACGAATACCCAAGTATATTATACCTACTGCAAAAAAGCATTTTCCAAATGCAATTAAAAAACAAGTAAAAGAATTACTGTTTTCTGAGTTCTGAGATGTGGTGCTCAGTGATGGACTGAACTGTTGCTATATTCTGTGCAATGTATATCAAAGAACAGATACTGCCACATTTGTACAACTGTCTTGTTGCTTTTTGTTTTACTGTTTGTTTTCACCTCAAAGCTACAAGAGCAGATTTTCTCTTTTTCCTAAATTATTATAGTTTACCACACAAGTGCTATCGCAGTTATGTTAAATTGTGAATAACATCACGCACTGTCACAACTGCTGTCTGGGTGATGCAGCCTAGTCAGACACCTTTCGGGCATTTTGCTGTATCTCCTAAGACAATTACAAATTGTCTTGAACGAATTCTCAATGTATTATTAAACTTTGAGGCCAATAATGTTAAAATTAAGCACGACAGAAGAAAGTTACGGTAGATTAAACGCCTCAGCAAGGGAGTCATTCAGAGCACTGGGCTATGCAAAGCTCGCAAGTCATAAGTTCGAAGCTCCCCCTCCCCTTTTTTCTTTTTTTTTCTTTTTATAGTTCTATAAAGACGTCGTTTAGAACAATTAGGAGAAAGCCAGATGACATACTAGTAATACGAAGTTGAGGACTGATAAGCAGTTATGTAGTATTCTACAGCGCTAAGAAAGTGCACGCGACGGAACTCCTGCTGCTAAGAGGTATTGATTGATTGATATGTGGGGTTTAACGTCCCAAAACCACTATATGATTATGAGAGACGCCGTAGTGGAGGGCTCCGGAAATTTAGACCACCTTGGGTTCTTCAACGTGCACTCAAATCTGAGCACACGGGCCTACAACATTTCCGCCTCCATCGGAAATGCAGCCGCCGCAGTCGGGATTCGAACCCGCGCCCTGCGGGTCAGCAGCCGAGTACCTTAGCCACTAGACCAACGCGGCGGGGCTGCTGCTAAGAGGTAGCACATCAGTCTAGCAGACAAGAGGTTCGTAATTCGATTGGCCTTGCCAAACAATTTTCGACCATATATTCATTGGAACGCAAGACCAGAGAACCCTTAAAGAAGAAAGGTCTGGGGTGCCACCTCACTGGTGACCACCTGCCGGCAGTGCACTCGCTCACCAGAGCAGGATTGACCACCCTGGTGCAGTACTACTTCCTATGAAATTACCGATTAACCCTCGGCCCTCCATTCCCAGCGGATGCGAAGTAACTATCTATAAGGCGGCGGTCAGAAGTGCAATGCAGCGTATAATGCTATAAATCTCTAAGTCAGGGCAGGCTAACACTGGAATGTGAACTTAGCTACGTATAACGCTAGCCCGCTATCAAGTGAAGCTAGTCTACCTGTCCTGTTTGAGGAATCAGAAGGGGTAAAATGGGATGTATTAGGGCTTAGCGAAGTTAGAACACTTGAGGCTTACACAGAGCTGAAGAATGGACACGTCCTATGCTACCGCGCATTAGTTGACAAAAGAGATCTAGAGGTGGGGTTTCTTGTACAACAAAATATCACTGGCAACCGTAGAGAAATACTATAGCATCAGTGAGAGGGTGGTAAGTATTATGGTTAAGTTTAACAAAAGGTACAAAATGAACATTGTAAGGCCTACACGCCTACAACGAGCCATGATAATCATTTGGTAGAACGCTTCTATGAAGGCGTAGAGTCGGGAATTAAAAAAAAGTAAAGACACAGTAAACTATTCTGATCGGTGACTTTAATACGACAGTATATGCAAGAAACAGCTCTGAGTATGGGGGAGAGGAGGGGGAGTATGGCATTAGCTCCATATGCAAGAGGGGAGGAAGTTACAGGTCAAGTTCATAGAACGTAATAATTTACCGACCCTCGATACGAAGGTCTCGGCATCGAATCTGCCGAGGTGGAGTGCTCGAGGTTAGTGACTTATACATTTAGGTGCAAGTTAAAGAACAACATAAGCTTTATTAAACTGTCAACGACACCAAAAAAATGAGTGGTAATTATAGAATCTCTGGTGGCACTCGCATGTGTGGAAAATGACACTTCAAGACACATTGATGTGCGTATAGTATGTGCTATACTAGAAAATCTTTCAGAAGCTACGAAGTCGAATCTATGAGTGGCATTTCAGTGGGTTGCCGCTCGCTGCGGAATCAAGGGAAATGAAATGCTAGATCAATTGGCGAAAACAGCTCATCATTCTACAAAAACGTGCCTCCTTCCTGTATCTCAATATGATGCAAATAGAATTCTAATAACAACGAAACGTGAATGAAGCTTGTCTACCTGGTTCACAGAGAAAACAATGGAATTGATTCTATATGCTGCTGATCCTAATCTTGAATGCCAATTAAACCGTCATCTCCCAAGGCGTATAGGCGCACTCATACATCGCTGAAGACTTGGAACTGATTACACAAAACACTTCCTACTTCGTATTCAGCGCGCAACATTACCAGCATGTTCATGCGGCCACGACGTCGATAATGTTTGTCACCTCTTGCTCCACTATCCTAAACACGACACACACCGAAGGCAGCTCGAACAGGAACTCCATACGTTAGATCTCGAGCGGCCGTTTGCGTCAGATAAAATACTTGGCCCATGGGCAAATGGCAAAACAATAAAGGTGCCGCAACACTTCGAAGAAACGAAGATTTGTGACCACTACTGAGCAGACTATAGTTAAAAGTGAGCGTGGCGACTATTTGTCTGTTCTACCCATAGGAGAACTTTTGCACGCACTTATGTAGGACTGTATACATGTATATATACTAATTTGTTTTTTTCTATTTTTTTATTCATAATAATCAAGTGGAAAGCGGTAGCCGTCCTGAAGTAACGGTGACAAAAACTCATTCGTTTATTTTCTATTTCAATAAAAAAGACACCAAGAGATCCTAATCTCGGCAGCCCTCCTCTAAAAAGTTCCTCATAATAACACCGTTCTCACGAGACGTAAAACCCCAACAATTATTTATGTGATCCCAATAATAATTTCGTTTCGCATAAAAATTGGTGGCAGTGTTGCCGGCAGCGTCAGTCGCAAAAAAACAACAAGTATTCTTGCACAACCACCTAAGCTTGAGCGTACAAGAGCTCGCAGCTATTGTTACTGGCTACCGAGTCAAGTCCGTTTTGCTAACGCTTGTACGCACCGACATAGTGAAGCTAAAATTAACACACGGGATGCACGGAAATGGCAGTATTACCTCTCTCGACATTCGAATTATATTTAGTGACAAGTGAATGTACTGGACCTATAAGCCTCGTGTCAACAAATGATTGCTCTCTCATGACTCCACCTATTAAAAACTGGTCAAGAGGAACATTGTTATGTCTTTTTCTAATGCATTGCGTAAATCACGGCCAGAACTCATGGGTGTCCGTTTTGACGAGCGAACCCTCCAGCTACCCTATTTGTGTTATCCCTCTCAGTTACTGGGCACTGAAGGCACGCGACAGTAGACGTCGTCAAGTTTTCTGTGATGTCGTACATTCATGACGTATCATATCCTCTAATAATGATAGTGCAAAAAGTGAACCCTTTCTGTTCCTTACAAATTTCAGAGACTGTGCAGAATGACAAACCTCCGCACCTCTTCAGTGGGAGCAGCATAAGGATAAGTCAAGTCAGTCGATTCACTCATGCACAGCTGACCTATTAACGCGATAGCGTTAGAGAGCTCGTGCTGCAGAAATTCGGCCATCCGCGTCGGCACAGTTGGTTGTGAGCGAAAAATCGTCCCGTGGAGATAAAGCTTGTTACAGAGATCGCCTTGGGAGGCAGCTACTTGTCCGTGCGTGCGGAGTATAATTATTAAAGCAGCAGTTAAAATCTTCGTAGCACTTATTACATTGTACGATTTTTCCGGGAGTCAGTCACCAGGTACTTACTAGATTGTTCGTGTGTGTGTCTGTTTGTTTCTTTGTGTTTTTTCTCTAACCACCACGTGGTGAAGTGCTCGTACGCTGAACCGGCAAGTTTTTGTAGTAGAGCTTACACTTTTTCTTTCTCGTAGGGTAGAGATTGCATTTTGGAGCTATCGAGTGAGACAAGTCTTAAGGACAATCGGTGTCATAAAGACATGGTTAAAAAGCTGTAAAGTGTTCAGAATGCAGGGTGAGTTTGAAAATGGACCCAAGTGCAGAAGCAAATAAAGAGGAGGCTTACGGAAAGTGTAGGCAATGTAAGGTCGAGGAGAAAATGGAGAAAATGATGGCTGCCCAGAGTGAACTGCTGTTGAGAATCACCGAGCTGGAAACTGCGTTGGCGGTAGAGCAAGAAAAAACGAGGGCAATGGGAGAAAGGCTGAAGTCCGCTGAGGAAGCACTTGCCAAGGTGAACAAAGGAACAGCCAACTGAGACAACAGTAGAGCACTGGCCACCAGAACGGCGGAGAAGAAAGAGCAAGCAAGCTTAGAAAAAACAGGTTCAGCCGGTTCAATTGTCGCAAAGCCCAGCTTCAGCGAAGTCGCGGTGGGGCTTAGGGGGGACAAAGCAGCCGGCGTCACCAGTGAAAGTAACCCCCAGGTGCAGGACACTCCAGCTGAAAAGTCACAGCATGTGATACTCGCCGGGTACTCGAATTTATATCGATGCGCAGAAACAATCGAAGAGAGGGTAAGAGGCGACAAGAGGGTCGCAGTAGGGACGTTCCCAGGACGCAAGCTGGAAGCAGTCATGAGGCAAGCGAGCGCGAAACTCAAAACGACAGCTGATAGACGAAACCTCGTGATAATTTCAGGCGGTTTAAATGATGTCTTAAATGAAGATACAGCAGGACAAGCAACCACACTGGCAAAAGGCGTTGATAACATGCTCACCACTTCTCCTCAAGTACAGGTAGTAATATACACGATACCGGAGGTACCGGTGCGTGATGTCAACCTGCAAAGAGCGGTTGTCAACGCAAACCAAGAGATATGGCAGATGAGTCGAGAGAAAGGCTTTGAGTTGGTGGAAAAAAACAGAGAGGTGCATAGGTGGGGTGGTTTTCAACGAGACAGAATTCACTTCGATGGGTGGCTAGGTCATGAGGTGGGTTTGCGACTTGCAGGACGCACAGTAGCTTTTTTTTTTGGGGGGGGGGAGGCACGAGGGCCCTTCGAGGTGCAGGATAGCTAGTAACGAGGAAAACAACCAGGGAGACTCTTTGACAGGTGGTGTGGACCAGTATCTAAGATAGGTAGAGTCCGGGGCAGAAGTAGTCGTAGCCACGAGCGCCGAGCCAATTCAGGAATGGAATGGAATGAAAAAACTTTATTTCGGTCCTGCAGGACGCGCTTAGCGCGTAGCGGGCGTCTCCCACGTAGGGACCGACAGGGAGTACCTGGCGGCCGCTTCGTGGGCCTGCTGGACAGCCCATTGCTGGTCGGCGAGAAGTGAGCTCCTGAGCGACCTCTCCCACTTGCTTGAGGTAGAGTCGGGAGTTGTTCTACACTCCCAGAGCATGTGTTCGAGTGTCGCTGTGTGTCCACATGATGGGCATGTGTCGCTGGGGTATGCATCGGGATAATAAATGTGAAGCGTGGCAAGGTTTGGGCACGTGTGTGTCTGTAATAGGCGTAGGGTTAATGCCTGCGGTCGGTTAAGTTTCGGATGTGGGGGTGGAAAAATGCGGCGTTCCAAGTAAAAGTGCTTTGTAATTTCATTGTACGTGATTGGTGCATCCCGATTGGTATCCAACCCAGCAAGATGAGGCTGCCCTGTGGCAGCGCGGTCGGTAAGTGCGCGCGCTGCATCACGGGCGATCTCGTTGAGGTTGGATAGGGCACCCGGCACCTGGCCGAGATGGGCGGGGAACCAGATGACAGTGTGGTGCTTCAGGGCACTTGGGTCCACATTGCGCAGGATGCGTAACGCCTAGTCGGAGATGACTCCGCGTTCGAAGGCTTTGATGGCCGGCCTGGAGTCGCTGTAGATGAATTCCCGTTTGCTGTCGAGCATAGCTATAGCTATAGCTACTTGCTCCGCTACTTCGGGGTTTCGGGTGAGGATTGTGGCTGAGTTAACAGTCTGCTGCGCGGATGATACCGCGACTGCGGCGAAGGCTTGGTTGTTGCGATAGGCAGCGGCGTCCACGAACGAGACGTTGTCCGCTTCCATGTCTATGCGCTTGAGAATGGCGGTCACCCTCGCAAGGCACCTGCCTCTGTTGTATTCGGCGTGTACATTTCGTGGTATGGGAGCGATAGTGATAAGGTCGCGGATTTCACGGGGAATTAGAGTCAGCTCTGGGGGGTCCCTGGCCCTCGAGGAGAAGAAGCCGAGCTCACGCAGAATATGGCGGCCCGCCTATTCAGGCATAGGGTATATTAACATGCAGGGTGGTAGGAACAGGCCGAAGTGGTAAGAGATAGAACAGCTAAGGGAGGAGAGGCCAATGGTATACGGTTTTGTAGAAACACATCTTAGGGACACGGAACAACCTCCTAACAACCCGGACTACACGTAGGAATATTGTATTAGAAGAGAAGGCAGCAGAGAGGGGGGTTGTATTGGGGCATTCATTCATAAAAGTACTGAGTGGCAAAGGGTCAAGCAGGAGTGCAAGGAAAATTTATGGCTAAAAGGGAAAGTGGCAGCGCAAAAGACACTCTTCGGTTTGTAGTACTTGTGGACGGGAGCAAAGGCCAGAGAGAAAAACCAGGCAATGGTGGAGTGTATATCAAATGACATTCAGGAGTTAGGAGGACAGAGCGAGATAATTATACTAGGAGATATGAATGCGCACATAGAATATATAGATGGTTATACCGACCTGACAGGCAAAATGATCATGTATATGTGTGAAAGGCTTGATTTGAACATTTGCAACAGTAACGAGAAGTGTGAAGGGCGAATAACATAGGAGGTAGGAAGGCTGCAGTCGACGATAGATTACGCACTGATGTCACATAGGATGTATGATAAGCTCAGGGGAATGCACATAGATGAAGGGGGCTCCAGAAGTCTGGGTAGTGTTCACAAACGTATCAAGCTAAGTTTTGGAAGAGCAGTGAAAGTGGGAAGGAGACAATATGAGCAACTACAGAAAAATTTTTATTCAGAAAGGCAAATTGAAATAGCCACTAAACAAATTGAGAAAGTAATCACCGAGGATACCAAAACAGTGTGTACATACACAAGTTTAATTAGACTGAGCTAGAGCTTGCTAAGGCACGTGAAACGTCACTCCGGGAAAGGAGACGCAAACCCATGATTTGGTGGGATGAGAAAGTTAAGAGAGCATAGCAAAACTTCAAGAAGCCTCTAGAGAACACAGACGTGCTAAGCAGCAGGGTGAACCGACAGATGATGTTGAAAAAAAATAGGACATTTTTCTAAGCTGTAGAAGGAATTCATCCCTTCTGATCAATGAAAAGATTAGAAGAGAGCTCAGTGGCTGGCAGAAGTACATAAAAAAGATAGAAAGGCAGCTGCGAAATTTTGGAACCATCTAAACTCCCTAGAAATGAGACGAGCCTAGAGCAGAGGTTTGTTACTACAGATCAAGGTGCTAGGCTAGAAGAGGACGAATCTTTTGAATATACAAGAACAAGGGTGAAAGAAAAATTTCAACAAAAAAGTTCTTTATGCAACACAATATACAAGGAAGAATCAAGTGGCAAAATGGCTCCATTTTCACAACGAGAGTGGGAAAGGGCTGAGAAGAGGGTTCCTAGTAGTACATCAACAGGCCCAGATGGCATTCGAATTATGCTGATGAAGACAGTAGGTCCGAAGTGTAAGCAAGCTTTGAGGGAGAAAGTGAGTAAAATAATAATCGATGGTGAAGTCCCCGATTGATGTAAACTTAGCAGGATGAGCATGATCTATAAAGGAAATGGGGACAAAGCTGACATAAACGACTACCGTCCTATAACAGCGACATCCGTGGTCTACAAGCTGGCGGTGGAGATTATAAAGGAAAGTCTGCAGGCATGGATAGAGGATGAGGGGGTGCTAGGAGAACTGCAGAATGAGTTTTAGAAACACAGGAGGTTGGGAGAGAATCTGTTCTCACTTTCGCAGTGCATCGAAATAGCACAAAAGGAACAGAGGCCCCTGTGGCTAGCATTTTTGGTAATGAAAAGAGCGTACGATAGCGTGGTTCAAGAGGACTTGTGGGAAATACGGGACACACTAGGTGTAGAAGAGGGAGTCACTAATGTTTTAAAGGATATCTATAAAAGTAACAACTTAAGGTAATCATAAAGTGGGAAAAACAGGTATCCAAGCCTGCAGAGGTGAAACGGGGGCTTAGACAGGGGTGTCCCCTGTCACCAACAAGGATTAGAGGCCAAATAAGAGGGAAGTGCACAGAGCTTCAACCTCTCTTTAGTCAAACAAGGAAAACTCATTGAAAAGGCACTACCAGCACTAATGTATGCAGATGATATAGTGCTAATGGCCGACAACAAGGAATATTTGCAGATTGGTGGACATCTGCGGTAAAGTGGGAGATAGGTTAGACTTCAGATTCTGTAAGGAAAAATCAACAGTAATGATATTTAATGACAATGAAGGTAGTGGGCTTAGAATACAGTAGGTCACGCTAGAGATAACAGATAAATACAAATATCTGGGCGTATGGATAAGCAATGGGGCCGAGTACCTAAGGAAACACGAACTACACGTGACGACGAAAGGTAACAGGAATGCAGCGGTGAGGAAAAACAGGGCACTGTGGAATTACAATAGGTATGATGTGTTGAGAGGAATATGGAAAGGGGTCATGGTTACTGGTCTGACGTTCGGCAATACGCTCTGGTGTATGAGATCAGAAGTCCAAGCAAGATTAGAAATTAAGCAACCTGGAATAGATAGGCTTGCCCCCGGAGCTCACGGGAATACACCAAATCAGGGAGTACAAGGTGATGTTGGATGGACATAATTTGAGACAGGGAAGCTAGCAGCAAGATAAAATATGAGAAGCGATTGAGAGAAATGGGGAGGAGCATTTGGCTAAGAAGGTATTCAGCTACTTCTACATGAAAAATGTCGATACAAAATGGAGGAAGCAAACCAGAAAATTGACTGGTATATACTTAGAAAACAGCAGGGGGCCAAACCATAAAGAATTATCGGTTGAGAAGAAGGTGAATGAAGCTGAGACCGATATGTGGAGAATTGGCATGATTAAGAGAAATCCGCACTAGAAATCTATCGAACTGTTAAGCAGGAAAATTCCAATGAAAGAATCTATGATAATACTCGGGGTAGTTCTCTACTGTTTGAGGCCAGGACGGGAATATTGCAAACCAAGACATATCGGGCCAAATCGAAGGGGTAGACACGGTATGCAGTGCGTGTGGAGAGGAAGAGGAAACTGCCCGACACTTGATAATGTTCTGTAAAGGGCTTCACCCTATAGTTCAGGATGATGGCGCAGAGTTTTTCAAAACACTGGGGTTTGGGGACAGGGAGAGTGAAATAGGCTTTAAGCGGGTAGAATTTACTAGATGGAGGTTATCTGATTGACGGCTAAAGTCAAGGCACGAGTGAAAATTAAACCCTTCACTGCAAAGTACGAGTCCTCAACCTCTCTATTGAAAGGAAGAAAAAAACAAATCTAGTTTTTGGTTCACTAAGCATTACGGCTTGGTGGCGTTAGCCACCGCCCGATCTATAAGGTAGAGCCATATCAATCCACCCATCTATCCATGCACGCGCGATCACACTGAATAATCAGCGCATTCGAAGAAAAAAAAGTGCTCAAGGTCACAAAGCGCGGGTGACGTAGTTTTTTGGCCCTGCCCACCCCTCCCTGCTTAGCTTCCAGCACTTTCGCCGGGACGAGAGAAGAGAGAATGCAATTGCAGCATGCGGCAAACCTTTGTCTCTCCACTCGCACTGAACAGATTTCTTAAAAATTTTGCGGCGTTGAATTCGTGAGGCAATAAGCTCTACTAGTGAATTCAATCCGTGGTTACTTGAAGACGTGTTTCAAGGCCCCTTTAACGCATTTTGTTCGACAGGTGTCGCGACGAAAACGAGCCCTTCGGCGATTTCTAGGCACATTTGGGAGGACTCAAACTACGGCGAAAAAGGCCGAGACAGTGCAGCCATCACCGCTAACAACACACAGGAACTTTCAAATAGCTCTAAAATCGACAATTAAGTCCATCTATTGGAAAACATATATCATGCTTTTTCAGAGGCGTTGATCAAGCAAACAGCAAACGCTAGACAATGTTAGATAATGCTAGATAATCTATGCGGCACTGTGAGACTTCTTATGGCCTCCGAGATGGCAAGTGCGTGGCGTGGATCTTGGAGGTTATGCGATCTTGCCTTAGATCAAAAAACTGTATGTACCATCTGCTCGCGCGCGCTGGTACACGCACGCTGACACACGCACACAGTGGATTCACTGTGTGCGTGTCTATGTATGCAACAAAACATATTAATAAGCATGCCCTTAGCGGTTGAAGGGCACACTAGGGTCCAGATTTCGCTATCGCGTTCAACTCCTAAAGGCGAAGTTGATGGGTCCCCCAAAGTTTTCACGTGTAGGACGAGGTTGGAGGAGAAACAACTGCGAAGGACTCCTCGCATTGGGAAAAGTGTGACGGCATCCTGGTGTTTAGGAGATAAGGCTGTGTCAGGAATATCGATGCGTACTGAAGAAGCCGATACCTAACACTTTGAAATAACTATTCCCTCTGCCTTGTCATTGATTGTCTTAGTTTGCCTTTTGCGCATGCGTCATGCACGATCGCAGATGTGTTCTATTATATTACGCTGTAAGGGTCTCAAAAAGTGTTAAATGTTAGCTAACGTGTGTCTTAATTGTTCTTTTTTGTATCCTCGTCTGGCTGTGCTTCTATAATTCTTTTGGGTTTCCTTCACGAACAACACCATTGTTTTGCTGTTTCGCTCACACCCAACGACGCCGATGCCGGCACCAAAATTTCTGTGAAAGGAGCTCATTTAACGCTATAAATTTACACCCAATTAGCCCAGCTGCCTTCGCTTCGAGCGTTACTTTACCTTCAGTAAACTAGGAGATTATTCACCTGGTCCCACATTTCATATACTCAAATCGAAATTTTCCCGAGGAAAAAAACATCAACTGATTAACAGTGGTTATAAAAATATTAGCTGTCGAACATGGAACCATGAAGTAACTCTGAAAATATGTTGCGAATGGTGTATTTTAATCAGCCATGACACATCAGTGGCTACAATGCTCGGCTGCTCGGCCACAGTGGGTGCACTTCGGTAGAGGCGAAATGGTAGAGACCCGTGTGCTGTGCAATGTCAGCGTTGGCTAAAGTACCTTGTTAGGTCAATATTTTATTGCGATCGAATTATATGGACAATCTCGGCTGCTTTCTGTCGTAGGTGTCGCAGTCATGCCAAGTATATATATATATATATATATATATATATATATATATATATCACCATATAAGTGATGTATGCTGAAAATAGTGTCATTTGAGTGCAAATCATCCGGCTACAAATGTTGAAAATATTCTTAGTTGAGCGCAGTTCTGTTGAACAGCAAGAAAATATATTTGACTTTTCTGTACTTGATAGTTATGTATTCTCTCATTTATTCCCTGTACTCCAGTGTATTACTAGTTATTGCTTGAATGTATTGTTTGTATCCCACTCCTGCATGGGCCCGGGTAGGGCCTGCAGTATCTGTAAATAAAAAAAATATATCATCAGCCTGACTACGTCCACTGCAAGACTAAGGCCTCTCCCATGTTCCGCCAGTTAACCCGGTCCTGTGCTTGCTGCTGCCAATTTATACACGCAAACTTCTTGATCTCATCTGTCCACCTAACCTTCTGTCTCCCCCTAACCCGCTTCCCTTCTCTGGGAATCCAGTTAGTTACCCTTATTCACCAGCGGTTATCCTATCTACGCGCTACATGCCCGGCCCACGTCCATTTTCTCTTCTTTATTTCAACTATGATATCCTTAATACCCGTTTGTCCCCTAATCCACTCTGCTCTCTTCAGGTCTCTTAAGGTTACACCTACCATTTTTCTTTCCATTGCTCACTGCGTCGTCTTCAATTTAAGCTGAACCCTCTTTGTAAGTCTCCAGGTTTCTGCTCCGTAGCTAAGTACCGGCAAGATACAGCTGTTATATACCTTCCTCTTGAGGGATAGTGGCAGTCTACCTGTCATAATTTGAGAGTGCTTGCCGAAAGTGCTCCACCCCATTCTTATTCTTCTAGTTCCTTCAATCTCGTGGTTCGGATCTGCGGTTATTACCTGCCCTAAGTATACATAGTCTTTTACAACTTGAAGTGCACTATTACCTATATCGAAGCGCTGCTCTTTTCCGAGGTTGTTGTGCATTGCTTTCGTTTTCTGCACATTAATTTTAAGACCCGCCTTTCTGCTCTCCTTGTCTAACTCCTTAATCATGAGTTGCAATTCGTCCCCTGAGTAACTCAGCAATGCAATGTCATCGACGAAGCACAGGTTACTCAGGTACTCTCCATTAACTCTTATCCGTAACTGTTCCCATTCTAGGCTTCTGAAAACCTCCTGTAAGCACGCGGTAAATAATATTGGGGAGTTTGTGTCCTCCTGCCTTACACCCTTCTTGATTGGTATTCTGTTGCTTTCTTTATGAAGCACTATGGTAGCAGTTGATCCCCTGTAGATTTCTTCCAGAATGTTTATATATACTTCATCTACGCCCTGATTCCGCAGTGTCTGCATGACGGCTGATATTTTACTGAATCAAACGCCTTCTCGTAATCTATGAAGGCTATGTATAGTGGTTGGTTATATTCTGAGCATTTCTCTATTACCTGATTGATAGTATGAATGTGGTCAATTGTTGAGTAGCCTGTTCGAAATCCAGCTTGTTCCTTTGGCTGATTGAATTCTAATCTTTTCTTCACTCTGTTAGCAATTACCTTTGTAAATAGCTTGTGTACTACAGAGAGCAAGCTGATACGCCGGTAATTCTTCAAGTCCTTGTCATCTCCTTTCTTACGTATTAAGATGATGTTAGCGTTCTTCCAAGACTCTGGTACTCTTCCCGTCAGGAGACACCTCGTAAACAGGGTGGCTAGTTTTTCTAACACAATCTGTCCTCCATCTTTCAGCAGATATGATGTTACCTGATCCTCACCAGCAGCTTTGCCTCTTTGCATGCTCTCCAAAGTTTTCTGACTTTTTTTATCATTACTGGTGGGGTGTCATGTGGGTTACTGCTAGTTCTTATAGTATTAAGTTCGTGGTTGTCTTGGCTACTGTACAGATCTCTGTAAAACTCCTCCGCTATTTTAACTATCCTGTCCATATTGGTAGTTATTTTGCCTTCTTTGGCCCTTAGTGCATACATCCGACTTTTGCCTATCGCAAGTTTCCTCTTCACTGCTTTGACGCTTCTTCCGTTTTTCAGAGCGTGTTCAATTCTCCCTATGTTATAACTTCTTACATCGCATACCTTACGCCTATTAATCAACTTCGAAAGCTCTGCCCGTTCTATTTTGTCTGTTGTACTTGAGACTTTCATGATTTGACGCTTCTTACTTAGATTCTTCGTTTCCTGGAAAAGCTTGCCAGTTCCCTGTCTAACTACTCTGCCTCTAACTTCCACTGCACACTCCATAATGATTTTCGTCAGATTATCATTCATTCCATCTACGCTAAGGTTGGTTTCCTCACTAAGAGCCGAGTACCTGTTCTGAAGCGACACTCTGAATTCCTGTACTTTCCCTCTCAGTGCTAGCTCATTGATTGGCTTCTTGCTTATCAGTTTCTGTCATTCTTTCTTCAAGCCTATGCGAATTTGAGACCGCACCATTCCATGGTTACTGCATCGTACTTTGCCAACCACTTCCAGCTGGTGCACGATTCCTGGGTGTGCACTCATTATAAAGACTATTTCGTTCTTATTTTCGCCATTAGGGCTTCTCCATGTCCACTTGCGGTTTTCGTGTTTTTCGTAGAAAAACACTTGACATCTTTATATGACGCGTGCTTTTCTCTTAAGCCCTGCAAAAAACACGGAAAATGCAAAAAACTGTCGGTGACAGTGGAACTATACAATAGAATTAAAGTAAAAAAACAACCTTTCTTCAAGTTTTCCTATCTTCCAGAGAAGCAAACGATTTACGTAATTTCAAATAATTTCGTAATACACTCAACAAAGATTTCAGCATAGCCAAGACGGAATACTACATTAGTAAATTTACCACTCATTCAGGAGACGCGCGCCTGCTGTGGGACACAATAAATCAGCTCAAGAGCAAAAAGGAGATATCCAGACGAACAAAATTTGAAAAACTGGGCATGAGTAAATTAGAAATCGCTGACACTTTTAACAAATACTTTTTAACAGTTAATGAGTTTACAACAGACAGCACGGAAACGTGTTGCGAGAACTATATAGCGTCAAATTACCCATCTAGTGCATTTCTGTTTCCTACTGATCAACAAGAAGTGGTAAAGCTAATCACGTCATTAAAGGATAACTGTGCTTGCGGCCCAGTTGACATTAATCCAAAGCCTGTAAAGGCTTATAAGTCACATTATCGCTACACCACTAACGCACATTTATAACTTGATGCTATCTTCAGGTGTTTTTCCTTAACAAATGAAATTTGTGAAATTAGCTGCCATCCATAAAGGTGAGTCATTTGATGAGCTTAACAATTACAGACCTATATCTCTACTCTCTCTGTTTTCGAAAATGGCTGAACGAGTTATATATAAAAGGATTACGAGCTTTCTATACGTAAACAATATAATAGCAAAAGACCAGTATGGATTTTGCAAAAACAAGTCTGCTGAGTCGGCTCTACTCAGCATCAAAGAATACATTCTAGACAACATTGAAAACAAAATCTTTACACTAGGAATATTTCTGGATTTTAGAAAGGCATTCGACGGTATACAACACAATCTGCTTTTACGAAAACTACCGTATTATGGCATTCAGGGTACCACAGCTCAATTATTACAAAGTTATCTCTCATCTAGAAAGCAATGTACTGTTGTAAATAATACACACTCTCAAGCTGAACACATTAGGTATGATGCCCCCCAGGTATCGATTCTTGGACCTATCCTATTCCTGCTGTTCATTAATGATATCGTAACTATAGAGGGAACACAAGAAAATAATATTGTACGCTGATGACACAAATGTATTTTTCGCAGGTTCAAACGTATGTGAACTACATAAAGAAGCTAGCGTTTGGGTGGAAAAACTAAATTTATGGTTAAACGCAAATTTACTTCAATTGAATATCGCTGAAACAAAGTATATGTTTTTCAAGCCTAAAGGAGTAGCTCATATACCATGCACTCTAAATTACTTCCAGAGCCCCAAGATTCAGCGCACAACAACAATAAAGTTTCTAGGAATTCTATTCCGAGAACAACTTTCTTGGTCTCCTCACATTGACGCGATAAAAAAGATCTTTCCAGGAGAATTGGCATTTTAAATAGACTGAGATACTACGTCCCAACAAATGTCAAGCTGCAAATTTACTACGCACTAGTACATTCACAACTAACATACTGCTCCTTGGTGTGGCTAACAACGACCACCACAAACCTTAATTCTCTGTTGATATTACAAAAGCGTGCTATACGTGCTATATCTAACACTCCCCTTTACGAAAGTGCTCGACCATATTTTAAAATGTACAAAGTATTGCCTATAAAACTGTTATAGAGACATAAGCTATGTCTAGAGATATTACACCAGTATAACCTAAATGCATCACTATTCTTGGACACATGTGAAACAAACACCATACGAGCTGACAAAGAGCCTAATATACAAATATAGATCACACACGAACTACGGCGACCAACGATTAGCGTCACAAATTGCAAACATTCTAAACAAACATCCAACTATATTACATTTACTGGAAGACGGAATTTCAGCTAGATCATTTAAAAAAATAACGAAAGAGTTCCTTGAGGATGAAAGCGATGCTTTTCTTGATTTTCGAAATTCGTAGTTAATGATTTTTTGTATTCGTTGCACTTTGTTCATTATTGTCCCTTTGCCTGTTCTTTATTATACTCTAATTTGTCCTGTAGAGCAACTCGATTTCCTAGTGAAGATGTCTCTCGTTAATTTATTTGATAGAAAACAGCGTTTTGTTTGTATTTGCCACCACTCGAATAAGGACTGTTTACATTTCAATTCTTTTATTCACACTTCTGGCAATTCCTGTTCGACTATGGTACCCGTGTAAGATAACACGTGATGTTGTAATTTTCTGCGTACTGTACTTGCGGTATGTTTTTGCTTTGCTGCCAGGATGGCACGACCAAGTCAGGCATTTACTTAGCCTTTAGTCGTGTCTCCAAGGCAATCTTGTTCAATTTTGCCTTGAATAAAGCAAATCAAACCAAACCAAGGTATTCAAAATCCGTAAATTATTGCGTTCTGCGAATTCTACTAGTAGCTCTCCTCTGGTGTTTCTACTACCGATGCCATAATCTCCTACTGCCTGGTCTCCAGCCTGCTTCTTCCCTACCTTTGCATTAAAATCGCCCATCACTATAGTATACTGTGCTCTTACCTTACTCATTGCCGATTCCACGTCTTCATAGCAACTTTCAACTGAAGCATCATCTGGGCTGGGTGTAGGCACGTAAGCCTGTACCACCTTCACCTTGTATCGTTTATTCAGTTTAATTACGATACCTACCACCCTTTCATTAATGCTTTAGTATTCCTCTATGTTGCCAGCTATGTTTCTGTGAATTAGGAGCCCCACTCCCAGTTCTCTTGTGTCTGCCAAGCCCCGATAGCAAAGGACGTGCCCATTCTGCAACACCGTATAAGCCTCATCTATCCTCCTAACCTCACTAAGCCCTATTATATCCTATTTAACAGCCCCTAGCTCCTCGAATAGTACAGCTAGACTTCACTCACTAGATAATGTTCTAGCGTTAAACGTTGCCAAGTTCAGGTTCCAATGGCGACCTGTCCGGATCCAGATATTCTTAGCACCCTCTGCTGCGTTGCAGATCTGACCGCCGCCGTGGTCAGTTGCTTCGCAGCTGCTGGGGACTGAAGGCCGTGAGTTATTTGACGTATGCATGTGGCAGGTAGTGGCCAGATACTGCACCAGGGTGGCCAATCCTTCTCTGGTGAGGGAGTGCGTTCCCGGTGGTGGTTGCCGGTGAGGCCGCACTCCAGGCCTCTTAATGCAGTTCCATCACCACGCGGATTTTTTTTATCTGGTTGGGAACTGCGCGGCACCGGAATTTGAACCACGGACCTTTTGCATGCGAGGCGGATACTCTAACCACTACGCCATCACCGCAATATAGGCCCTATATTGTTCTAATCATGTCCCGCAATCCCTACAGAGGTCAAAGACATTAAAGTATGTGAACGACACTGGACATTACTTAGGAGCTCTGCATGATGTGTAGAGCAATTTGTCAAACATTTTGGTTTGCCAGGAATCATCTCACTGTTAGCTCAATTGAAACAAAATACATAGTGTCTTCCCAGAAACACACTGACACTAAATTTTTTTACCTAACAATGAACAATGTTGATATTCAACAAGTAAAGGCTTTCTCCTAAATATCTAGGTGTCATTTCTGCTAAAATAATTTCTAGCTGCCAGTAGCATACTGCAGCCAGATGCTAGCTTAGTACGAACAGAGTTACTTTGTTTTTTCTAGTGTAATTGGCTGTCGAACACTACACCGAGATATTTAAATTCTTTTACATGCTCAAGTTGGCAGTTGTTCATTGTAAGTCGAAATGACTCACAGTTTACATTTCGGTAACGGCAGTGAAAAATGATGTATTTGGTTTTCTTTGCATTGAGTGTTAATTTGTTCACAGTAAACCCCTTGAAAATATTTTCTAGTTCTTCATTAGCTCTACATTCAAGATGCAGTATGCTACTGGCTGCTAGAAATTATTTTAGCAGAAATATTCTCAGAGCCCTTTATTTTCGTTTGTTCATAGTCATCTGTCATACTGCTTAGACTCATGGGGATGGACCTTCAAAACTTACCTTGATCCTATCCGAATATTACAAAAGCGTGCACTTAGAATTATAGATTAAGCGGCATATAATGAATCCAGTGCGTCTTTGTTTCACAAGTTGGATATTCTACCTTTTCATTACTTACGGCAGCATAGATCCGCAGTCACCATCAATAATATTGTTGCACACAGTGTACCTTTCGAAGTATCTATCTTTTCTTCCTCGTCCCGCGTCACTAGATGCATGACATTGCGGAATTTTAATCTTCCACCTACTAAAAACGTGTATGGTGAACGCTAACTACAGTTCGTAGGAGCTAAAGTGTGGAATAACATACCAATTCAGATTAAAGATTCTAGGGCTTTCTCGAGCACACAAAAAGATATTTGCTACCTGTAGACCAATAGTAATGACCAATAGTAATAAGCCTTACACATAGCTTGATGTTTTGTCTGTACTTGATTCTTTCATTATTTATGAACAAAGTGCAACAATGTGTTCTATATACATTTCTGAGCATTTACATCACCTTAAATCCCAATGATATCTTCTTGTATTTTTGTTCGTTTTTCGAAAAATCAACGTTTTTTGATGTTCTGATTTTTTATATACAAAGTGTATTCTGCTTGTATACTTTCTCCCGTTATACCCCTACTAGCCTATGGCTATGGGTTTAATCAGTGTTGTGCATTTCTTGAAATGTAGTCATAACAACCTCAATAAAATGAAATGAAATGAAATTTCTGATGAGAACTTACACTGGCATGACCAAGTACAAAGTATTCAAAAAGGTAGCCTGCGGCTGCTATATGCTAATAATACAAGCTCGCCAATATTTTACACAAGCTATACTTTGCATTCCTGCCAACCTATCAGTTTGAAAATTCGGGAGCAGACCGGCGCCGGAGAAGGGCGGCGGGGAAGCGAGGGAGTCAATTTTTTGTTTTGCATATCAGAACTTACTGAGACATTTTCGACGCGCTGTCATTGCTTTTATAGACTGCAAGTGCGACAGCATGGCGTTTAAGAGCCTACACGATTGTGTTTGCGGCATCTGCAGCCATTTTCCCGAAGATGGCAGTTGTTCTACTATTTCACCCGCACCTGTTACGCACTTTGTGAACATTTTCAGAAACACCGATCCTACATGATCACTTCAGAAGGCTGCGTTCCACAAGACATCCCTTGAATCTGCCACTCTTTTGAAAGCACGGTGTCGACCAAGTCAGCATTTCATAATTTCCTGAGATCTCCTGGTTTTCCCTGCGAGTATACTTGCGAAATAATCTGAATGGTACGTAACTTTCTGACACGTCGATACAAGATGGCACCGTGCCACTCGATGCTGTCACTGTCTAGTAAGCACTTGTAATGCTTTGTGCGTCGATTTTTTTAAACTTTCCGATAGGTCAAATTACTTTAATGTGAATTTTGAATGTACGAAATGTGTGAAGTCGAGAAAAATCTATATAGAAAAATCAGAAATGGTATTTTGTCATCATTATCATATATAACTGCAAACTGTACTATAAGCGGTGCTCAAGGAGTTCAGCCTGGCAGCACCAGCGAAAGTTTACGTCTTTACCTATCTCCGGCCAATATTGCTGTGGTCGTTCAGCAATCCATCGTAAATTGTTCTGATTTCATACGAAGAGATGAGAAAAGGTATCGGAACAACTAGCGCCAGGGCCGCCGCCGCGCAGCCAAGCCCCTTGGTTGTCATACCATGACCACCGTGCGTGGCCACACTACGGCGGCTGCCGTGCCAGCGCCCCTTGCGGATGACTTCAAGTGAATACTTTCTACAGTATTTCATAATGTGGAATTCCTTGAAAAACGGGTCAATCCAAAGTGCCTTATCACAGTCTGCACAAATAAAATATGTCTTGGGGAAATGAGTTGCGTTGGCATACGGGGCACATTTGTGTGCGGCTGCCTTGGGCAGAGTAACCTCGATAATCAAGAAGAGGGAGAATACCTCATGAGCACCGATAATAAACGAGCTAAAAGCTGCCCCAATAAAGATGAAAATCAACTTCCGCTGCCTCTGTAGAAGAGTGCCAATAGAAACAAAAATGAAGTGTCGCGTATCTAACTGTTGCAATCACGCAGGGAAACGGAAACCACGACAGAGCATCACCCATCGGTTTTACCGCCGACCACGCAATGTGATTAAGCTAGAAATTAGTTCTGCTTATTTCCGCAAGAAGATGGCACAACTCCGAACGCCTCTTGTAAGTCCTAGGAGGTTTTAGCGCCTCCTGATGAGCATGCATGATTAAGGTGCCAAACTTCAAACGTGGGGTCGAAAACGTTCCCACGCGGCAGACCTTGCAGGACAGAAAACCACCGCCTTGCGTGTACGGCAAACACCCTCCAAGACCAAAAAAATCACTTAGACCTCTTGAAATGGTAAATAAATATACATTTCACATAAAAAGAAAAGTTAGTAAAAATTAAATGTGCAGCAAATAAAAGTTTTTGAAAATAAGAACAACATTCATTGAAATGAGAGAGCGAGCAATATTTAAATAAGAATAAAAATGTGCAACATGAGCAACCTTTTAAATGTGAACCATTTCTTAGCGAACTTCGGCCCCTTTGAGCGTATCTGTCTATCTAGCCGCCTAAGATTTCTAGCTCTCCTGGCCGTTTCGATAATGTATCGATACCGAAATCGCTATGGCATAACATGACTGTATGATGAGCATAAATGACTAGTTCTAACATGAAAGTCACGATATGTATGTCATGATTTACATTTCATGGTCTTGCTGTTCTTGCGGTGGTTTCGTTCACATTATATATTATAAAACTGGTATTGTATGACATGACTGCATGGCGAACGCAAGTGACAGACCCTAACAGGGAAATCATGACTTGCATGTCATGTAAGTCATGACTACACTTGATAAGACACATGCTTGGATTAGTTGTTGATTGGGAATCAACATATTTGTACAGCGCAAGACTGTACAAATATGTATTTGTACAGAGCAAGACTGCGAGTAGTTACGTCGTAACTACTCGCAGTCTTGCGCTGTGCAAATATCGTGGCTACACGCCATGGTCATGATGCACTCGTGGTCATTTTGCTAGCTTAACATATATGAAATTTTATATAAGGCGATGTGAATAGATGACGAAGGTATATATGACTGGTACAAACATGATAATCATGACTTGCATGTCATGTGAATAATGACTACATGCTACGTTCATAGTGCGCTCGCCGCCGTTTCTCTAGCTCCACATATGCAAATTTGGTATCACGTGACGTTGATTTATACGTGGGGTGTAACGTCCCAAAACCACCATATGATTATAAGAGACGCCGTAGTGGAGGGCTCCGGAAATTTCGACCACCTGGGGTTCTTTAACGTGCACCCAAATCTGAGCACACGGGGGTACAGCTTTTCCGCCTCCATCGGAAATACAGCCGCCGCCGCCGGGATTCGATCCCGCAACCTGCGGGTCAGCAGCCGAGTACCTTAGCCACTAGACCACCGCGGTGGGGCTATCACGTGACGTGAAGGGACGATGAAGGTAAATGACACGTCTAAACATGAAAATCATGGTATGCGTGTCATGTAAAACATGACTACACGCTACGCTCATAGCGTGCTCGGGACCGTTTCACTAGCTTCGCAAAGACCAAATTTTGTATTACGTGCCGTGAGTGAACGACGAAGGTAAATGACACATACAAGCTTGATAATCATGATATGCATGTCATATAAAACATCACCGCGAGCTACGCTCATAGCACGCTTGCGGCCGCTTCGCTAGCTCCACGTATACCAAATATGGTATCACGTGACGTGAATTACCGATGACGGTAAATGACACGTATAAAAATGATAATCTTGAGATGCGTGTCATGTAAAAGGTTACTGCACGCTACGCTCATGGCGCACTTGCGGTCCTTTCGATAGCTCCACATATACCAAATTTGATAACACGTGACCTGAATGGACGACGAAGGTAAATGACACGTCCAAACACGATAATCGTGATATGCGTATCATGTAAAACATGACTACTTGCTACGCTCATCGCGTGCTCGCCGCCGTTACGCTAGCTCCACATATAGCAAATTTAGAGTCATGTGACGTGAATGGAAGACGAAAGTAAATTACATGTCTAAACATAATAATCATGAGATGCCTGTCATGTAAAACATGACTACATGCTACCCTCATGTCACGCTTGCAGCCATTTCGCTAGCTCCACATATATCACATTTGGTATCACGTGATTTGAATAGATGACAATAAATGACACGTCTGAACATGATAATCAAGACATAGAAATCATGTGCGGCATAAATTACATCCGCCTCACACCGTTGTGTTGGTATTGAAGTGACACATCGACCTTACTCGTTCGAGCTTCGCCTATCATCGATTCCCACTGTACGTGGGATCTGCCAATTTTTTTTAAACATGGACCTTTTATCATATAATTGCGATCTTATTAACTTGAAATTCGAATAGTGGCACGAGTGGTATTCTATCTCAGGAGCCAGATATTTGTCCTGGTACAACCACAATAGTGTGTCACTCACTGCCTTAGACTCGATTTCAATTTGAAACAGGGAAACCTGCTTCTCGGCCTCCGCGAAAACTTAGTTTTTTTACCTGTAGCTCCTTCAGAGAAGCGGCGGCACGCTTCTTTTCACGCTCCTTTTGTAACGTGTCGGCCCTATCTGTTCTAGTCTTCTCCAACCCTTCCTTCAAACACACGTTCACCCCAGAGCCATTTGAAACATCCTCTTGGTCACTTGCAGTCAGCCAACTTCTCCAGCTGATGACACGGCGTCGAAGACGATTCGTTGGGCAACGAGGGATTGTTTTTTTTTCGATTTTTTTACCAGGCAATCTTTGTTGATAGATAAGCTCCGCTCAACAGACGTCTTTCCGTTCGAAAGGGTGAGAATAATTTAGGCAAAAGTGAGCAGTTCTTTGTGCCACAAATTTGCACCCAAAGGGTATCCAGCCGATGCGTGCTCCTATCAAAACTTTTAACGCTGCTTCCGTCGATGCCAAAAAAACATACATGCTTGTAAAGCCGCATTGCCCAATCATCCTCTGTTCCAGTCATCCATTGGTGTTCCTTTAACACTTCAAGGGCATCAGTCAAACGCGCTTCTTCAAGCTCTGAAATCAGCGCGCACGCAGGATTTAGGATGAAGACCCCCTGGTCAGCTGGAACTTCAGCGATGACCTTTTCTTAATTTTTTTTTACAATTCTTCAAAAATGAAGCACAGTCACTTCTGAACTGGAGGATAATCAAGTCAGACAGTTTTGGGGCCTTTCCAAGCGCAATTTTGTTTAGCGACGCCAAGGTCTACCCTGGGCACCGGAAGAATGTTTGCAGACTGGTCCCTATCTATCATCATTAATTAAACGAACTGTTTGCTGTCATCATATATATACATATATATATATATATATATATATTGGCAAGCGCTAACACTAAGTCAATTGAACCCCTCTTCGTGATTCTATTATTTTCCATTGCAACTATACAACTATACGTCTAACTGCATGGAAGTAAGCTGAAAAAGATACAATTCCTATGCGGTGAAAACAGTTGAGACGGCAGTACAGTCGATAACTTCGATGAAGCAGCGCTAACAATTACCACACAGTGAATGAAATCCAGTGTTTCCCTAACATGCGTCTTCGTCATTTTTGTTGCCGCACCGATATTTTCAACCTTCTCCGATTTGCATCGGCCATTAAAGGAAAATTTTCACCATCTTGTTTGCAGCATTCCCTCGTTTTCAATAAGCGACCTCATGCATAACGCAAAGCGAGTCATCATTAATTAGTTTCATCTTTACAAATTCACTCGACGTATACAATAAAATGTCAGGCGGCCTTGCGCGTATAACACATTTGTATAGACAACCAGTATAACATGAAGAAATAGCTTACATTGATTTATTATTTAGGAAGTTACTACCAAATGTTATTTGATAATCGCTGCAGCTTGCTTCTCCCCCTCTCGCTCCAAAGGCGTCCGCTCTTCTCTTAGTGTGCGGAAAGATTTACCAGGAAGAGAAACAATCTGCACCTTTGTCAGTGTTCCAAGGACGCCCTTTGCATTCGCGAACTGTAGTGCAATCCCGACGTTCAATAAATAGCATGACCCATCACAACTTGACAGAGCGGTTATCCGCCTCCGTGACCGTGCCGAGTGCCTGTCGGGATTCCAGCGAAATAAACATGCATTCACTGGGTGAATTACTGCCTGCTCGAGTGTAGGCGATGAAAACAAAGGTGAAAAAGCAGTAATCTTCCTTAGAGAGACTACGATGGCCATAGTTCCCACTAAACCCATTGGTTTGCGTTTGGTATAGCAAAAAAACCACAACTATTTTTTGAATAGTGAGCTTACTCCAGCTATTGCTGGGGCTGTATTACTACGTAATCAGAAGTTCGTTCTTTTTGTCAAGCCAACTAATCACGACTGTGTTTTTCATTATGAGCGTTTTGGATAAAAACAGCTGATTTCCAATTAATGACTGCAGCTGCACGCTACGAAGAGTGTACAGATTCCATGATGCTTGTATGCTTTTCATAATGCTTGCCATGTCAGTACATGTTTCACAACTTGTGCTAGTTGGAACAGCAGCATTTTATGTTCCATTTAATATTCTCTTATCCGTCAGCGAACATTTGGTAGTGGCGAAGCACCAGGGCGACACACCGTATTTTTCTCGCATTATCGTTCAGGGCACTTACCACTGCATGGCGCGTCACCGCGGCCAAGGAAGACGCTGTCGGAAGCACAACGCTACGCTGGTCGCGAAACACGGATCCACGGCGGCTAAGCACTTTCCGAATTCGTAGGCGCACTTGCCACACCACTAAACCAAGCCGCCGCCTGTGACACTCATCCACACGCTGGGTGCCCCGATGCGAACATACCGCCGGAGCCGCTTCTCTGTACAGCTCGTCGTGAGATGCGATGGAAATAGAAGCGCGCGATCCTCGGACTGGCGCAGCCGACAGCACAAAACAAAAGCGTGCCGAGACAAACACGCAATAGCGTTCTCCCGATTCCACGCTCTGGCGGAGCCCACCGACGACCATCGTGAGGTTTGTCGACCGGGCGAAAGATGGCGTGAGGGCCCAAGTGGTGGATTGGACCGGGAAGCATCACGTGCACGTGTCGTCAGCGTGGCGCGCGCCCCTCGCGCAGAGTATCGTTGCGCTCCTCTTGCTTCTTCTTCGGCTCCTCCTACTGTTGGTCAATGAAACTTTAGGTGGATGCTCGTCGGGTGCTTTCGTCTAAGTGGACTAGGAAGATCTCGAGCATACAACTGCACGTAATGACGAGTGCACCGTCATCAATACAAGGGACCACAATGCCACTAGAGCTGTCGTCTGCATTGGCTTCGTGCAGTGACAGAGCTAATTCCTTACTTTCCATTATAATATCTTCTTTCATTTTCAATTGTCGCAAAAAACCGCCAGGCTTGCGTGGAACACGCAGAACAGTCACAGCGACACCTGGAAGAGCGAGCCTTTTTTAATCATTATTTTGGTAACTGCTACAATGATAGTTGCAGGGTACCCAGCACCCTATAAATCACCATACTTTGTTTGTTATAGTGACGCGTTCACTCTGCCATGCTTTACCATTCTTTACAGAAGCATGGTACCCGCTACAAGCTTGCAAACGTTCCTTTTTTTTTCGCGAACCTTTTCTTCGTGTCGCTGACGACGATGAAGAATTATTCCAGACACTTTTGTATTGGGTTGCAGCATTCGGCGATCCACTCGTAGCGCAATTCACATTGTGTGACACCTGGTGGTTCTTTTGCTGCTCCAAATGACCTCACTACACATTTAAACGCATTTCCTTTCCTGACATGAAGGCTACTACCTAGGGTCAATTTGCCGCGGAGTTTGAAGCACTGGCATGGCGCTGGGCTTGCACGGAGGGGCCCGGATTCGAGTCCTATTGTGTGCCTGGTGTTTTGTTGTCAAGTTTTTTTTTCCTTATTTCGCATGATAGTGTTTATGAACAAAGGTGGCGGCGGCCTTCAAATACGGCGCATGTGAACATGGTTGTGATTTCACAACAGCTGTCGCTGTAAAAAAATAAAACGACGTACAGTATTGTCTGTTCTGACCACCGCAGAGCACACTGCGCGAAAGGTAGACCGCGAAAACACATTGTGTTCTATACAAGATAGTGTCGACATAACATGCTACTGGCTCTGTATACTTTTCATATTCCAATTACGGCATTCTAACTGCATGGGTCCCATTCTTATCTCGAAATAGTTATCCGATCCTCCTGCGACCCACGTCAACCTCTAAGGTTATTGGAAGGGTAACGCTAGTGGACACGGAAGAAAGGAAGTCACACTGACTCACAAATGTTAGCGCCTGCGTCTGTGTGTCAATGCGCCTTAATTCTTTTCGTCAGTGTCCACTAGCACTATACCCTGCCAAGTATGAATTTCCAACTCGCCCAAGAAACACAACTCTTCTCTTTATTGGCAGCGGTTGATGAAGCCTGATTTTCTGTCCATTATGATAGTTTAGTGCCCGCAAATCGAAAGGGTGTCTTCTTCCGTTCACTGAAAAAAGCCGGCTCTAAGCAATTACCGAAAGCGTAAACAAAAAACTACAGAACTTGCGAAGGCGGTTGTATCGGTTAGTTGAATTTTCCAATAGATATGTTTGCGCAGCGCAAAAAAAAAAAAAGACCGAAGACAAGAAAAGAGGCCACACAGGCGCTGATTTCAACTAAATTTTATTAGCGAACTCATTGTAAACACATGATAACAACAGCACGTCTAAGCACAAACGCACAACCACGGCCAGATACATGGCTTCTTTTCCAGTGAGCGCCACGGAAGACACTCCAACATGGAGGTCAACCAACAGCTGCATTTCATTAGCCACGATTATTTCGCGTGTGAGCTGCTGACGCTGTTTCGCGACAATAAGGCACATGTTGTTTCCCGACAACGATGCACGACCACAATTTCTACAGGGAATGCCGGGGTGGTCTTGAACAGCTGTGTTAACGTCAAAAAGATGCTCGTTTAAAGGCTCATTTAAGCATCTACCCGTCTGTCCAACTTACTTTTTCTCGTAGGACAACGTGATGAACTAGTGCACAAGTGTCACAGCACATGCCACGAACTGCCTCCTGTGCCTTGCAAAAATGCTGCTTCATATGGTTTGAGCATTAAAACGCTTACAGGCACTGAATGTTTTCTGGTTCAGAGAATACAACCTTAATGTCTACCTTTGCCCCTATTCTTTTTGTGTGTGAAATCCTAAGTGGGTAGAGGAGCACCGCAATTCAATTAATGTACCTGGAAACACAGTTTGCTGGTGGTTCGCAGCCTGTTCAATGGTTCTTTGCATTTTATCTGCAACCCATAGCAGCATAAGCTCAGGGAACCAAGCACTTATACAGTGACGGGAAACCTGTTGAACAAAGCTGCCTTCTAAAGAATGAACGCTATACTTCCGAAGGGCATTGCTAAAGAAAATATTTGCAAAGCCCCTGTTTAAGAGCTTCGAATGAGGTGAAGGTATCACTTTCCTTGTTTACCTTGATTGCTTGCTGCCTTACCGTCTCGACAAAACGGCCGCTGGTAAAGCTTCTCATCGTGTCACCGACATTTCTGTTGCTTTTTGATCGTGATGACAGGAGCTTGGAAGCTGCCGTTTCAACCACCTTATGTTATTTTGAAGGGAGTATTGCACCACTAATTGTGAGGCAAGAGTTGCTGCAGGTTGCCTCATGACGGTTTTTATACTTGAGCTTAAACATATAAAGCGGTCGCTCATGCTGGAAGTGTAGGCCCAGAGGAAGCACCCCATTTTTGTCGTACCGTGAGCTGATTCAAAGCTAGTAAATGGGGGTATTGCAAATGTGTGTGTGTGTGTGTGTGTGTGTGTGTGTGTGCGCGCGCGCGCGCGTGTGTGTGTGTGTGTGTGTGTGTGTGTGTGTGTGTGTGTGTGTGTGAAGAAAAAAGAGAAAAGGAAACGCAGTAAAGAAATACATTTTATACAAAAAATCTTCATATAGAAAGTATGAAACACCGACAACTTACAGTAGTACACCAGTAAAGCGGAATGAAGAGCTTTGGTAAATCACACGTATGCGGAAATTCTATAAGGAAATAAATGAAGACAGTTCATGTCTAAATGTTAATGGGTTACGCATACTGTCAATGCTGTCAGCGAGCCCGTTCCAAACTTTCACATCCCGGGGAAGGGCAGAGTTGTCAAATGCGTGCGTTTGGCCTAACAGACATTGAACGCACGTAGTATGACGCACCCGTCATCTCGCGGCAGAGAAAACAACCATTCGTGGTGGATCTGGAACTAGTGACAACACTGCGACACCCTCCACCTTAAAGGCGATTACACGAGAGCCGGCAATCGCCTTGAGGGCGATGATTCGCGATCTTGCCGTTCTATATCAGCAACGAATGCTTGTTTTGGTCGCCGCGAGATGACGCGAAAAGAGACTGTGGTCGCTCTCGATCCCACTTGAGCGTGCTGCCAGTAGCCGCCGGAGCACGCAGGTCACGCATCGTCGTGTCCTCTTTCACAAAAATTGACACTGTACGTGTAATGCAGACAGATTGTGAGAAGAGCCTGCACCAATACTGTATCGCAGGTATTGTCAGTCGAGTTTATTCGGAAGCTTACGCAAGCACCAGCGATAACGACAGAAGCACCGGTCACTGATGTATAAAAGACTAGGCACACCGCCGACGATAACATTAGTCAACGGCCGATAAGTATTCTCGCCGCTATCAGCGTGCATTGCTTGTACTACAGCTAGTTATCATTTACGGGGCAGAAGTTTGGCCGACAGGGAGTTCCGTATCTCAAAGAGTTACTGCGGCCTTTTTTTTTACCGTCATGACCACATGACGTGCTCGAATCTCTGTTCATTTACACTCCAGACTGCGTCGGCCGTCACCCAAGCCCCCGTTGTGAAGAAGGCGGCAATATCATACTGGTGCATAGAGCTAGCCGCAGGCTGAAAGTACTGCAAACAGGGAACGGAGCCCTGCCCTCTAAGACGAGACCTACCACGACGAAAACGGCAGCAACTAGGGCATCCACTGTGTCGGCGACAGAAGTAGTTATGCAGCTGCTCCGGGAGCCACCTAGTTTTTGTAGAACACTTTAGAGACTCGGGAAGCTGACTTGAAACAGCATCACTGCCTATAAATATCGCAGGCTCAGCAACGTCTACTTTTCTCTGGAGGACTATGCCAGGATCAGTTCGAGAATAAGGAATTGGGCATGACAATGTGAGACAGCTCCCGAACTTGCTCGCAGATTTCACATGTGTAGCCCGTGACAAAAAGCCCAAAACTTTTCATGAGGCAAGGGTGAATATCCGAACAAAAACAATGTCATCTTCAAGCAAGGATTGACTCATCTGTACCGCCAAGCCGATATTGACATGCCGGAGAAGAAGAAAGCCTGTTTTCTCATGCAAAGATTAAAGCAAGAGTTCTCCACCGAACTAGGGCCGAATGCACCTTAGTCTGATAACTTATCTCTAAATAAACAACAATCAAAGAGACGCTATAACTTGAAGGGGTTATGACGCCCAATTTTCGACCAATTATCGGTGTTGTGTGGACTGGTTCCTGTACGTTCACTAACAAGCTGGTGAAATTACAGCGCATTCGGTCATGCCGGTAATTTATAATTGAATATTTTCATAAATTAGCGAGCAGCCTAGCGGTGGGCAACACTGGGGCGCTCGCTACCCGTGACGCAAACGAACCGCTTTCTATGCGAGCAGCTGCATGGTGTGCAGCACGGAGGGCTATCGTGTTTCATGATCATCTGCGCTTTCAATCGAGTTGTTTCGGCGTTATTAAACGTGCCACTGGAATTGAATGACTTGCAGTGGTTGAAGCAATGCTACCACGTCGCCCATGCTGCACTGCTGGGTGCCAGAGCGTACAGAGCAGGGAGAGTAGTAGCGTCGCGCTAGCGTCGCACTGAATACATGCCGTTCGCTTCGGATAAGGATTACATACATGCCGCACGCATACCAAAATATGCAAAAGCAACGGTCAGCGCATGCAGCAATATAACCACCACTTATTAAGTCGTGCATGAACGTATTCTAGCAAACAAAAATCTGCTCGCTTTACCAATTCCATTGCGCAAACAGTGCTCGCGAATGCAGCGTCTTCTAATCGTTAAGCTCGCTAGTCAACCTGGCGCGCTTGAAATAAAGTTTCTTAGCGTTGCGGAAGGCCGTCAGCAACGTCTGCCACAACACCGAGGTCGTTGGCATGTGGGTGTGCCCCGTCTTCGACGCTTTCTTCGTCGCTCGAGCTGGTGGCGATGGGGTCAAAATTAAAATGCACAGCGCACATGACGTCGTCACTGCTTCTGCAACTCGATGAATATTTGCCCGAATCTTGAGCTGATGATGGTGCCGGTGACATGGCAATGGTACCAGTTATTAGGAATTTGCTGTGTCGCGATGGTAGCGGTGGCAAAGCGGCGAGCAGTCGGGCGGACTTCGCTGAAGCCTTAGCCCGAAGGCGAAGCAGGGAGGCAATCCATATTGAAAACAGCAAAAAAAAAGGAGCGTTTACTGTAGCAGGTTGTCGTTTGTACAGAGCTGGCCAGCACGACAACGTTGGCTGGGGCAAAATCCTCTAAACATGGGGCCGGCACGGCCTTAAATAATGTTTTTGGACTCTTCTGCGAGACCAGTTCCCCTGAACGGCACAGTGGCTCGGCTGAGGAGACGCAGCCATACCCGGAACTGCAAGGTGGTTCGGCGGAGGAAGCGACGTTATCGGCTGAACTGCACGGTTCTCCTGCACGGAAGGCGGTGCTGGGAGGGGGAGACAGTTCGTTGCAACAGCGCTCGATCTCGTGAGACATGCTCCCGTACGAGAAAAATGTCTGTGGCATAACAGCACCCCCGCCGCCAGACAATGCATCCGGAGTTTTGAGCCGTCAGCGCGGCTCGGAAGGAGAGATGCTGGTTGACCGTCGGTATAGCCGTTCCGCTGTCTTCGCCCGTTGAGACTGTCATAGGCGTGCGGAGGTTCACTGGAACGACGGAGTCGAACACAAAGCCGAACCACTCTGGCCAAAGCAGGCACCCTCCAAATGCTGATAAAATTGCCAGACCAGCAGAAACCAAACGTTTCCTCGAGATTACGGTGGGCTAACAAATAGCATCACGAGCAACGAATCTCGGGAGGAATACACAATGCCGACACTCCTTTACAGTGCAGGACACTGCTAAACCAAACAGAATTTTCGTTTTCGTGAGCGATTCTCGATTGTGACCCGGGCAGATTGGGGACGATCAAAGCTGCTGAGGTTAACTCGATTTGGCCTTGAATCTACAATTCAGAATACCAAGAACAGCCGAATCACGCACATTTGCGTCGCCTGCAAGCATGAGATTGTCAAACTTGACAAAGTTCGCCCTCTTACAAGCTCTCACTACAATGAGCTCAGCCAATTATTATCAAACCAAGAGAAAACATGCTTAAAAAGTAAGACAATAAGAATTAAAATTATGAAGTAAGAATGAAACTTGCGTGCGTTATTCAAAACAAAGTTAACCTACACTGACGTGCGCACTAACACGTAATGCCAAACGCAGATGGTATTTTAAACATGGGCTTTTACGCAACGTTCTCTGTTAAAATAAAACACACTTAACTGTTACCTTTCGAAATATTATGAAAACAAAATTAATCAAACAAACATATCAATGTCAGCTTCTTCGATGAGAAGGAAAGTCAAACTTGCAAAAATTCAGACGCATTCCTTGCTCAACGGCTCACAACAAAACTAGAAAAATATTTTTCAAAGCTGAATACAATATTCATTCTTAATAATGGCAAGACGGGAGTCCTCTAAGACGAACTCTGGGGAGTCGCGCACTCCATAGCTTTCGAGGGATCCAGTCTTAACAAACACGCAACGAACAAAGCTGTTTGCCGAACTCGGTAGCAGCAACTTTTGACGTGCAGCCGCTTAACTCGAACTAGGGGGCGTCTGCACTGCATCGTTTACGCCACCCGTTTGACCAGCGACCTTTTCGCCACGGTGGGGAACAACCGCTTGTGTTACAGCTCAAGCGCTCCCATCGTTTCCCCACTTGCTTGCATCTACGCGGCACCAGAATTGATGAGACCAGGCGAATATCTCGACGTCCGAATTTTCCTGAAAGCCGGTTTTTCTTGACGCGCTTCCCGCCTAATCTCGATCCTCGTGATGGTCTGAGCTTCAAACATTTCCCAGAGAGCCCTGTCGCGACCCTACGCCTAGCCGTGAACATGGCGTCTCGACGGATGATGTCATGGCACCTAACAGTAGCTTTAGCACGCTTGGCGCCCGTCGTCTTGACCACGTTACGCTTACGCCGACGCCTCTTTCTGTCGAGACTTCTCGCAATATTGGCAGCCTCGACACACTTACTTCCAAGTGTGCTGCTTTTGACAAGTACTCCCGAAACTCCATACTGGTTATCTAGCTTATCCTCGGGCCCGTTGCTAGCTGCCTCTGCTTGAAACAGAACGGGAGTCCCGATGCCTTTAAATCCAACTAACGCGCCTAAAGAGCTTTCGATCGGTGGGGTTCTCTCGCTGTCGTGGTTAGCCCTTGTTCTCTGCCCTTCGAAGTCAGCCTCGTGCTCTCTTTCAAGAGCTTTATTCTGTAGCGCTTTATCTCGCGCATCCTGCTCAATATTTGGTCAACATGCGTCAACCTCTAGCGCCTTGCGATGTCACACGTCGTCAAGCTCTTTTTGACGCGATGCATCTTGATCATGTGCGCTGCGAAGCGGCTCTGTCTCTAGCGCTTTACGATGCGCTTCGGCGTCCTTAGCTGTGCGATGGGCCTCGGCCCCTAACTTCTCGCGATGTACCTCAGCGTCTGGCTCTGTCCGACGCACTTCAGCGTCCTGCATTTTGTGACGGGCCTCAACGTCAGATACCTCGTGACTTTCCTAAGCGCCCCGCTTTCTCTGACGCACTTCAGCGGCTTGCGCATAGCAACAAGCCTCGGCATCTTGCGGTTTGCTTCTGTCCTTATCATCGAACACTTTCCAGTGAGCGACATCATCAAGCGCCACGTGGCGGGCCTCAAGCTCCATCGTTTCACGTCGCGCCTCATCCTCACGCTCTTTTCGGCAGGCGTCTACCTTTAGCGCCCTTCGACGCGCTTCTCTATCGCTCCGACTTTCCCAGTTAGCAGGACTCGAAAGAAAAAATTATCTTATCGAGGCATATCTAGCATAACTGAAGTCTCTTGCTTCCTCGAAGGGTAAGCAATTTAAAACATGCGCGATCTTGCGCGGCAACCGCGTGGCGAGCTTCTCCACCCAAAGGTCGCGGCTAACACCCACATTACTGCAAACAACTTCAAAATCATCAAGAAAATGCGCAATGTTCTCGCCTGTCTGAAAATTGTGGAGCTTGTGTTTCGCTCGCTCCCACTTAAGGGCTTGAATTTTCTGCCATCCCTGTTAGGAATTTGCTGTGTCGCGATGATAGCGGTGGCGAAGAGCGGCGAGCAGTCGAGCGGACTTCGCTGAAGCCTTAGCCCGAAGGCGAAGCAGGGAGGCAATCCATATTGAAAACAGCAACAAAAAGGAGCGTTTACTGTAGCAGGTTGTCGTTTGTACAGAGCCGGCCAGCACGACAACATCGGCTGGGGCAAAATCGTCTAAAAATAAGGCCGGCACGGCCTTAAATAATGTTTGTGGACTCTTCTGCGAGACTAGTTCCCCGGAACGGCACAGTGGCTCGGCTGAGGAAACGCAGCCATACCCGGAACTGCAAGGTGGTTCGGCGGAGGAAGCGACGTTATCCCCGGAATTGCACGGTTCGCCTGCACGGAAGGCAGCGCTGGGAGGGGGAGACAGTTCGTTGGAACAGCGCTCGATCTCGTGAGACGTGCTCCCGAACGAGGCAAATGTCTGTGGTGAGACGTCCCCCACTACGCCACCGATCGCCAAAGAGAGGGAAGAACACTCAACCCTTTTTCTATCCGGTTCCCTCTTGGCTACGTGTCTCAATCACTTTCCACATACAGGGATTCGTGCTGGGGCCGGGAAGTAAAAGACACTACGACCTGTTTCTGTTTACCGATTCAATTTAGTTTAATACTAACTGCAAACATCGTATACCCGCGTACATAAACCACTACACAAAATTATAACACATGATTTAAACACTCGCGACATTCGACACAGGATACATAAGGGAGCTAATAAAATGATGCGACGATACAAAGTAGACGCATCACGACACAAATGGTAAAGTCATTATTGAATAAAACCCCGCAATGTCTCAATTCGCCACCTCCCTTTCCCGCAAAGCTAATCTAAATAAGATGCATAAAGTCCGTCTCACGAAAGGTCCATGTTGACGGGGCCTCGGAGCTGGCTGTTCGAGTCGGGGCTCAGGGCTTCTTCCTGGGGTCATTGTCCCATTCGTCAGCGTCTTCATCGTCTTCGTCATTGTCACCTTCGTCGTGCCTTACAGTGATTTCCATCTTAGTCTTCTCTTGTAACGTTCCATTCGCTCGACTCCTATCCTTAACTTTGATTTCTCATCGTACCGTCCTTGCCCCAGTCCTCATCACATCGCCTCTCATCGCTATCTCTTCACACCGTTATCTTCCTTTTCCATCCCGTCTCCCTACCACCTCGAGCTCATCGCATCGCATCTCTCTGACCCTCTTCGCATCGTACCTCTGACTCCCTTCGCATCGTACCTCTGACCCTTCACATCGTATCCCGGGCTCCCAAGCTCGTCTCGTAGTCCCCTTTTTGTAGGACCCGACTCCGCCCTACCGGGGCACCAAACCAGTCCGCCACTCCACGCGGCATATCTTTTCTTCTCAGTCCGAGTGTATCCTCTTCGGCGGCCGCCCCCGCGGCCTACACCAGTAGAAAACCCTCTCCCAAACAAAGCCGAGCAAGTAACGATGTAAAAACTCAAGCCTCAGGGAGAGTGATGGGCGAGCCGTCCGAAGACACTTTAATTACGGGCGAACAATGGTCCCGATGCTTTCCGCACTTGGCGAGCCGATGTCTAGACCAAGTCTCAACGTTTTCATGCAGCTCGGTGTCTCTCGCCAAATTCTCCGTAGCCGCCGCTTCTTCGTCGTTCACCGCCGCGAGTGGCCATCTGCGCAGAACGCAGTAATAAGCCCTGGAGCCACGGATGTTGACGGAAAGGCATACTGGACCCGGCACAGGCGCTTGCCTCAAAGGTCGCATTCCCCGAACCAACAAAAGGTGTTCTGCTGCTCTCCCATGCCACAGATCTGAAGGGAGTGCGCCGATTATCTCCACCGTACGCTGTCACATGGTCTGTAGACGACAAGGCGCCGCCCGGTCCACGATTTTGCGTGGGGGAGCCCGTGAGAATAGTAGAAATACTCCTTCTGGTACTTAACTCTGGAATGCCCTTTATGCGTGGGTTTGAGAAACGAGCGCACACATCTCGAAAGGAGCGGGGTTCAGTCCGTGTTTGCTGGCTGAACCCCGCTCTCAGTGGCATAACACAGTGGCATTATGTCACAGTGACATAACACAGTAATAGAGCACTGCGCGGGCCAATTTTTCTGGTCTGAGCCTGGCCCGGCCCGCAAACATCCGACTCCGGCCCACCCGAGCCCGGCGTTTTTAAATACGGCCCGTACCCGGCCCGGGCTCGGAAGGCTTGAGCTGGGCCCGGCCCGCCCCGGCCTGTTTAGGCCCTGGAGCGGCTGCTGATCGGCGCGACCGGCGGCTAGCTGCAAGCATGCGAGGACGTCTGATGTCGTGAGGGCTTGACGGAAAATCATGCGCTGCCTACGCAACTAGATGAAGCTCTGACATAGGAAGACAAGTGAAGCGATCGTGGTGGGATTTCTCGCGAGCAGCACCTAAAGGGCGCCGTTCTCGATGCCCTTCAAGAAGTGCTTGATTTTCCCTTCCTCGGGCATGGGAGAGTTGACGTGGTTGCATAGAATCGGCACATCCTTGATGTAGCCCATGCAGTTTTCGCCTGGTTGCGACTCCCGTTCGCGCAAACACTGCTCGGCGTGAACCTTACCAGCCGCAGGTCGTCCAGATACGTCCGCCACAGACAACGTATGAATCTCTGCCTCGTGGTTATTAAGCCACAGTTTCGCGGTGTCCGCGAGATAGAACATCAGTTCAGTTCAGTTCAGTTTATTACCTTAAAGGCCCCCCTTTCTAGGAGGGGCATTACATAAGGGGTGGGGTTTTATTTAGGTTAACAATAAGCAGTAAAAGTCGTTTTAGTATTGAAGATGATCAATAACATGGTCTTGAAAGGCAGATGATGAGGCGATGTTGGCGATGTCCCGGGGGAGGCCGTTCCAGTCCGTGGCTGCTCGAAAAAAGAACGAGGCAGAAAAATCAGTGGTGCGCGAAGAAGGGCGGGAAACCTGAAATGGATGACTGGTTCGATGAGATATGCGTGCTGCGGCTACTATATAAGGTGGCTGATTGAGGGAAGAATGAAATAACTTGTGATAAAGCACGAGAGTTGCAGTGCGGCGGCGCAAAGAAAGGAGTGGCAGTCCAGATTTCGCTTTCAAAGATGAAATACTGATATCGTATGAGTAAGATGAGTGAATGAATCTGGCAGCACGGTTTTGTACCGCTTCTAATGCTTTGATTAAATACGCTTGATGAGGGCTCCATATGGCAGATGCATATTCTAATTTTGGTCTGATTAAAGATTTGTACGCAAGTAATTTTACATGTGGGGGGGCTAGCCGGAGATGGCGTTTGAGAAAACCAAGTGCTTTATTAGATGCTGAAACTACATTAGCGATGTGTGTATGCCATGATAAATCATAAGACAAGGTTATTTCAAGATATTTATAAGACGGTACTGATTCAAATGCGGTGTTAACGATGGAATAGTGGAAGCGATATGAGCTATGGCGACGAGAAAAAGACACGAGTTTACATTTAGAAGGATTAAGGGTCATTAACCATGTGTTACACCAATTAAGCACGTTGTTAAGGTTGGTTTGGAGATACAGGTGATCATGCTGGTTACTGATAGTGTTGTAGATGGCACAGTCGTCCGCGAACATGCGGATGCTGCAGGATACATGGTCGGGCAAGTCGTTAATATATATTAGGAAAAGAAGGGGACCGAGGACAGATCCTTGGGGAACGCCAGATGTGACTGGGAGAGAGTTAGATAGGTGGCCATTAACGAAGACTGACTGAGAACGGTTAGTGAGAAACTGTTCAATCCAACGAAGAATGTTAGGGTCTAGGTGCAGGTGTGAAAGTTTTAGCAAAAGGCGGCGGTGAGGAACTTTATCGAACGCTTTCGCATAGTCTAGAAAAATTCCATCAGTCTGCATGTTACGGTCTAGGTTAGTGTGCAAGTCGTGAAGAAATAGCGCTAATTGTGTTTCGCAGGAGTGACCTTTACGAAATCCAAGTTGTGATCGATGAAAAAAATTACACGAGTCCAAGAAACTTGCGATTTGAGAGTAAATGACGTGTTCCATGATTTTACAGGGTACACTAGTTAATGAAATGGGGCGGTAGTTCAAGGGTGAGTCTCTGTTACCTGATTTGTACACTGGAACGACCTTCCCCGTTTTCCAGTCATCTGGAATGATTCCTGAGGCGAGTGACTGTGAAAAAATCAAAGATAAATAGGCGGCACAAATTGATTTACCATTCTTCAGTAGCTTAGAATTAATTGAGTCCATACCGGCTGATGATGAAAGCTTCATGTTATCGATTACGGATGCAATGCCTTCTTCGAAAAATGAGATAGTTGGCATGAATGCTTCGATGTCAACTGATGGTGATTGTGAAGGTGCGTCAAGTTCTTGAGTAAAGACAGATACGAATGCGGTGTTAAATATTTCCCCACATTCATGGTCTGTCACTGGTTCATGCGCGTCGTTAGTCAGTGTGATTTCGTGAGTCTGCTTTGGATTGAATAGTTGCCAAAGTTTTCTGGGGTTGCTGATTAGTAGATTTGGTAAGTCATCGTGATAAAATGTATGCTTGGCTTTCCGGATCTCAACTAGATATGATTTTTCCACTTCGAAGTATTTATCCCAGTCACCCTGCGTGTCACGGCGTTTGGCCGAACGGAAGAGCCGTTTCTTTTTATTTTCCAGCCGTTTTAAACGTACAGAAAACCATGGCTTATTGTGATTAGCATGAAAGGTAACCCTTGGAATGAACATATTAGTGAGCACACTTAATTTATTTTTGAATATTGACCAGTTTTCATGTACTGTGCGAGTGGGAAACACTGATTTGTACTCAGAAGAAAAGGTGTTAAGGTCTTCAGTTATTGCTTCGTAGTTTCCCCGGTCGTAAAGGCATATTGTTTTTGCGGATGTGTACTTTGGAGCAGAACTTAATGAAAATAGGGCATGTATGCTTTTATGGTCGCCGATTTCTGGGAGATAACTGATAGATGAAAGGTTCTCAGGACTGTTAGTATTAGGTCTAGGATGTTTGCTGTTTCTTGCGTAACGCATGTTGGTTCCGAGACTAACCGACTCAGGTTAAAATTTAAATATACGTCAATGATGTTTTTAGCCTCTGCATGACATGATAATGAGGACATGCCTAGGTTATGCCATGTGATGTTCGGGTAATTGAAGTCGCCAAAGAGAAGGATGCGAGCATTGGGGTAAGTGGCAGCAAGTTGCCTTAGGCTATTGTTTAGGTGCCTACAGAAGTCTGGATTAGTATGCGGTGGCCTATAACAAACACCAAGAAGTACTGTTAGGGGAGGAGCGTGACAAATGAGCCATAATGATTCAATGTCGGACGTTACGTGTACAACGGAACATGATATACCTTGGTGAATTGCGACCAGAACACCACCCCCTCGAGTACACTTTCCGTCGCTACGATACACGCGGAATTCGGGTAAGTCAGTCAGAATTTCAGCGTCCGAAATGTTATCGTTGAGCCAAGTTTCAGTTAGTACCAGTATATTGCTTCCGGATGACAAAACAATGTTCGATAAGAGTTCGCGATTTGGAAGGAAACTGCAGATGTTAGTAAATATCACGGAAAATGAGAGTAGTTTGGCAAGTGCCGGGTGCTGTCGGTTTGTAGGTACATGGTGACAGGGTGACTGCTATGTGATTTCTTTAACTGTGCTAGACAATTTATCAAAAATATAACGTTTCGGACCGATGTGCAGGGTTTTATACCGCAAGGAGAACTTAGCAGATTTAGCCTTGGCAAATGCTATTAATTGTTTTCGCGCGTGTCGAACGGAGAGCGAAAAGTCCTCTCCAATGCTAAAGTTAGTATTTTTTAATTTCCGGCCATTTGATAGGATCGAGTCCTTTGTTTTGTAACATGTGAATTTTACGATTATGGGGCGATTTCTACCGAACGAATGACGACCAAGGCGATGAGCTCTTTCGAAGTCATGAGGTCCTACGATTATTCCTAGATTATTATGGCAGAAATCGATAATTATTTTTTCGGAATCGTTCCATGTCTCGCTGTCAGTAGGGTCGGAGATGCCATAAAAGATGAGGTTATTTCGACGTGATCGATTTTCCGCGTCATCTAGGCGGTCTTCTAACTCCTCGATCTTGCGAGACATGCTGCTTGTGTCTGCCCGCATCTTTTCGATGTCGTTTCGGATAGGTATAAGGGCCTGGTAGTGTGCTTCTAGGTCTGTCATCCGTTTGCATAAATCCGTTAATGTTCTATCAGTAGTGTTTAGCTGAGATTTGAGGCTCTGTACTTCAGTAATTACTTTGGATTGGCCTGCGGCTATTTTCTGAAGTTCTGTCAACACGGCATCGTTTCCGCCAGGGCCAGGGTTAGTTTCCACATCTCCTGACAACATCAACAAGGAATGAATAACGGAAACACATTCGGCGGCAATGGCGAGACAGCACCGTGGGCTCGTTAACTGCACCAAGACGTAATTGCTAGTTTATTTTGCAAACAGTGCGTAGGATTTACTAACCTGCATCGCAAAGATTAGCGGGTTAGATGGCTGCGTTGAGGTGCAGTCACAGAGCCCATGGGGCGGTGCCGGCGGTGGTTGCGCTTTTATATGCAGCGGAGCTGTTGATGTCGATGATGGTGTGGCCGTCCACAATGCTTTGGCCTCCGGTAGCCACTGCTCCCCTGGCGGCACGGTCATCCCGGGTCGGCTGGTGACAAGCGACACGTGGTAGCATGCCGACGCCGCTGCGAAGCACGGCTGTGCGCGCCCCGATGACACACCGGCAAAGATGCGCACCGAGGTCAGCAGTAGCTGGCTGGTGATCATATGGACGATCGTCTGCATCGCAAAGATTAGTGGGTTAGATGGCTGCGTTGAGGTGCAGTCACAGAGCCCAATGGGCGGTGCCGGCGGTGCTTGCGCTTTTATATGCAGCGGAGATGTTGATGTCGATGATTGTGTGGCCGTCCACAATGCTTTGGCCTCCGGTAGCCACTGCTCCCCTGGCGGCACGGTCATCCCGGGTCGGCTGGTGACAGGCGACACGTGGTAGCATCCCGACGCCGCTGCGAAGCACGGCTGTGCGCACCCCGATGACGCACCGGCAAAGATGCGCACCGAGGTCAGCAGTAGCTGGCTGGTGATCATATGGACGATCGTCTGCATCGCAAAGATTAGCGGGTTAGATGGCTGCGTTGAGGTGCAGTCACAGAGCCCACGGGGCGGCGCCGGCGGTGGTTGCGCTTTTATATGCAGCGGAGCTGTTGATGTCGATGATGGTGTGGCCGTCCACAATGCTTTGGCCTCCGGTAGCCACTGCTCCCCTGGCGGCACGGTCATTCCGGGTCGGCTGGTGACAAGCGACACGTGGTAGCATCCCGACGCCGCTGCGAAGCACGGCTGTGCGCACCCCGATGACGCACCGGTAAAGATGCGCACCGAGGTCAGCAGTAGCTGGCTGGTGATCATATGGACGATCGTCTGCATCGCAAAGATTAGCGGGTTAGATGGCTACGTTGAGGTGCAGTCACAGAGCCCACCCATCGGCTGGTGACAACATGAGCCAAGTGTACTTTCGTTGTCTCATTTGTTACTAGTGCCGACTCTTTCTACCTCGCCAACTAATCTTTCACGTTCAACTAAGCTGAGCTGGAGAAGATATGTGGATCGCGTTGAGAATACATGGTTCAGCAAGCGACGTGTACGGCTGAAGCTCCCACCTGGTGAGGAGTCTCGGTGGCCATGTATGTGTCAAAAGAAGGAGGTGGTGGAGGGGGGCTCACGGTAGCGAGGTTCCGGGTTCGTTTGGGAAGTCCACACAGCTCCATCAAATTTCACGTGACCTATTTTAGTGCACACTTACTCTAAGGCCAAGGAACGCCAGCAGGCCGAAATCCAAGCAAGCACAAACGCGGGTTGCATGTCTACCACCTCCGCTGTGGCTTGCCTCTCTGGCTGCTTCGTGGTCGTGTCGGATTGTTCACAACAATTCACGACTCCAACTGAGCGCTGGCTTCCTAGCGCCCGCGTCTAGATACGGCGCTAACAAGGTCGATTTTGAAAGAAGACATGCTACCCCGTTACGCGAGTTGAGAAGCGACCGCATAGGTCCTTCATTTTCACCATGCCACACGCGAGAGCCCGAAAAAAAGGCGTACGATCGAATACCATCGAATTGTGGCGCAATGCATGGCATCGCGATGGAAAGACGGCAACGTGTCGTTCCGTCACTTCTCGAGCGATGCAGACGACACGCGTGACGGAGAACGGCACAAATTAGAAACTTACGCATTGTAAAACAGGTGACGGACACTATGGTAGTTTTTTTTCTAATTAAGTGGCTCATGGGGACTTCAGTCTTCTCGGTGAGTAGACTATTATTGAGCGCGTGTGCATCATTATCAGTATAGCGGATTCTCTAAGCAGGGAGTATACTTTCGTTATTATAGCCAAACGCTTTCGGAAATTTGTTGCGTCACGTGTGCGAATGTATTTTTCGCATATGCGTGTTTGCTGTGGAAGTCGTAGCGCCACCCATGGCCAGAATAGGCTGCTGTAATCCCTCTTACCCCGAACATTTTTTTATTTGGAATGAGAGTATATGCATGCCCGAAAACGCGCACGAGGGTAAAGTGTGCTTAGCGCGTGTGTTCGTATGTAGGTATATGTATATGTATATATATATATATTTGTGTGTGTGTGTGTGTGTGTCTGCTTTGATTATCAACTACTGTCAACACGAACAAGCGGGTGTTCGGAAGCACACGACCAACGCCTGTATGTGCCCCGGGGAATCATCGTGGAATGCGGCTCTGAACACTAAGTAATTCGATGTGCGTCTTTCTAGAAACAACACCAGATATGAGCTAGCAATGGATGTTAGCCTGCTTTAGGCAGCGAACGCAACCAATTGGGCCCCATTTTCGCCAATTCAAATGAAACCATCCTGTTTTATGGCGATAGCAATTATATGGACCCTCTCGGCAGGCTTTGTCCGTCGTCCTCGCCAACATGCATGCACTCTAAGTGCTCTTCCCGTAGATATATGTATATATATATATATATATAAAGAACACAAACGAGTACACGTACGAAAGAGCAATACTTTTTTGGCATAAAAGTATTGCTCTTTCGTACGTGTACTCGTTTGTGTTCTTTATACGTACCAGACCCCTTGAACTTCCTGCTGAATATATATATATATATATATATATATATATATATATATACATATATATAAAGTTGCAGCAACGAAGAAGGAAGTAACGCCGTACGACGCACGACGCACGTTGGTTTTGCATGGTATATTCTGACTGACGTTTCGGCTGGTGGACCAGCCTTTGTCAAAGTAACAAGTACATGTCAACGCGCTTGGTTTATAAATATGATTATCATGGGATATTAAATGTCGGTGACGTATATCAGTGATTAGACATTTCATAATGTGAATTGTTCATGAAGGTACAGTTTAATATCATGCAAAAACATAAATAAATATATATAAATATACAAAAACGTACAACACCAAAGAGCAGAAATCACTTCTTCGTGCACACAGCACAACTCTGTAAGAACCTGAGATAGATAATGATAAAGCAACAATGAAAGCATGGATATCAAAATATCGAAAAACCGCGTGATTTTACAGTCAGATTGCGCGTCATATACACAGCGCAGTCATTGTGATATGAACAAGATGAGTAGTAGATGCTTTTATTGCGCGTGCGCGTTCAAATACAGTCTTGCATCCACATTCGTGATAGCGGCGGCGATCAATGAACTCAAGTGACTGTAAACATAGGATACACAAATATACACAATAACAGAAGCATTAGAGACGGTATCCAACAAGCTTAACCGGTCACGCTACGGGCCATGGGTTAAGGCTGATAATGCTTGATGGGCACACTAAAAAGCTTGCCTGTACTTTAGTTTATGTCTGATGACACGGTGCTGAATTTTAGATAAGGTACGATTCACGGATTTCCCGATCGTGGTGAGAATGAAGGCCCGATTCAAGTATAGTGATCCTAATTTTTTCGAACGAGTGCCCTGGTAAGCGAATATGTTTTGAGAGAGGGAGGTCAGGTTGCGTATTGGTATGTGATTTATGGTTGTTGAAGCGTATTCGGACCGATGTTTCTGTATGGCCAATATACTGTTCTTGGCAGACGGCGCACTCGAGCATGTATATGACGTTAAAGCTATCGCAATTAAAGGGGCCGCAAATTTTAAGAATGAAATTAGACGACGTACTAACGGCTTCCTGGGTGGTTTGCATATGTAGGCAAACCTTGCAGCGTGGTTTGTTACAAGGTCCACAGCCAGATGTTGGGGGCTCGTTTAATTTTGACGATGTTAGCATATCGCGGAGATTCTTAAAGCGCCGGTAAACTACGCGAGGTGGTTCAGGAAAGATGTTTTTCAGATGCTCAATTTGGGTAAGGATGTTGTGGTGGCGTTTGAGTATAGAAAGAACCTTTGGCACTGATTCCGAGTAAGTTAAAATGAAATTAGCGCCAGCACGTTGTTCAGGCAAACTGTTTGCGCTAAGAATGTCGGCTCTATTCAATTGGTCTGCTCGGTCTATAGCGTCATTGACCAAGTCCGCTGGATAGCGCCTTTTAATGAGAGTGCTTTTAAGTTGCTCGCAGTTAGGAAGTCTTCGCGATCGAAACACAATCGCTTAAAACGGTGAGTCTGACTATAAGGTATACCTGTCTTACAATATCGCACATCACTGCTGTGAAAATGAAGGAGCTGGTTTCTATCAGTAGATTCGCGGTATAATTTTGTGAGCAATTTTCCTTCGGAAAGCGTGACGGTGACATCCAGAAAGTTAACAGAATTTGTCGAATAGCTGTGCGAAAGCTTGATTGACAGATCCATCTATGAATTTTAAGAGCATGTCCTCCCCATGTGTCCAAACTAAGAATATATCATCTATAAACCATCTATAAAACAAAGGCTGTTTGTCAGTGCTAGACAGATAATTATTCTCTAGAATGTATATAAGAATATTAGCATAAGTAGGGCCTGTTAGGGTTCCCATTGATGTGCCACTGATCTGAACGTAATGACAATTATTAAATTCAATGTTATTAAATTCAAGGATAAGCTTCAATAGCAATTGTAGCACTTAATTCTTTATCGATTGGTTTATCGAGGCAAGAATCCTCGTTTGCATTAAGCACTGCAGCAAATTCATCAGCATGCGGTATGTTAGTATAGAGTGAAGCGACATCCAGTGTTACAAGTATTGCATTTTGGGGAATGTTAAGACTTAATTTGTCTTGAAGAAAATTATCGGTGTCCTTTACGAATGATGGAAATGTCTCGGGAATATGTTTAATGACGGTATCAACATAGCGCGACAAGTTCTCGGTTGTAGTGTTTATACCGGAGATGATTGGGCGACCCGGATTATCTTGATTATGAATCTTCGAGAGTATGTAAAATCTGCCGGCTACAGGGCTGAGCGGAATAAGTGACCGAACAATTATTTTCTCTAGTTTTTTTTCTCTTGATAGAGTCATTAGTTTATCTTGCAAGATGGACTTAAAACTATCTGTTGGGTCGGTTGAGGGGGCTTTATAAAAACTGTCGTCGGAGAGTTGTCCGGTAGCTTCCGCTATGTAATTTTTCCAATCAGCAATGACGATTGCTCCTCCTTCAATTATTTATTTAATTATTTATTTATTTATTTAAACATACTGCAGCCCTGTTCAGGGCTATCGCAGGAATGTGATGTTATATAATACTAGGCAACAGAGAAAAATACAAACAAATAATACAAATTGTTAAGCAAGTACACTCGTAATAAAGCAAAAGTAAAAATGTAGTTAATTACGCGTCAGTAAGGTATTCATCGACAGCAACTATGATGTCGGTTATTGGTAAGGAGCGAATGCTACCAGGCAGGGAATTCCACAGTTCTATTGCACGCGGAAAAAAACTATATTTAAAGGTATTAGTACGAGCAAAGAAAGGTGTTATATTCAAAGCGTGGGAACTGCGGGTACAACTATCATAAGTAAATGTGATGAGGTTACCATGACCAAGGCCGGAGGAGGAGGTAATAATTCCGTATAAAAATTTTAAAGCTTCGTTTTGGTATCGCGAGAGTTGTGATGGGATGTTTAATGATTGAAGGGCTGTGGCCGGCGAGAAGTTGCGGCCATAAATATGAAAAATTAAACGGATAGATTTTCGCTGAATGTTATCTAGCAAGCTTATTTCCCAGTGTTTGTAAGGGAACCAAACTACGGATGCATATTCGAGAACAGGGTGAATGAGTGATTTATATAAAAGCAGTTTAGTATTTCGAGGGGCGTTAGGTAAAGTGCGGCGCAAATAACCTAATTTTTTTTAGAGCTTTACGACATACATGATCAATGTGGCTAGTCCATGAAAGGTGTTCGGTTAGAATTACTCCTAAATGTTTGTACTGTGAAACTCTTTTGAGCTGGGTGCCACCTAGAAAATAGTCAAAAGAGAAGGGATTGTGCCTATTGGTAAAATACATTACGTCTGTTTTAGTGCAGTTAACCTTCATTTGCCACATGTCACACCAGTTGCTAAAAGACACGAGTGATTGCGCGATATGGTAATGATCGTCAATGGAGTTGATAGTTTCATAGAGGACGCAATCATCTGCGTAGAGTCTTATTTTAGATAAGAAGCTATGAGGTAAATCATTATTGAAGAGGAAAAATAATGAAGGGCCTAGAACGGATCCCTGAGGAACACCGGATGTGACGTCAATGGGAGATGAATCTGCGAGCTGAAAGAAACGAATTGTGAGTGCGAATGAAGAAAACTAGCTATCCAAGAAACAATGCGAGGGTTATCGAGAATGAGGTTTAGTTTTAACAATAGCTTAGAATGAATGACGGAATCAAAAGCTTTGGAGAAATCAATGAAAATGGCATCTATTTGGTTACCTAGGTCTGAGTTAGAAGGAACGTCATGCATAAAATCGACTAATTGTGTTACAGTAATATATCCGCGACGGAAACCCTGTTGAGCTGATGATAGATATTATTAGAGTCAAGGAATTCGATTATATATTTGTGAATGATGTGTTCTAACATCTTGCAAGAATAAGGTGTAAGAGATAATGGTCTGTAAGTAGAAAGAAGTTGTTTATCGCCTGATTTATGCAAGGGTAGTACTTTGGCAGATTTCCATGATCGTGGTACTACACCAGAGTCCAAGAATTTCTGAAAAATTAAGGTAAGGTATTTTGCTGCCCATAAAGAGTATCGTGAGAGAAAAGAATTACGAATGCCATCGGAACCGGTACATTTTTTAGTATCAAGTTTCAGGAAAAGGTTTAAGACACCATCACAACTAATTGCGATATTTTCGAGTTTATTATTCTGAGCAACATACCTAAACTCCAGAACTGCATGGTTATTGAGGGTGAAAACAGATTGGAAGTATGAGTTGAAAGCATTCGAAATGACATCAGGGTCGTTGGTTATAGCATCGTTAATCTTAAAACAGGTACTGCCAGTCGTACTAGGCGATACTGACATCCAGAATTTTCGAGGATTTGATTTTACTAGTTGAGGAAGTTGCACTGAAAAATAGAAATCTTTATCATTTTTAGTAATAGTGCGAAGTTCATCTTTAACTTTTTCAAAGGAGACGTGAGCCTCGGGATTAGATTGTTTAATTTTACGCAGCCTGCTAACACGTCGTGATAGGTGCAAGATATCGTGGTTAAACGAAGGAAGTTTATTGTTCATCTTTTTTTGTTTTCAGTGGAACGTGGCAAGTTATGCATGACCTCACTAGCGATTCAATGTAATCTACAAGCACGTTAACATGACACTCGGTACTGAGCGACAAAAATGATCAAGATTATCTGCTAGGGCGTCAACAATAGCCGTATCATCAGCCTTGAAAAAATCTTGATATATGGTATAGCTGGAACGTTCATGTGGAATGGGACAGTTAATGTGCAGGAGGACTGCATTATGATCAGAGATACCCTCTAAGATCTCGTATGTGACACCTAAATGAGCAAGACTGTTACTAACCCTAAATCAAGAATGGAGTTCTGCCGAGTATTTTCATGAACTAGTTGTATTAGGTTATGTGACAAGGAAAATGTAACTAGATCCCTACAGACAGGGGCACTAGAAGCGGAATACGGAAGTGAAGGCCAGTGAATGCCGGTGATGTTGAAGTCCCCTTGAAGTATCAAATTCGAACTATCCAGGTGATGCTCATGTATGAAATGTGAGAGATCGTCGAACAGATCGTCAGGGCCATCAGGAGGGCGATAAATACCACATATGGTTAAATTCTGCTTGTTTATTATTAGCTTGCACCATACTGATTCAACCTTAGGGGGACCAGATAAAGCCTTAAAACTAAAATCTGAGCGTAAAAGCAAGGCGACACCACCCCCTTTTCTATTCTGGCGATCACAACGGAAAGCAAGGTAACCAGGAGGTGTGCATTCAGAATCGTGAATTTCATCGTGAAGCCATGTTTTCGTGATGCATATAACATGAGGAGAACATGAAGACACTAGCGAAAAAAATTGGGGGAATTTGTTAGCAATGCTTCTGGCATTGACGTTCAAAAACGCAAGATCGGAGGCGGGTTGATAGGACGGTCAAGGCAGTGATGAAGATGCGTTAGTCGTTCTGGCATTGCTGTCAGAACCATGAGCTGTTATTAGTCTATTTGAGGGGCCATCCCAATTATACCGAACATTATCGATAAATAAATGATCACACCTCATCTTGACAATTGATCCGTTATTACGATGCTCAGCTGAAGCGTCCCATAGCTTTTTACGTACGGCGCGTACTTTCGAGGAAGACTTCGGACAGTTTTATATCAGAATTTTTCGACTTGTGAGCATTCTTTAGCAGTAATGGCTTGTCATTGAAATCTAGCAATTTCAGAATGACAGGCAGGTTTGATGAAAATGTCAGGGTTACTGCATAGTTCTTCGAGCGTTGCTTTCTCCTTCTTTGTTAAACTTTGTCGGTAATGACAACACAACATCCTTACCCAAAGTGAGCATCTGAAAAATATCTTTCCTGAACTACCTCGCGTAGTTTACCGGCGCTCGAAGAATCTCCGCGATATGCTAACATCGTCCAAATTAAACGAACCCACAACATCTGGCTGTGCACCTTGCAACAAACCACGCTGCAAGGTTTGCCTACATATGCAAACCACCCAGGAAGCCGTTAGTACGTCATCTAATTTCATTTTTAAAATTCGCGGCCCCTTTAATTGCGATAGCTTTAACGTCATATACATGCTCGAGTGCGCCGTCTACCAAGAACAGTATATTGGCCATACAGAAACATCGGTCCGAATACGCTTCAACAACCATAAATCACATACCAATACGCAACCTGACCTCCCTCTCTCAAAACATATTCGCTTACCAGGGCACTCGTTCGAAAAAATTAGGATCACTATACTCGAATCGGGCCTTCATTCTCACCACGATCGGGAAATCCGTGAATCGTACCTTATCTAAAATTCAACACCGTGTCATCAGGCATAAACGAAAGTACAGGCACACTTTCTAGTCTGCCCACCAAGCATTATCAGCCTTAACCCATGGCCGTAGCGTGATTGGTTAAGCTTGTTGGATACCGTCTTTAATGCTTCTGTTATTGTGTATATTTGTGTAGTTAATGTTTACAGTCACTTGAGTTCATTAATCGCTGCCGCTATCACGAATGTGGATGCAAGACTGTATTTGAACGCGCACGCGCAATAAAAGCATCAACTACTCATCTTGTTCATATCACAATGACTGCGCTGTGTATATGACGCGCAATCTGACTGTAATATCACGCGGTTTTTCGATATTTTGATATCCATGCTTTCATTGTTGCTTTATCATTATCTATCTCAGGTTCTTACAGAGTTGTGCTGTGTGCACGAAGAAGTGATTTCTGCTCTTTGGTGTTGTACGTTTTTGTATATTTATATATATTTATTTATGTTTTTGCTTGATATTAAACTGTACCTTCATGAACAATTCACACTATGAATTGTCTAATCACTGATATACGTCACCGACATTTAATATCCCATGATAATCGTATTTATAAACAAGCGCGTTGACATGTACTTGTTACTTTGACAAAGGCAGGTCCACCAGCCGAAATGTCAGTCAGAATATACCGTGCAAAACCAACGTGCGTCGTACTCTATTTTTCCTTATTCTACCAGGACCAGCGTTACTTCCTTCTTCGTTGCTGCAACTTTATATATATATATATATATATATATATATATATATATATATATATATATATATTGTCGCAGTGCAACGCGAACAAAAGATGACAGCAGCTTACGGCAGCGAAAAGAGCGTATTCAGGATCAGCTGTACAGCAAGATGCCTGCTTCGTTGTCGTCTCGAAAAACCACCTGACCCACTAGCTGGAAAATACAAAACATTCCTATCATCGTTCTTTTTCATATGAACACGTGTCACTTGCCCCTCCTTATAAGAGCATCGCCCCGATGCTGATGCAGACGCACAGTATTTTTTTTAACGTGCAGTCAGTCACTCACGTACGGCTTCATACGCACTACATGAACAAGTTCAGGCTGGTGCTGGCGACGCCTTGGGCATTGGGGACTGTCGGAGACAACCTCGTAGGTGACGTCACTTAGCTGGCGCGATACTCGGTATGGGCCGAAATATCGCCTTAGCAGCTTCTCAGACAGTCCACGTTTTCGTACTGGTGTCCAGACCCACACTCTGTCACCGATTTTGTATGTTACAGTTCGATGGCGAGCATTGTAGCGGCCTGCATCGTAGTCTTGTCGCTGGTGGATCCGTAAGCGGGCGAGCTGTCTAGCTTCTTCCGCGCGTTCAGTGAACACGTCAGCGCCTGTGTCGGTAGCGTCCCATTCATGTGGCAACATCGCATCCAGCATAGTCCGCACCTCCCGTCCGTGAACCAAGCTGAAAGGAGTCATGCGAGTCGTCTCTTGTTTAGCCGTATTGTATGCGAACGTGATATAGGGTAAAATCTCGTCCCAATTCTTATGTTGGACGTCCACGTACATCGACAGCATGTCTTCAATCGTCTTGTTGAGGCGCTCCGTTAGTCCATTTGTTTGCGGGTGGTACGCAGTGGTCTTACGGTGAGTCGTTCCACTAAGCATCAGGACGTGGTCTAAAATAGCTGCCGTAAATGCTGTTCCGCGGTCCGTGATCACGATAGTCGGAGCACCGTGGCGTAGCACAATATTTTCTATGAAAAATCTCGCCACTTCCACTGCGGTGCTCTTTTGAATAGCTTTTGTTTCGGCATACCTGGTTAGGTAGTCTGTTGCGACTATAACCCAGCGATTCCCTGCAGTAGAAGTAGGAAGGGGTCCCAAAATATCCCATATATATATATGGGGTCCCATATATATATATATGGGGTCCCTATATATATATATATATATAGGGGTCCCATATATATATATGAAAGTGAATGAAAATTCATTTTCATTCATTTTCAAGGACAATATTTCATCATTATATATATCGGCCCAGGGTAGTTGACCATTCTGCTGTCTGGTTACCCTCGCTGCCTTCTACCTCTTGTATTCTCTCCCTGCTTCCTTGGGTGTTTCTATCTACATGTCTATATAGCCCTCTACGTCTGGGAGCTCTTGTGATTACCTCGACCCGCCACGTTGGTCTAGCGGCTAAGGCAGTCGACTACTGAACCGCAGGTCACGGGATCCGATCCCGGACGCCACGGCCACATTTTCGATGAAGGCAAAAATGCTTGAAGTCCATTTGCTTAGTTTATATGCATGATAAAGAAGCCAGGTTGGTCGAAACTTCCGCAGCCCTCTACTTCGGTGTCTCTCATAATCATAAGGTGGTTTTAGAACGTTAACGCCAACAATTATTCTGATCACCTCTTAATTTGTGGCACCCCAATATTGATATGCAAAGGAAAGAGGACGTGAAGAATGCGTCTAGCTGGTTATAATATAGGAGCGATGCTTAAGTACGGGGACGAGTCAAATAAATTTATTTATTCAGGGCAAACCTGTACCCACAACTCAAAGTTACTATGGTCGGAAAAATGCGCGTTAGTCAAACACACACACAAAAAAAGGTCAGCTGTCCTCTTTTTCTTCTCCGCATGAAGTCCAGTGACGTGGATCATACTAGCTCAGTTCGGTCAGGAACTTGTGCTACGATTGTCAACGCGGGTGCGTGCCCTGTGAACACTGGTGAATTCGCGTTATTTCAATTCGGGCAACATGTCACGACATAGTCGCCCTCCTCTTAGGCATCCTCCTTATGCATGAGTAAATGAAATGATTCCTGGCAGGCGTCCCTCATTTTCCGACGATCTTTCGTGGTAAAGCTTTATCTGGACAACATGTACCACCTATGTGGGATTGCAACGCCTTGGGCTTCGCTGTCCAGTAAATTTCACTTCATAATTGAGGTCACTAACTCGATGGAGTACATTGTAAGGGCCAAAGTGCTGGCTAAGAAGACTTTCAGAGAGTCTACGGCGGCGTACTGGGGTCCATATCCGGAATTTGTCACCGGGCTGATAGTGCACTTCACTATGCCGCTGCTTGTGCCATCTGGAATCGAAGCGCTGTCGACGTTGTATTCTGTATTTATCTAGCTGCCATGCTACCTCGGCTCCTTGTAAAAAATAGTCTAATTTAGGTAGATTGCTGCTTTCTTCCTTTATTGATAACATGGCTCCAATTAAGTGGTTACAGTGCCGCCGAATACAAGTTCGTATGGCGTAACTCGTGTTGTTTTTCGAATGGCTGTGAGATAGGTAAGATAATGAAGGACAATATTTCATTTCACAGTTTGTGTTTAACATTGACATACGTTCAGGGCATGCTAGTAAGTGTTTTGTTAAGGTGATAAGTTAGACCATTTGTGTAAGGGTGGTATGCCGTAGTCTTTTTATAATCTGTATGTGTCATTCACAGCAGGCAGGCAAAGAACTTCATTCGATCCAGAGACGACGCTCACTCTCCCTTAGGGGACATCGGTGGGCCGCCCCCATGACTGAACGGGCAGATACATCTCGTCGGCCATGTCATCGGCTCACTGGTTAGCCCGTAGCTGGTCTTTTTTCTCTTTGCTTGGGAGAAGAGATCGCCAGTCCTCATTCGTTTAAGGATACCCGGGGCTCCCGCGCAGCACAGGACGTTGCCATGCATGTGTTGAAAAGTGCAACGCTGGCTATCACAGCGAAGGTAGCCTGCCTGTATACCGTCGTATTTGGAGCACTTAAAGCGATAAACGTATGCCTCAATCCGTAGTTCACGTAACGTGATAGACTGACCTCTGTTTAAAGTTGGGTGCGGGAGGGGAGCCTCCGCTGTTTCAATTGATAGTGATTGCAAATATCATGAAAGTTAGGAGCGGATCTCGTTAATACCAAGACGTGTCGTCAAATGGTTAATCCCGGCGTGGAATGCTATAGACCTCGTGCCCGATAATGGGCCAACTCGTTGGCATTAAGGACGGTTCTATGTATGTGCCGGTCAAGGAGTGCCGGGAAGGAGATAATGTACTTTTTGTCTGTAAAACTAGCCACAGAGAGAACTCGAACAGCTTCCCTGGCATACCGAACCTGTCATAAAGGCTTGGGCGGTTGTTCGCGATAGTTCAGTAGATAGCTGCGCGCTTAGTGGTAGCGAGAGCTAGTGCTACCGCAACATGTTCAGCGCTATCGGCGTTCGCGTGTAACAAAGTCAGTGACGACAAATGGTCGCCTTTAAGTGTGGTGACAACCGGCATAAAATAATTCGAGTAACCGTAATGCGCGGCCAAGTGATCCTCCACAGCGGCGGCAGCACTGATTGATTGATATGTGGGGTTTAACGTCCCAAAACCACAAATTATGAGAGACGCCGTAGTGGAGGGCCCCCAAAACTGTTGTATTCAACATGTGCGTTATCATCCGATAGCCCTAGGCATGCGCAGATGCACGTGCACGCGCCTTATCATGTCAGCTAAGATCTGGGTATATTAACCATCACGGACTAAGAATAAAGTTTGAGGGTACTGGGTCGATGTGGTTACTTTGCGACCCTGCGGCTCCCCGACGTAGTTCGGCAGGGCATGGCGGCGGATACCACAGTTGGCGACAAGGGTGGGATCGAAAGCTGAAGCAATGAGTCTGCACCAACAATCCGAGTTCCTGCCGACGACCAGGAAGCCTACTCTTCCGTGAACGCAGTGACAGCGCCTTTTCAAGAATTATCTTCTGGCATCAGGGAGCGACGCCCACTCATCTGCTCGGCGAAAAGCTGTGCTGTTGCACTTATTGGGGGTGGAAGGCCAGTGATTGTACTACGCATTACCGCATACAGCGGGAAAAGAAGAAAGCGGCCCGAGTGACGAGTACGATGCACCGGTGGCTACGATGGACGCCTACTTTAGTTCTAAAACGAACATCGTCGTGGAACGGCACCGGTTCGGACAGTGCACCCAACTGCCTGGGGAGACCGCAGCAGCATTCGTCACGGCACTGCGCGAGTTGGCATTGTCCTGCAACTTCGGGGAGCAAACTGACGATTTCATTCGTGACCAGCTTGTAGTGAAAACGAGCAACCATGCACTTCGGGAACGCCTACTTCTGGGAAGAACTTCGCTTACGCTTGAACGTGCGCTGACTATCTCGAACAACATTGAAGAAGTCACGAAACACTCACTTGAGCTACAGTCATCAGCCGCGGGCATCCAAAAAGTGAATAAACATCAGAAGCCAGCCCTTACAGAAGCACGAATGCTGTCTTCACAGCACAAAGCATGTTTTCGTTGTGGGTCTTCTCAGCATCTCGCAGATTCCAAAACATGCAAGGCGCGGGATAAAACCTGCAGTAAATGTGGCAAACGGCGACATTTCCAGCGTGTATGTCGAAGCAGCATGCCAGACGAAAGGGCACTAGCTGTCCGAGAGGTCGATACTTGCAATATATCCGAAGACCTCAACGTGTTGCTTCTGGCCCGGCAGAAAAAAGCAGCAATACATGTGGACACCCTCGTGCAGGACGTACCCGTACAACGTCTCCTCGTAGACACTGGCTCTGCTGTCTCGATTCTGTCGGCTGTCACATATTCGAGGTTGAAATGCCCTCCGGTTCAGCCGACCTCAGCGGCACTGTACGACTTTTCTCGCCGCAGAATAAGCACTGAGGGGTGTCTTAAGGCGCCAGACTTCTTCTAAGGTCGGCACGCCGAGATACTTTTCTACGTCGTCAAAGGCGGTACGGACACCCTTGGCCTCGACGCTATCGAAGCCCTGCAGCTGCACATTAATGGTATGTCACTTCAATGCCCTAACATTACGCAAGCGCCACAAGGCCTTGATTCTGAGCTTTTCTCCGAATTTTCAACCTTGTTCGATGGAAAGTTAGGGCTAGCAGCAAATTTCATTCACAAGGTCAAGTTAAGACAAGGGGTCATGCCTGTCGCTGCTAAGTTACGCCGTTGCCATTTTCCGTGCGAGAAGTGGTGCGTAAAGAGTTGCAGCGCCTTGAGAAGAACGATGTGATAGAAAAGGTGAATGTATCAGAATGTGTATCACCAATTGTAGTAGTGGCAAAGAAAAATGGCAAGATAAAAATTCGTGTTGACCGACGCGAACCGAACAAAGCGGCTGTCATTGACAAATTTCCGTTGCCTCCCACGGAAGAACTTCTGCACAAACTTCACGGTGCACAGTATTTTATCAAGATTGATTTAGCAGCCACATACCACCAAGTCCTGCTGAGTCCTGAAAATAGAGAATTGACTACCATCATAACCGATAGTCGATTGTACCGATTCAAACGCGTCTGCTTTGGCCTTGCATCAGCACCGTCTGCTTTTCAGAAAATGATGATCACTATCCTGCAGAAGTGCAAAAATACTTTGTGCTACATAAATGACGTGATTGTGTTTGGTAGCGCGCCTGAGGAGCATTTCAAGAACCTGAAGCAAGTGTTGCACCTGATTGCAAAGTCGGGATTGTAGCTGAATGACATATGCATTTTCAATGTTCAAGAAATAGAATTCCTTCGTCACATGATAAGTCACCAGGGTATATGGACGCTACAAAGCAACATTGACACCATCAAGGCTGCACCAGCACCAACGGATATCAGTACTCTGCGCTCATTCTTAGGAATGATTGGCTATTACACAAAGTTCGTACTTGACTATGCAGTGCTTGTTGAGCCTCTTCGTTAGCTCTTACGTAAGAATTCCACGTTCACTTGGAATCCTGCCAGACAAGCTTGTTTCGAGCAGCTGAAAAGTACCTTGTCCACGAGATGTTTAGAGCTTTTATACCCTGTGGATGACATTATCGTTACCACAGACTCCTCATCAATCGGGCTAGGAGCAGTGCTGCAACAGACAAGAAATGATGAACCAGTAACGATTTCATGTGCTTCTCGCAAGCTTACACCACAGGAACAGAAGTGCTCTGTTAGGGAACTGGAAGCCCTTGCATGCTCGTTGGCATGTGAACACTGGAGAGTCTACCTTTGGGGCCATCCATTCACTCTGCGCACCGACCACCAGGCTCTGACTACACTCCTAAGTACAAAGAGAGTAGGTCTCCATCCGTTCCGAATAGCAAGGTGGCACGCAAGACTACTGGCATACAACTTCACAATTGAAATCCAAAAGGGTGACAAGAATACGGTTGCTGACGCTTTTTCAAGGATGCCTCTCCCAGTTCAAGTGGAGGAGGAAGAGACTGGGGAGACCATTTGTGTGGTCTCACCATGCGTTACCCAAGGGGCGTTTGTCGCTGAAACAATGCAAGACCAGCTGCTGCAACAGGTCATGAAGTGGGTGACTTCGACATAAACTGCAGTGAAGACGTTGCCTGCCGATGCAGTTCCATTCTACAGGGTGCAGACTGAGCTCTCAGTTGTTGGAGACCTCCTACTTCGTGTAGACAAGTTCGTCGCACCTTCATCTCTCGTAGGACGGCTACTTGACGCAGCCCACGAGTCTCACCCAGGCATAACATGGATAAAACAGCGACTACGTGAGCAATACTGGTGGCCTGCTATGTGCAAACAAGTAGAACAGTTGATCGCATCTTGTGGTGTATGCCAATAAGTTGACAAGTCTGCAAAACCAGTGACACCACCATTGCAGCCAGTTGCATTCCCGTCGGCAACATGGAAGAAGCTAGGAATTGATTTTGTGGGTTCTTTTGCGAACGTGTCTGCAGATTGTCGTTTCGCGATTACGGCCATTGATTACTTCAGCAAGTGGCCAGAGGTTTGCTTCACTGCGAGTGTGACTGCTACAACAGTTATTTCCTTCCTACGAAGTATTTTAGCAGAAAAGGATACCCAGACGAGATTGTGAGTGACCATGGTCCTCAGTTTACAGCCTGCCAGCTCGACAGTTTTCTCAAGGAACGCAGCATTACCCATACGTATTCGGCAGTCTACCACCCGCAAGAGAACGGCCAAGTGGAAAGATTTGGCCGGGTGCTCAAAGAGTATGTTCGGGTCTGCACGTGTGAACGTTGGTCTCTCAAGCAAGCCAACACCGAATATTAAATTCAAGTTGAATTGAAGTTTATTTTCTCCTGAAATTCTTACAGGATCGGGAGCAGAGGCTAAAGGCTATATAGCCTGACATGTGGCCTCTGCTCCTAAATACAGTTTGGCACGCAGGCCGCTCAATCCGTCACATATGTTTTCAGAAGTAAATATATAACACAAACAAATAACACACAGAAATAAATAACTAACACAACAAAATTTAGCATGGTCTTGTCACTTTATTTCAGGGAAAACATTAGAAAAATCACTTGATGACAAAAGCGTCATCTGAAAAGAAACTTCAATACAAAACGTAAAATAAAGCATAAGAAAAGAAACTACAACACATAACTCAAATTGATAGATAGGATGTAACAAATTAAGTACAGAAACTTTAATAAGCATACTCGATATCATGGTTCATTAGGATGGACTTGATGATGGTGTTCGAAGGTACGGAATTGAAATCTATGAGACCGTGTAAACGATTTAACATTGTGGGTATTTGATACTGAAAGTGTTGCTTGCCATAACTTGTCCTTCTTGCTGGGATTTTCCGGCGTTGCTGACACATAGTATAATGAGTGTTGTCAGGCGGGTTCTGAAGACACTGGCTTATTTTGTTTAATCCACTGCAGAAGTTTGAAATGAAACAGTTTAGTTATTGTTAGTAATGCGTATTTTTCGAAGAGTGCTTTGGTTTTCAAGTCTATGATAATACCATGGTATTGCTCGAATGCTCACAAAACTCTTTTTTGCAGAACTAGTAATTTTTGATTGTTTGTTTGAGTAGTAGTACCCCATACCAAGATACCGTATGTCATTTTAGAGTGGAAAAGAGTGTAATATAATTCTATTTGTAACCATTTTGGTAAGACTGGGTTGAGCCTATATAAACATCCAATGGTTTTACTGAGTTCTACCGTTAGTTTTTCTATATGTGTGTTCTATGTCAATCCCTCAGAAAACAATACACCTAGGAACTTCTGGCTGGTGACTTGCTCTATCTTCTTGCCCTCAAATAAAACAGTTGAACTATAGTTACGCGGCTTATTAGATGGGGCAAAGACAATGTATTTCGTTTTACTGACATTTATTTGGAGTTTATTCAAACTAAGATATGCGGACAACTTTCGTAGGAAGTTATTAACCTGGTGTTCAAGCTCTAGAATGGATGTGCCGCTAAAGAATATGTTAGTGTCATCTGCCTACATTATTAACTTGGGAGAACATGGGATATCACACAGATCGTTTATATAAATTATGAACAATATAGGACCAAGAATTGACCCTTGTGGTACTCCTCTTGTTATGTTTAAGTAAGTGGACGCACTTTTGTTTATGCAAACATATTGATGGCGGTTTGTTAGATAGTTTTTCATTAACTCAAAAACCCTACCACGTACACCATACTTGCTAAGTTTAGCCGTTAGTACTTCATGACATACCAAATCAAACGCCTTTCTAAAGTCTATGAACAAACCTAGTGAGTACAGTCTATGTCCGATGTTTTTGATCAGTTCATGTTTAATATTAAGCATTGTACTTGTCAAAAAATTTGTACAAGCGTACGTTTATTGCGTTCTCAAATACCTTAGATAAAACAGAAAGAACGAATATTGGCCTGTAGTTTGTGAATAGTCGTTTTTCACCACCCTTGAAGACTGGGCACACTCGCTATTTTTAGGCTGTCTGGGAAAATACCAGTTCCGAACATTCTATTTATTATATAAACATTCTACGTATTTTAGCGGAGTTGCCTTGATCTCATCAAAGCCAGCGGCTACGTTATTTTTAATCTGGTTTATCGATTGTATTACTTCCTCTTATGTCACTGGGGATAGTGACATGGAGTTTATAAGCCCACACTCTTTTAATGTAATACAGGGAGCTATATTGCTATCGCTTTTATATTCTGCAACTGGTGACATAGTACTCATTCATCTTATTCGCTGTGTCACTATCAGATAAGGTACCTGCATTAGTATCAAAACTTAGTGGTGGTGGCTCTTTTTTCTCTGACATTAGATTCTTAACCTCGTCCCACACCTTCCTAGAGTCATTTTTTATTTTCGTTAATAACTTTTCATAATATGTTTCCCTCGCACGCTTGAAGTCGGTGTTCAACCCATTTCGGTATTTTTAAACTCTGACAACGCCACCAAGTTCCGTGACCGAACAAATGTGTGGTACATTTTATTTTTTTTGTTTTAATCATTTTCAATAGTTTTTCATCAATCCATGGCTTCCTTGCACATTTGGGTTTTGGTTTTCGCAAGGTCATTAGAAATGCTTGATTATAACCTAATCTATGCTTTTCGAAAAATGTCTCGTATGCTGCATTCGGACTTCTTTTCTCGAAAACGCATGTCCAATCGACTGATTGGAATATGTGAGCGAAACCCTTCCAAGCCTGCAGCACTAATGCTGCGACATAAGGCTTCCACTGTGGTTTCGCGTTTGACTTGCATATTTGAAAGTAAACAAAAATTGGTAAATGGTCGCTTACGTCAGCCATTAGCAGTCGAGAAAAACAGTCTCGGTAATGAATCTTTGTTACACATATGTCGAGTGAAGTTGCACTTTTTTCTGTTAATCTTGTGGCTTCCGTGATAAGATTGGTGCATACAAAGGAGTGTATGATTTCAATTAACGTTTTAGCTGCAGTGTTACTCGATAAAATATCTATGTTGACGTCCCCCATTATTACAAAAGGCATCAAAAATTGACTTAGAAAAGAAAGCATACGCTCTAAATACTAAAACAAGTCTATTTTGATGCTCATTGGTGGTCGATATATTACTACAACTATTAATTTCTGTAAACGAACCGACATACATTCAACGCTGCTGTATATTACTGAACACTGAGAAAAAATAATTGCATACCTTAATGACGTTTTAACATAAATTGCTATGCCACCACCTATACCGCTTGACTGCACGAAACCATTATATGAGTAACTGTGGAAATGTGGCGGTTTTTCCGTTTATGTTAGCCAGGCTTCCGTGTACAACAGAATATCAAAGCTGTGGGTGATCGAGGCATACAAGTCACTAAGTTGTTGCTCTTTATTTCTAATACTACGCGTGTTTAGGTGTAGGATTTTAAACGGTTTAGAATCACATAATAAAGTTTCAATAAAAGTGGCAACATCGTAATAGCTACATGCTTCAAGACTGTCCATTACGTATGCGACACTCTACAAGTACACCCGGAAGACCGCGCACTACGTTCCTTCATTCATCTTTTCAGTGTTGCCAATACATGCGATCCTCAACACTGGTAAGTTTTCATCTTTCCTTGCAAACACTTTGCCTCCTGCAGTCCACACGAATTTTCATCGCAGTTCTTTCTTTCTTTGTACTGTGGCCCCGAGAAATTGCTTGCCATAGCGATTAAATGTTCATTCACATAAACTCTGAAAGGGGATTGGAATACAAGTTGCTTTGCATCTAATTTTGATTTCTTCGCTTTGCTAGGGAAAGCATTTCTTTTTTTTCTACGGATGAACCGGACTATTATGTTTGATTCGTCGTGCCGAGCAGTAGGCACACGGTGACAAACATCAATGTCAGCTTCCGTTACTTCCTCCTGTACGACTACACCAATTTGTTTGATTATAGCGACTGGTTCATCTTCAAGCGGAATGCCCTTAATCTCAACATTGTTGGAACGCTGATATTGTTCCAGCTCTTCTAGTTTGTTTGTCAGTTTCAAACTTTAGGCACGAAGTTCTTTGTTTTCTTTCAATACTTCCTGTAACTGCTTTGTGATTTCCCCAATGCCCTCTGATTTCTAGCCTCTGATTTCTAGCCTAAGTTCACGCTTGAAATTTTCGAAGGCCTTTGTCATTTCTTTAGCCATTGCAACAGCAAACCAACAGTAAAACAAACAGCAAGCCAACACAACGACCATGCAAACAAAACAAGTGACAAATTGTTCGGCAGCAGTGCACACTTCTAAAGCATAACAGGATTTTTCAAGAATGCTGCCTACCTGTAAAAGCAAGCGCAATATTTAGGTGCTGCTCAGGCGCGCACCGCTGCCGAACTGTGTCAAATTCTCGTTGCGCTGGCCCTTTTTAAGCCATCAGCACTTCAGGCAGTCCTCACAAATGTGGGCGTTGCCTCGTCTTCCACGCGCCAACACAGCTGATGCAGGATACTCTGGTCTCGTGGCGTAAATCCGTCTTATCTGGGCTGGGCAGCAGCAGTCCCCCTTGTAGGTCTGATAGCACTGTAAAAGCAAGCGCAATATTTAGGTGCTGCTCAGGCGCGCACCGCTGCCGAACTGTGTCGAATTCTCGTTGCGCTGGCCCTTTTTAAGCCGTCGGCACTTCAGTCAGTCCTCGCAAATGTGGGCGTTGCCTCGTCTTCCACGCGCCAACACAGCTGTTGAAGGATACTTTGGGCTCATGGCGTAAATCTGTCTTATCTGGGCTGGGCAGCAGCAGTTCCCCTTGTAGGTACGATAGCACTGTAAAAGTAAGCGCACTATTTAGGCGCTGCTCAGGCGCGCACCGCTGCCGAACTGTGTCGAATTCTCGTTGCGCTGGCCCTTTTTAAGCCGACGGCACTTCAGGCAGTCCTCGCAAATGTGGGCGTTGCCTCGTCTTCCACGCGCCAACACAGCTGTTGCAGGATACTTTGGGCTCATGGCGTAAATCTGTCTTATCTGGGCTGGGCAGCAGCAGTTCCCCTTGTAGGTCCGATAGCACTGCAAAAGCAAGCGCAATATTTAGGTGCTGCTCAGGCGCGCACCGCTGCCGAACTGTGTCCATCCATATGTGTCCATGTGTCCATGTGTATATGTGTCCAAGTGTATGTGTCCATGTGTATCCATGTGTATCTATGTGTCCATGTGTATATGTGTCCATGTATATGTGTCCATGTGTATATGTGTCCATGTGTCCATCGAACTGTGTCTATATCTAGGAGTTTACCGTTTCACGCCGCACACCACTACAGGAGTGAAGCCTTCCGTTCTCCTGCACGGCCGCCATCCTAGAACTAAACTGGATCTAGTAGGAGCGCCAGGTAAAGAGTTTTTTCAAGAACCACATGCAGCAATAGAGACCGTCCACAGCAGGGTAAAGCAAAAGCAACAAGCAAGTAAGACCTACACCGACCGTCGACGAGCTGCAAAGCAGTCTCCGTTAACAACAGGTCAACCAGTACGAATCAGGCTACCAGATCATGTGTCTAAGGGTGCTGTGAGTTACTCAAGCCCGTTCACAATCACTCACCAATGTGGCCAAGACACTTACAAACTAAGTGATGGTCGCACCTGGAATAGGAATCGGCTAGCACCGTGCCCTCGGCCGGCTACTCCTGTAGAATCTTCCTGTTGTGACTCGTTAAACGATTCCGATGATGCACCCCAGCCGTTAAACCTTGAAGCCTCAGTTTCAAGGGACCTACCAGAACTGAGGTGGTCAACGAGGCTAAGAAGACCACCGTCGTGGTTAAAAGACTATGAACGACATTGAGTGCTATGTAATGTGTACTTATTGTTACTCTTTCTAAGTGCTTGTTCAAGATTTTGAGGGGAGGAAGAATGTTGTATTCAGCATGTGCGTTATTTGATAGCCCTAGGCATGCGCAGATGCATGCGCACGCGCCTTATCATGCCAGCTAACATCTGGGTATATTAACTATCACGGACTAAGAATAAAGAGAGTTGTTCGAGGTACTGGGTCGGTGTGGTTACTCGCAACCCTGCGGCTCCCCGACGTAGTTCGGCAGGGCATGGCGGCGGATACCACAAAAGCCACCAAAACCACCGATTATGAGAGACGCCGTAGTGGAGGGCTCCGGAAATTTCGCCCACCTGGGGATCTTTAACGTGCATCCAAATCTGAGCACACGGGTCGGCGGCAGAACTGAGTGCCTGCCTTCTCCCCACATTATGTGTTGGGTGCATGTTTCGGGGTATCGGGAATACTGTGAATTTAGCGCATAACTCCTCGGGGAGCTGGCACTGCCGTTGTTGGGTAACGGGAGAATTGAGCCCGAGGTATGCCAATGATCGTAGCTCAGCCTCAGGGGAAGACAGCCTTACAAGCTGAAATGATTTTTGTGCTTCGACAACTTCGTTGAGGTTGTTGTATATACCCAGCTCATTGAGCTTTACCGTACGGGTGTTTACACACAATCAGTATTACACACATTCATGTAGTATTACATGCATTATTACATTCGAGTATTACATACATTCATTTTGTGCGATTTGCAAGTAGCCATCGGAAATTTCACGCAAGAACGGATTGCACCGCAAGCCCCAGAATCTTCGTTAATTGCCAAGAACTACATAAAGTAGATGAACCCAAATACCTCGTATGGTTCCCGGCGCACACACAAACTGATACATTCAATCCGAACGAGCTGGCTCACGAGTTGTCGCGAGAATCAGCCCACCACGCACCCACACTCTAAAAAAAAGGGAGCTAGAATGGAGAAACGGGCTCCGTTCCTCCTTCGGCGCAGCGACTTCCTCCCTTTCGGGCGCTTTACCCGTCGCGCCATCTCGTGGCAAGGACCAAAGGAGCAACGTTCCTCCTTCAGCGTTCAAGTTTCTCCTCAATCACGGGGGTCTTGCTCGCGCGCATGCGCACGCCAAGCCTATAGCCGGCCGCGGCCAGTCACGAGCGATTGCTTTTACCTAAGATTGTTGTAAGCAATGCAGGAATGACGTTTTCTTTTGTTTTATTAGTATAGAGTAAAAGCCTCTCTTTTTTTATCGTCAGGCACTCGCACGATGCTCCGCACACTTCCATGTGTGTCTCGTGTTGTTTCATACTACCAATTTGTCACGAATACAAGGAGCTCTGCTTCCCAAGCAGTCTTGCTTTATCGATTACCTTACAGTGTAAAAAAATAATGATTTTTTTCGTTGTCGACATACTTGGTAAGCCCACGCATTTTTAGTTTCGCACGGCACCAACAGCACTCATGAATTAAACGAGGCGCGTAAAAAAGCATCACACTTATTTTTTCAATAGTGTAGGAAACCTGATACCACTCTACAGTCCATGCGTGAAAGTACGATCATATACAATTGATAGAGTTATACGTGCCACTACCACCATATGGATGTTCTTTGCAGTTTACCCCCATTCGAATACGGCCGCCGTGGCCGGAAGTCGAACCTGCGTCCATCAGCATAGTCGCACGACACCCAATAAGGCTATGCTACCACGGCAGGTGAAAGCACAAAGGCAAACAGGCTGCGAAGTTTCACCGAGCGTTTATTCACCAGACTAGATTACAACCATCAGAAACTTTTTGAACATCATCATAACTAAACTTTTGTGAAAAGTGGACTAATGACTTCTGTAGGTTAAACTAAATTCTCAATCGCATTTGTTTTGAATTGCCCATGCCAGCACTGAGAAGTAGGAAGGAATTATGCACGTGAGCAGTATGTCTTTCTCGTTCATGATTCTCCTTTGTCGTGAGAAACTCAACACAAAATGCACTTCTAGTAGCAGCTGTGCACAGCAAGTAAGTACTAACGCTCACTCACCTTTGTAAAAAGAGTATTCCGAATCCAGAGTAATAACCACCACAGCCACAGCGCTAACAACAAAATTGTGGCACGCACTATGATTGCAAGTTGACACGCGAGGCAAATCGCGAGAGGCATCTGAAGCAGAAAAGAATGCAGGCACAACATTCTATAAAGTTGTAGTAAACTTGCGCACTGCAGCGATAGTTCCTCCACTCAAGTATGAGAGCTGCCGCGACGCCAACAGCCACTGTCATGGCTCACGAAAAAATACCGTCGGATGCGAGGTCATCGCTTATTTATCTCGCAAGACCCGCGTTGTACGTATACACTGCTGAGACGGTCGTTACCGCATCAAAAACATTGTCATTGAAGGGCTAGTGGTGTACTATATCCATGGCTAACGGTCACACTTGTAGTACGCACGTAAAGAGAATATAAGCAAACGTTAAGACAAAACAACTAAACGAGGTCGACGTGACCACAGAACACCTACCACGACGGAGACAAAGTTTGGTCTGCATGCTGCGCCCTCTCCAAGTAACAAGAAGAAAAAAAAACGTGACCTCCGAAATGGCTAACGCGCGGCAAGTGTTTGCACTCTCAGAGGCATCAAGAAAAAAAAGTAACTGTGGCAGTGGTCGACAGATGGCGCAGCGTTCGAAATGCCGTGGGCATTCTAAGCACGGCTTGGGGCATCCGCCTTCGTGAAAACCTGATAAGCTCTAGTAATTATTCCGTTCATTATTGTGCAACCATTGATTAACTAAGGTTTGCCTAAGCATCAGATAAAATATATTTACGTGTGCGCATGTTGTGGTATTGATAAAAAACGTAAAATATGTGTAAGAAAACCTACTTGTAACCTGTGCCACTCAGATCAGTTGAAATTCATCGCTATACAAGCTGGCGCACTTTCATAGTAGAGTGTGAATAAACACGTCATTCTTTCGCCGGCACTCGCACGCGTCGGACGCAGGAATCATGGGCTCCCGCGGAGCGGCAAAAGCGGTCCTTGGTGGCCGCGGAAACAGGATTACAGACGAAAGTGACAAGGATTATGAGATCATCTTGCCGAATCTGCCAACAGGACGTATTGTTGTGAACACAGTGTTTTTGCACGGTGATATTCGAGTGAGGCCTTTCAAGGTTGAAGATTTCCGAGACGCTCTGGACAAGGAACGACTGCTTCCCGACGTAATTGCATTGGGCGCCTACCAGATCAACCATGTGTGGGCCGTCACCTTTACCAGCCAGGAGGCGACGAAGCGGATGACTGATCTGAAAGAACTCCAGGTCAAAGGACGCCGCTGCCTCGTTATCGACCCTCAGGAGCAGAAGGTGAGGCTGCGGCTTCACTGGCTGTTACACGGCGTTTCGGACGAAGATGTCCGCACGGCGTTGGCAGCGTTCGGGAAAGTTACAGAAGTGACCCGGGAACGCTGGCGTGCGGAAGGAGTCAATAAGAAGAATTCGACGACCCGCACTGTTTTCATTAAGCTGAAAAGCGGTATGAAAGTCGAAGACCTGCCTCATCAGATACGAGTCGCCGGTGAATTAGCCTTAGTGGTAGCCCCAGGTCGGCCTATGCAATGCCTGCGTTGCAGCGGAACAGGACATGTGCGTCGCGAGTGTGAGGTGCCTCGGTGCTTGCGCTGCCGGCGTTTCGCGCATGGAGACGCGGAATGCGTTCGTTCGTACGCCGCAGTGACCGCGTCAGCGGAGGCCGAAGATGCATCAGAACACATTATGGACGTGACAGAAGCAGAGGACGCGGCTGAAGGTTGCGGAGATCAAGTCGCAGAAAATTTGAACTGCACATCTGCAACATCAGTAGACGAATCTACACCGGCACCTGTCGACACTCAACCAGGTTCTGCAGCTGTATCGACCAATACAGCTGACAATGCGGTGACAGACGCAGGCTGTGAAGTAGACGGAGCGTCTGCCCATGCGTCGGAGCAAGGCCAAGTTGTCGATGGTGCCTCCTGTAGCGTTGGTTTCGACACGAAGATAGAAGGAAACACGTGCAACGCCAGCCGCGTCTCTTGGCCCAGCGGTGCCGTTTCAGCCATTAAAAGACCATTGGAAGACCCTGTGAAGACGGCAGACAAGAACAGTGCAAGTAGCGTGGAAGAACCACCGGCAAAGACGCCGACTGGCAGACGCACCAGCATGAGAGCAAGAGCTGGTGGCACCACGGACAAAAAAAGCTGTAAACAATTCTCTTCTACTGTGCAGTGAAACCGAGCGGTCGGACGGTCCTGGAGGCGTCTAGCGTAGCGCTAGACGTGCAAGGTAAGCGCCATGCTCCGGGCCTAACTCCTCCACATGGTTGTAATGGCGCCTCAAGTATCATTTAGCTTCGCCACGCTGAATGTTAGAGGCTTGGCTTCAAAGAAGAAGCGAAGCCAAGTCTACCGGTTGTTATTGGAAGAAAATCTGGATGTGCTTGCAGTGCAGGAGACGAAAGTTGAAGGCGAGGAGGAGGCTGGGAGCATGGTGCTTAAGTTTACATCACGGTATTTTGCCACTGTGAGCCAGGCCATAGGCACATCAGGGGGATGTGTTCTTTTTGTTAGAAAACTGCCAGAATTAGTCATAGAAAATGTATTTTCTTGCTCTTCAGGCCGAGTAGTATGGTGTGATATTGTTTATTGTGACACTGAATGGCGCATTATAAGTGTTTATGCTCCAACCATTGGCCAGGAAAGATCGGGTTTTTTTCCAATTTACGACAACATATGTGTACTGGTAGGAAACTCTTATTGGTGGGTGATTTCAACTGTGTCTTGAATGAAAGTGATAGATCAAGCAGGCGCAACGTTAAAGATAGAAGCAGTGATGTCCTGGCACCGGTGATTATTGAACACGAATTAGTAGATGTTGCGGAGTGTTTGCATAGCTCCCGAGATGTGAAGTATACCCACTTTCAAGGCACAAGTAATGCCCGATTGGATCGACTTTACCTTACTGCAGATGTGATAACCCAGTGTAGCAGTTATAAGGTGGTCCCTGTTTCCTTTTCCGATCACTGTCTTGTAAAATGCAATATCGGGTCAAAAAAAAGAAAGGAACGCCTTTTCTTGGGAACAGTGGAAAATGAACTCTAACCTCTTGAAGGATGAGTCATTTAGCGCATCAGTTATTAAAGAAATAAGTAATATTAACAAAGAGTGTATAGACAAAATAGGAGAAGAATGGGAGCTATTCAAGCAGCGAATCAAAATAAAAGCAATAGAGAGATATAGCGTTTTATCTTTTGAATCTAAGAAGAATGAGAAAGAGCTTAGACGAACACTTGAGAGACTAACAGCTCTTGAATGTGAAAAACCTGGAGTATATGGTGACGATTTGCGGAGTATTAAACAGAGGATAGAGGTATATGAGAAGGAACGCTATCGCGGAGCGCTAGTGCGAGCCAGAGCAGCATCAATGACTGTGGATGATCGCCCGACGAAGCGAGCGCTTGGATTAGAGAAGAGTCATGCCAGACGAAATCACATAGATGCCATTGAAGTCAACGGTATCGAAGTTTCGGACAATGAGAGCATAGGACGAGCGTTTGGCAAACACTACGAAGGACTCTTCGCTGCCACGCCCATTGATTCAGAGGAATTTAAGCAGGAGTTCCTTAGCAGAATGCCGAAGTTGTCAGATAACCCCAAATCAGCTTTAGAGATATCTATAACGCCGACGGAAGTAGAAACGGCTATAGATAAAATGAATCCTGGTAAATCTCCAGGGCCAGACGGGCTTAGTGCTTCGTTTTATAAGGAGTTCAAAAATGAATTATCCCAAGTACTTGCAGATGTCTTCAATCAAGCTTATAAACTTAATGTCCTCTCTAGGTCCTTTAGTGAAGCACGTACAGTTTTGATACCTAAGACAGAACACTCGGAGAAGTTTCTTCGTATAGACCGATATCACTAACTAATTGTGATTACAAAATTTTAATGAAAGTACAAGCACGGCGACTTCAAGGGGTTATCAAAGAATTAGTAGGGCCTCACCAAACATGTGGGATTATGGGACGCTCCATTGTGACTAATACACACAAGATGCGCTGTGTGCTCCAGTGTAGCGATGCCAATGAAGTAGGGGTAGCCATTCTACAGATTGATCTCGAGAAAGCTTTTGATTGTGTTTCCCACAACCTTCTGCTTGCCATTCTTGACCATGTCAACGTTGGTTTTGTAATCAGAGATGGAGTATATATGGCATACCGGAACTGCACAACCCGACTGGTAATCAATAAGACGCTAGGAGATAATATTAACATAAAGCGTTCTGTTCGTCAGGGCTGCCCGCTGAGCCCCCTACTTTTCAGTTTATATATAGAATCTTTGTGTTAGCAATAGCTCAAAACAGTTGCATTCGTGGCTATAGATTACAAGAATCCGAAGTTAAAATTTTTGCATATGCCGACGATGTGGCTGTTTGTTGTATCGATCAAGATAGTGTTACCACTACCATCAGTGTGGTTAAAAGGTTCGGCAAGGCAACTGGCAGTCTAGTAAACTGGGGAAAGTGTCTGGGTTTCTGGCATGGAGAGTGGTCATCAAAACCACACTATTTTGCCAATGTTAAATGGGTGACCACACCTGTCAAGTACTTAGGGGTGCCACTGGAATTTTATAAAGATAATGAGAACTACTGGCAAGAACAAGCGAAAGAAATCCGGACGAAAGCTAATAGATGCAACGGTAATCATCTGTCAGTGTTTGCTAGGGCGACTGTCTGTAATATTTTCTTTGCCTCAAAACTTTGGTATGTGATGCAAGTATTGCATTGTTCAAGGGCAAACATACAGAAGTTCCATCGTATCTTCGCAGTGTTCGTGTGGGCTTCGAACTGGGAGAGATGCAGTCGAACTAATCTGTTTCGAAAAGCGAAACACGGAGGGCTTGGTTTAACACATCTTTTCATTCGCCAAGTAGTAAATAGGTTCTTTTTTTTTTCGCTACACAAGGGACCCTTTCTTACGTACAGTGTGCCAAATGAGACTGACGCGGGCTTCACCTGGATATGTGGTTAGCACGCATGACATGACCGGTGCTGCGCGCGGGTATCTTAAAGAGGTTATTCTAAGTGTACGGTTTTTATCTGTTAGATTTTCCAATGAATATTTGTTTTCAGTGGCTCGAAAGAAGTTGTACAAAGATGTATGCGATGTTGTTTTACCTGAACCGCTGTACCGTGCCATGTACGCTGGAGGTGAAGGGAAAGATGCGCTTAAAAGAGTAAAGAGAATGCAAGTGGCTCCTGGCGCGAAGTCTTTCTTTTTCAAGCTGCACACAGGTACACTATCAGTCAGGGCATTTCAAGCAGACCATGGTTTTTACTTACCTTGGGGGACAAATTGCCTTATCTGTAAAAAACCGGAAAATATTGACCATGTTTTCTTACATTGTTGGGAAGGAGTATATTTTTGGGATGTACTTCAAAGGACGTTACAGAAAGAATTACCTTTAAATTCATATGGTATAAGATTTCTGCCAATAGTGGACGAAGAGGAAATGCCTTTTGATTTGATTATGCTATGTGGACTTTACTGTTTATGGCGGGCCCGTATGGCGGGTTTCTATTGCGATCAGGATGCACGGCCTGCACGAATGTATTTCCGTGAATGTATGGCCAAGTATGTTGAACTGCAGAAAACTCGGGAGATTTTACCTGAGTGGTTGTCGAGGGTGGAGCCCTTGGCAGCACTTAGGGAATTTTAAGTTTCTGTCGGACTGTTACTGCTTGTTTTTGTTCTGCTTGTGGTTTGATGTATGCGCCTGTAAACAGGCAATAAAGCAAAAAAAGTGAATAAACACGTCGAGGTGTGAGCCGTTGGTTTGAATGGTTGATTGTGCTCTTGTTGCGTACTTGTTAGCGTACACGCTAGTGCACTTGTTGCGTACTATTTGTGTACTATGTGACCATGTGTGCATGTGTAGCTATCTGGATTGCATCAGCACACAATAAGCTTTCGGTGTCCGTAAGTGATCCTGAATGGGTTGATGCGTAAACAATCCGCAAGAGAGCCGTGATAGTGGGTAATAACAACAAACGTCGCGGCAGTTAACTTTTTTTAATTTTGTTCAATCCCTCCAGATGGCGCCACCTACCACCTACTTCATTGCTATGACGCTCTCACACCTCCAGCCATTTATATATCGTTGAACATCTATCTATCAATGCTGCACTACGGATTCAGAATGGTTTCGCTGCGATCGAGTGTACGGTTTTGAGGCACATCTCGTGATCTGCGGACCCGCAAGTGCATAGATAACGTCGCTACACTATGTGAATCTGCGAGAAATAAGTACAGCAAGCCTAGCATGCACTCTTCAGGTGAGGGCTCTGCAGAAACCGTGTCTTTCGGAGTGAATGTGGCTTCGCTGACCGAACGAAACGTACTTGCTCCATCGTTCTCTTTCGCGATGTGTTCACCGCCACAGGTTCGTCTGCTTGTTTTTATAATCATTTCGTTCAATATCAAGCTCAGCGGGACCGTTTTTTGTAACTTTCAGTGCCGTGTACTCCTTACCAGTCGAGAATAGTTGCATTTGCTAAGCCTACTCGCTTCGCCGGGGGGCAGCCATGTTGATTTTCATAAGGAGGAACGTGTTTCTCCGTGGATGAGGGAGCAACGTTTCTCTATTTGAAGACGAACATTGGGGACATCGCCGTTCCTCCCTAAATGGAGAGTACGTCACTCCATTTTTTTAAGAGTGCAAACCACACCACTCGGTGATCGTCCCTGGCGCCACCGACGTACCACACAAAGACCGATTTATAAACTAAACAGAATACGTGCAACACTACAGAGAAGCAAGGCGCTTCTTTCTCGCACCTCACCAAGTCTAAACAGGCAAGAGGCATAAGAATACCGACACCATGTGCACCTCCACAGGAGCTACCCACTCGTATACCCAGACAATAAATGCAAACTATGTAAGCGAAAAGGCGTCTGATAAACATATAATATGGGAATGCCCCAACTTAACATGTTCTCCTGAGGCCCTGCGGGAGCGGTGACGACTAGTGCTGCCAAGGTTGGTGGTCCGAGACCAAAAATGAGCTAGCCAGCAGGACAGGGAGGCTGTACGAAGACAAGGCCTCCTGGTACATCGCTGCGCGGTCTAGCACAAAGCACAAACATGCTGGATTAGGAAATACAGTTAATTAATTAATTCATTCAGTCAAGTTCACTTTAGTTAGCGGTTCACCCCTTATGTTTTCAGCTGACCTGCGTTTCGCAGCGCGACTCATGGCTGCTGCTGCAGCGGACGCGGGGAGAGCGTTGGGTGCCGGTCTGCCGATTGCGCCTTCGTTCTGCTGTTGCATGTTTCGTGCGTCTGGTGCCAGTTCGGTGACTACGCGTTGACTCTGCTGCTGCATGTTTCATAATAGCGTCTTCATTTCGGCGAGTTCTTTGTGAAGAAACCCGTTCTCACGTTCGAATGTCTGTATTTTATCAGTTAAATGCTGGGGCAGTTGTCTCGCCTGCTCAGGGCTGCGGTTCTCACATTTATTGGTGACTCGGTCAGCCCAAATGGTTTGCATCGTGCTTTTCGAAGTGAGTGGTTGGGACTGAGCTGGCTGCTAGGGCGTCGGCGTCGTCTGGTGCTGTTTGGTGGTCACGGAGCTGTTCTGGGGGGTTGTCTAGTGTTGCCTCTTCGGCGTCAGTGGCGCTGGCGTCGGACGATGAAGGGCACTTGATAGCGGTTTGGGCATGTGCGAGCGCCCGTAACGTGGGCTTGTCCGCAAGTGCGTACTTTGATGGAACACACTCATGTTCACTACCGGCGAGTTGAACACCTCAATGCTTACAAACTTTTGTGGTCTGAGTCGGGCACACGTCTTGGTGGTGGTAGACGCAGCCGCAGATGCGGCAAGTGTATCTTTGTCTCTTGTAGAGCGTGCGTCATAGCAGTAACATGCCGCAGCGCGCGTAGACTCGAGACTTTCAGTCCGTTGAATAGGATAATCGCAGTAGTCGCATTCTTTATGTGGCACACGCCGAGAAGCATCGGGTTTTGCGGCGTCAAAACGAGGCATTGTAGTTTCGAGTCCGGTAGGTCTGCCTCGATCGACCCAACGCCCATACCTCGACTAGTGTTGCCGGGTGTGGTGAACTAGGTGGAAGGGCAATCTCCACGCGTTAGCGTACGCTTCGGCGTTGAAGGTATCGGTGTAATTATAACGAAAACATTTTGCGTGCATTCTCAGCGGTTGGCGGGAGCCTTGCTCCGAGTAGTAGTCATTGTAAGAATTTGATTTTGTTGGTGTGATAACAGCATAAACTGAGTGAACCAGTGTGTACTGCGCATGTCTGGTGTTCGAACTAGCACCACCAAATGGATCGATAAAGCAACCCACCGTACCTACATATACTCGTATAGTTTGTGAAATAAAGCATGCTTGCAAAAGCTGCTGCGGCGTCCACGTCGGTCGTTACAGTGGCGACGAAAAACGATTGTGCCACGCCGGAGGGGTGGTTTCGGAGGGGTTGTTTCAGCAGGATGGCCATCGGCGTTCGCATCGGTGAGTTTCACCTGAATAGCCACTCTTCATGATAAGATATGTTGACTGTATCGAGTTATGCTGCGCAGCTAACAAACTCACAGAAGACGCCGACAAGAGGGCAGCGTTATTGAGTTCCTGTGGGGAAGAGACCTACTCTCTGATAGCCACTCTCGTAAAGCCTCTTAGACCGCCGAACGCCGACTATCAGTGAAGAATCGCATCAATCCGAAGCCCTCCGAGCTGTATGCTAGATATGTATTTTCCAAACAAAATCAGCACTGCGGCGAGACAGTTGCTGACTATGTTACTGCTTTACGCAAGCTGGGTGAGAATTGTGGATTCAACGACAAACAACTTCCGCTTAACATAATGCTCAGGGACTGGTTAGTTTTTGGGATCTCCGACCGCATAGTGCAGCAGCGCCTGTTGGCCGAGAAGAACCTGGCCTTTGCGACAGCCTATGACCTGGCAATCACAGCCGAATCTGCGGCAAAACATCGAAAAGCTACCGGAAGTCAGCGTCAGGAAAGCCCAGATATCACGAACAAGGTAGGCACGCACCTGTCGGAAGAAGCGGCAAGAAGAAGAGGCGTCAGACACGCAGTCTGAACAACGGTGTTTCCGGGGCTTGGGCATCCACGCCTCTTATCGCTGCAAGTTTAAAAGCGCAGTATGCTTAACTGTTCCTGCCAAGGTCACATAGGCAAGGAGTCGGAATAAAAAAAGTGGGCAGGTGAACCATCAGCTGGAAAGTACCGCAAGTTCAGCGGAATTGATTGACTGATATGTGGGGTTTAACGTCCCAAAACCACTATATGATTATGAGAGATGCCGTAGTGGAGGGCTCCGGAAATTTAGACCACCTGGGGTTCTTTAACGTGCACCCAAATCTGAGCACACGGGCCTACAACATTTCCGCCTCCATCGGAAATGCAGCCGCCGCAGCCGGGATTCGAACCCGCGCCCTGCGGGTCAGCAGCCGAGTACTTTAGCCACTAGACCACCGCGGCGGGGCGCAAGTTCAGCGGAAACTGAGTATGATGACTTGCGAAGTATCAGCCAAGTAACGAGAAGTTGTCCCAAGTTTATGGTTACCGTAAGTATTGGCGGAGAAACGGTACCGGTGGAAGTGGATTCCGGAGCAGCTAGATCCATTATGAGTGAAAAGTCGTTCCGAAAGCTAAATGTGACAACAAGCGTTCAGTTTGAGGAAGCACACGTGCAGCTCGTCACGTGGACCAAGGAAGGACTTGACGTCATCGGAAAAGCTACACTGCCAATCAAGTTTAAGGAGCGGGACTGCAAGTTGCCACTTCTCGTTGGGAGGAACGAAGGTAGCACACTTCTGGGTCGTGACTGGTTCAAGGCTTTGAACATCAGCGTTCCTGGAATTCACAGCATCGCCCAAAGTGCCGAAGCGCCTGTCGAAAAATTCTCGGATGTTTTCGGTGAGATCTTTCCCGTCGCAGCCCTACCGCCAGTACATATTGAACTGAAGCATCACACCCAGCCAAAGTTGCTTAAATGCCGCAGCATTCCTTTCGCTCTTAAGGATGATGTTGTCGCCGAGCTGGATAAACTAGAACGTGAGGGTGTTCTAGAGCCAACCCAGTATGCGGAATGGGCCACTCCTGTGTTGATTGTACGAAAAAAGGACGGTTTGCTGAGAATATGCGGTGGCTACCAAAGCACAGTCAACCGAGCGGTAAGAAACAATGTTTACGCTTTACCTACTGGCAGAGAACTTTTCGCAAGGCTAGAGAAAGGCCGTGGTTTGTCAAAAATTGACTTGACGCAGGCGTATCAGCAACTTGCGGTGAATGATGCTTCAGCAGATGGGCTCACTATCAACACAGTAAAAGGCCTGTACAAAATTCGACGTTTGCCTTTTGGTGTGTCAGTGGCACCCGGACTATTTCAAAGAACAATGGATACATTGCTTGCAGGCTTACTGCAGGTGGCGGCCTACTGCAATGACATTCTGGTGGCAAGCGAAACTGCTAAGCAGCATGCAAAGGTCCTGAAAGAGGTTTTCAACCGACGCTCGAAGACCAAACTGTGTGTTCACGGTGCCAAGTGCCAGTTTTTCAAAGAGAGCCTGCAGTATTTGGGCCACCGGATAGACGGAAGGGGTACCTGCCCGTCGAAAAGGAAAGTCAAGGCCATTCACCAAGCACCTATACCACAGAACAAAAAGGAGCTTCAAGCCTTTCTAGGTATGAATTTTTCCAATCGCTTCCTAAAAGGTCGGTGTGAAGTCGCCGAAGTGTTATACCACCTACTACACAGTGACAGTACGTGGAAGTGGGGTGAAAGCAACAGCGAGCTTTCAAAGGGCTAAAGAAGCCGCTGACGTCAGAGTCACTTCTAGTGCACTTACAATCCTGAAGCACCATTATTTTTGTCTTGCGATGCATCCCCGGTGGGCGTAGGAGCTGTGTTGGCTCGCAGAGGTGCTAGAGCAACGTGTTGCTTATGCGTCAAGAACACTAAGACGCAGCGTAACTACGCCTAGATTGACCGGGAAGCACTCGCAATTGTGTATGGCGTTCGACATTTTCACCAGCACCTCTGCGGTCGAGAAATCTGCTTATGAATACAAATTAGAGTATAGAAAGACGCAAGACCGCGGAAATGTTTACTGTCTTAGCAGGCTGCCGATGCCCGGAGACCGGCCAGACATCGAGCCGCCAGGAGACATCCTCATGCTTAAAACAGTCGAGTACCTGCCTGTGAGAGCAGATGTCCCATCAGCCACTCTGCGTGATCCTTGGCTGTCCAGAGTGAAGAAATGGTCAGGGATGGCTGTCCAGAACAAGGTGTGCCCCCAGAGTATGCCGCCTATCAAGTGAAGCCCAAAGAGTTGTCACTGCACCGCGACTTCCTGTTGTGGGGTAACAGGGTGATACTGCCAGAAAAACACAGAAAAAAGGTTTCCTGCAGTTTACATGCAAATCATACTGGCATTACGGCCATTAAAGCTCTGGCAAGATCATTTGTGTGGTGGCCGAAGATCGATGCCCAGATCTAAGATTCTGTTCGTCATTGCCAACCATGCCAAACAAACAGGCAAAATGAACCTAAGACGCCTGTCGACTTCTGGACGAAGCCCGAACTACCACGGAGCAGAATCCATTTAGATTTTGCTGGACCGGTTTAAGGTGTTTTGTTTTTTGTTGTCGTGGACGCACTATCCAACTGGGCTGAGACAGAAATCGTGCCATCGCTTCACTCATCAGTGGTGATCGATGAACTGCGCAGGATGTTTGCTTCGTACGAATTACCGGAGTTGGTCGTTTCGGATAATGCGACGGCGTTTTCAAGCCAAGAAACGCAATCTTTCTTGAAGCGGAACGGTGTCCGCTACATGAACGGTGTCCGCTACCATCCCGCAAGCAATGAAAGGGCTGAGCGCATGGTTCGCGAGCTAAGGTGTGCGCTTCTAAAGCAAAGTCGGGGCACAGTGGCGTGTAGTCTGTCGTTTTTTATTCAAGCAGCACTCCACGCCACACACAGCAACCGCGAGAACGCCAGTAGAACTCATGCTGGGAAGGAGCTTCCGTTCTGCCTTGTCAAGCATGCAGCCCGACGTCCAAGACGCAAGGTGTACGAGACAGCCAAAGTCGGCGTTCAAACGTGGTGACCCCGTGTACGTGCGGAACTTCTCTCGTGGGCCAAAGTGGCTAGCCACGTCCGTACTGAGGTCCTTAGGTCACGTCATGTATGAAGTGCAAACTACGGGTGGTGCGATACACAGACGTCATCGTGACCATGTGTGCAGAGCATCGAAGTCTACCCCACCAAACACCGCTGACCCTCACTTCCAGTTTCCGGCGGCGCCAGCTCCGCTGACCAGACCGCCTGTGCGAGAAGCTGCAATGCCAGCAGATGATGGGCCGACATCGACTGTACCTGATACCGCGCAAGTATGCCGCCGCTCTACTCGTGCACGACGACCTGTGCTCCGCTATTGCATCGACTGCAAGGGGGGGGAGGGATGTGATAACAGCATGAACTGAGTGAACCAGTGTGTACTGCGCATGCCTGGTGTTCGAACTGGCACCACCAAGTGAATCGATAAAGCAACCCACCGCACCTACATATACTCGTATAGTTTGTGCAATAAAGCATTCTCGCAAAAGCTGCTGCGGCGTCCACGTCGGTCATTACAGTTGGACTTACACGGGTAGAGGCGAGATCCGGCGGGCGGCTGCAACCTATCAAACTGTACATTATAGAGCATCTAATGGAATAAGCATGATGTGTATCATTTCCCTGTCATACTGTAATTAAATAATGAAATTCACTCACGTTTCCTATGCAATATTTTACTGAAGTCAGGAAAAGTTTTTCTGCAGAATCTTAATCATCTGTAATTTACTATTGCTTATTGCGCATACTTTTTTTGTATTCCGGGCTACTTATCCGAATTCATTTGTATTCATCATGTGATTTGTATAATGCTCATTGAGACATTAAATTCATATGAATTTGTGTGATAAATTTCGTATTGCTATTTGTACTGCTGATGCTGAATGCCAGCAGGAGCGGGAGATCCACCAGGCTTTTGTAGCCCTTTGCATGTGCTCCTTCTTTCTGTAATGAAAGCAAAATAAGCTTCAACCTTCACATTTCAAACCTTCGTCAATGATCCGCCATACATTGCGCCGGTGCGGACGTGATGTTGTTTGCCGGTGGCTTGTAGCGGGCTTGCGGAGCATTTCTTGAGAGGAGTAATCCAGCCAGGTGCCTCCATTGGCTTCTTTTTCTGAGATCACTTCTCCATATACCATGGCTTCCGGCGTTGGATGAGGTGCGTAGTCAAGCTATGCCTACGCGAGGCCTAGCGGGTGAGATCGGAATGACGTTCCAAAAGCGGAAGAAAAAAGGGTCTACCGGGCCAAACGTTGACTGATTGTGCCCCAGAACTTGCCGTAGATGACAAGTAGGTGATCCAGAAAAAAAAATGTCTAGTATTTTCCAATGAAATCAAAGCCGAAAAGCGGAGATGATACGGAGGCGTCCACTCATCTCGCTGTCTTCTAGCGGTCCTTGTGTCATTCGCATCAAACATTTCATTAGTTATGCCGTAAAAGCTGTCCCACCGCTTGTAGTAACGATGATGGGCGCACCATGCCAGAGGACTAACTAGCTCATAAAGAACTTGACAACTTCGAGAGTTGTTGCACTGTGCAGAGAAAACAGTCAGTCTCGGCGTAACGGGTCAGATAAACGGGGCAGTATACGACCATTTGTGTAACCATGTCTTCCTACGTTGTTGCTTTTTATGTAGATGTTTCTTTTTTTTCTTTATGAGTAGAACATGTAACATTTTCACTCATCATTGTTTTCGATTGTACCTCTTCAGAACTTGTATTTCCCGTATACCTAAATGTTGTACTCATTCTTTGTATAATTTTGTAGAGTTTTGTTAGCCGTTTAGCGACACGCGTGTTGTTTTCATGATTGGCTGTATGCTCCTTCATTGTTTTATTTTTTGTGTGTATGTGCTCTGCTAATTTCTAAGTAAACCTTTAATTTTAGTGTAATGTGCTGTTTGGTATTAATGATTGATTTCCTGAAGTTTTAAAATCAATGTCTCATTGTCTTTAAATTAGTGCTTTGCGGTTTCTCTCATGCCCAATACAAGACGTAGGAGCCTCGTCAAGCTGCTCACATAGCAGCTTTTTGCTCCCATCTTTGCGTTTACTTTCCTAAATTTTGTGAAAAAAAAGCTTAATAAACTGAAACTGAAACGATGTCGGAAAAGTCTACAGAAGATTCATCCCAACTTGTTGGTTAGAATGGGACATCCGGTGAGTCTATTGGCTGAAGAAGGTGGGCTGGTTTTACGGATTGAGTTTTGCACTACTGACATTCACGACAAGTTTTGGTGTTGTGTGCAAAATATTGTTGGTGCAACCTTGAGAAAAGAGGAAAGAAAAGACACGGAAAAGCGCTTATGTTTTTTCTTTCGTCTTCTTTCAAATTTGCGCCAACGATGTTTTACACAGCTTTACACCAACTAGCCCGACAGTATATGTTACTGAGCTAACTTTGATGTAGTTCTGCATTGTATGAGGCTAAAAACTTAGGCCAGTAGTATATATCATCAAAGTTCTGGTGAACATACGGCTCACACCCATATTTCCAGATGTCGCTTCGTCGTGTCACGCGTGCGAAATTTCTTGACGCATAACTATGGGTAAAACTAGTAAAAACGTTTCGCAGTTGGGCTCGATTTCCTTGAAGACAGAACAAGGGAGCCCTCTAGAGTGATCTTCCTCAGGCATACTCGCATCAACTTGTTCTCTTGAATGACAGCCGGTATCGCTGTATTCTTCCGTATGTATACGTGCACGACAGCAATGTACTCTTGTAGCTGAGGTTCCATCTTCCTAGCTGGCATGACGGATTATTGATATGCGCTAACCAGCACAGGGAATGGTGGTCTTTTACTGCTCAGATAGGTCTACCATAGAGGTATGGTCAAAATTTACTTTTTGCACGCATAGCTGCGAGACATTCTTTTCGGTGGTAGAGTAGTTTGTCATAGCTTTTGTGAGTTTGCGGCTGGCATAGGCTAGCATTTTCTCTTGAATATTTTGCCACTGCACAAGGATGGCACCAAGACTGACATTGCTTACATCGGTGGGAACTTCAGTGTCGGCGCTCTCATCGAAATAGGCAAGGATTTGAGAAGCTTATGCACTTTGCCTTACCTCATCAAAGGCTTGCTGCTGCTGCTTTCCCACATGAATGGTACGTCGTGTCTTGCTAGATTTGTAAGTGGTTCAGCAATTCTTGAAAAGTTCTCCATAAGTCACCTATAGTATGCACATAAACGCAAGAAGCGACGGACTGACTTTTTGTTCCTAGGTAACGGGAACCTTGCGACAGTAGCTGTCTCTTCCGCAAAAGGGCGAACACCTTCCAAGCTAACTACATTTCGAAGGAATCGGAGCTCTTGAAAGCAGAAGTGGCATTTTTCTGCTTTAATGGTCAAGTCTGCTGAACGTATGACTTCCAATACAGTTGCTCTAGATGTTCTTCCAATATGGTGGAAAATATGTCAACGTCATCCAGGTACACCACCCCTCACTGTCTTTTCAGTCTTGCGCGAACAGCGTTCACCATCCTCTGAAACCTCACTTGTGCGGTACACAGGTCGAACGGAAACGCTTCAAATTCGTAGAGGCCGTCTAGGGTTATGAGTGCCATCTTTTCATGGTACCGCTCATCCACCTCGATCTGTCAATATCCGCTCATAAGATCCAGGAAGGGGAAAAATTTGGTACAGGCACATCACTGCCGATCCTGTGCATCATCGATACGTGGTAGAGGGTACACATCCCTTTTAGTTACGCTGTTGAGTTTTCGGTAGTCAACTCAAAATCGAACTGTGTTATCTTTCTTTTTAACCAGTACTACCGGAGTGGCCTATGTACGGCTTGAAGTCTGGATGACATCATCCGAAAGCATCTTCTCTACTAGCTTCTTAATGATTTCTCTTTGCTTTCGTGATACTCTATCAGGGTGCTGGCACATCGGTCTCGTAGTTTCTTCTGTTATAATCATGTGCATCCCAATAGGCTTGCGTCGCACCTTCGGTAATGTTGAGAAGCAGTCAGAGAATTACTTTACAGGGGCATGTATCCCTTTCTTTCGAGTTTCCGGGAGGTTATGATTGATGGTAACTAATGCCTCGACGTTGCAGGTCCCTCGCGAAGTAGTCGGCATTGTCGCTAAGCTGCGTAAATTAGGTCACCATGGAGAAATCGCGAGAGCTGTACCTTGGGCAATATGATGATGTTCATTTCCGAAAATCGTAACTAGGACATCTGTGCGTACATTGGTTAAGTGAACAACACACCTGACCACGCAAATTCGTTTGTGCAAAAACAATACTATGTTTGTCTCCGCTATTTCTTTGCGCTCATAAAAAGTTCTCTCTCGACATGTATCATTACACTGCAGCGTGGGGGCACGTGAAATCAATATCAACAATGCGTAGAGTTGTGAGGCGTCGCTCCTCCGATTCTTCCAAGGACATAGCTTGTTTGGTTGAAAACGTTTCACTAAACTGACGCAGGTTTGTTATGGCACCGGTAGCTTGTGTAAAATTCATTCGTTATACGAGCCCCCTTATACGTGCGGCAGTGCAATGAATTATTTACGTTCTCAGCGCCAAACTTCCGACAACAAACACAAAAGACGAGGACGAGCATAGACTTTCAACTGATTAAATACTACTAAGACGCACATTTATATGTTACACAAAAGAAGATAAGAACATATGCTTGAGCAAACAAAAACAAAAAACACACAAAACCGAAAAGCTAAAACATGCTGCCGCTTACTACGTAAGTAGAAGTGCAGGACGAAACGGTTTTTTGGCCGCTCATTGTTCCGAATGTGGGTGCCAACCATTGTTCGAAAAGGCAAGGGTTCCCACGTCCCACCCTAACAAATGTACAAGACTTATAACCAAAGGTACAGCAATCGCTGAAGGCTGCTGCATCTGCAAACAGTCTATAGCCTTATCTGAAAAAGAATTGGCTTATTTAAATTCGGCACGTGAGGGTCCGGGGTGAGCACGTAGTTTCTTGCAGTCTCTTTTAGCTTTTTGGTACTGTGTTTTTTGTGTTTTTTTTTTGCTTAAGCTTTTAATATTATTTTTTTCTGTAAAAAACTTATGTGCGTTTTATATCGGCTTCACACGGGCACATTTTATTGCAATCAGGGCAATCCGAATCAGTTTTCTTTATCGCGATCAACTTAATGGCCAATGCTACACAGCCCAAGCTAATCCGGTTCGAGCTTGGGTGAGATAAAATGCCCAAGGTGAAATTTGCCACAGGTGGAACAGGCCACTGACAAAACCCGGTGTACGATATATCTATAGAGCCTTTTATCAGCAATGTTATTTGTGCAAGGACCACTCCAACGTGAAAGGCTTGGCATGCCGCTACAGTAGTAATTTAATAAATCTATCATTCGATGAAAATTTCCTAGCTCTTACCTGCATTGCTGTGTGAAATTCTTAACCATTGCGTTTATCTCTGATGGCCCCCGCTCATAGCCATGCAGTCGCAGTGAAGCGCCTATCTCGTTGCACGCGCCAGTGTTTCACTTCTGGTGTCTCCAGTCTGTTCCAGTTGCTCCTGCCAGTGGGTAATTGCTGTAAAGGTATCTGCATTCGACCACGAAGTGCGCGTACGTTGCGACATAATCAAAAGGCTTGCGACACTCACATCAGTTTCCTTCAAGGTGCTCCAACAGCACCAATGGGGCGAGAGTTGAGCGGTCGACTGCTTGTCGTCGGCTTGCCGTCGTTTCTCCCGTAACTACATGCGATCGATGCGAACCCTAAAATATGCAATACTTCAGATATTGTTCCAACATAAACAGAATAAAACTTGCTTTTCTATAAACATCTAGCTCTTTGAAAATAGTCTTTATAATGAACTATGCTTAATTTGTTTTCTTAATGTACTTACAACAAGCTCAGCTAGAGTGTGCAGACGACAGAAATCGCAATCTCTCAGGCAGATCGCGATGCGGGGATCGCGATAGTCTTGATCCTGATCACGCCTGATTGTGATTAAAATTGACCATGTATCAGCACCTAATTTGGATCGTGGTAAATCCGGATTGACACCGATTGCAATTAAAAGTGCCCGTGTAACACCGTATTTGTAGTAATAAATCAGTTGAATGTCTGCGCTCATCCTCTTCTCTTGTGTTTTTGTCGGAAATTTCTTGCTGAGAAGTTTGTTAATGGATTACCAATTAGCCCAATCCCACACTTTACTTAAAGAAAAGAAATCCAAATGCAGCATACGAGGCATTTTTCGAAAAACTTAGACTATGTTATAATCAAGCATTTCCAATGACCTTGCGAAAACCAAAACCCAAACGTGCAAGGAAGCCGTGGATTGATGAAAAGCTATTGAAAATGATTAAAACAAAAAATAAAATGTACCACACATTTGTTCTGTCACGGAACTTGGAGGCGTTGTCAGAGTTTAAAAAATACCGAAATGGGTTGAACACCGACTTAAAGCGTGCGATAGAAACATATTATGAAAAGTTATTTACGAAAATAAAAAATGACTCTAGGAAGGTGTGGGATGAGGTTAAGAATCTAATGTCAAAGAAGAAAGAGCCACCATCACTATGTTTTCATACTATTGCAGGTACCTTATCTGATAGTGACGCAGCGAATAAGATGAATGAGTACTTTGTCACCAGTGCAAAATATAAATTCGATAGCAATATAGCTCACTGTGTTACATTAAAGGAGTGTGGACTTATAAACTCCGTGTCACTATCCCCAGTGACATCGGAGGAAGTAATACAATCGATAAACCAGATTAAAAATAACGTAGCCGCTGGCTTTGATGAGATAAAGGCAACTCCGCTAAAATACGTAGCTGATATTATAGCTCCAATGATTGTTTATATAATAAATAGAATGTTTGAAACCGGTATTTTCCCAGACAGCCTAAAAATAGCGAGAGTATGCCCAGTCTTCAAGGGTGGTGATAAATGGCTATTCACAAACTACAGGCCAATATCCGTTCTTCCTGTTTTATCTAAGGTATTTGAGAATGCAATAAACGTACGCTTGTACAGATTTTTTGACAATGTGATCAGTGAGGCTCAGTATGGTTTTCAAAAAAATAAATCTTGTGAAGCAGCTTTGCTTAATATTAAACATGAACTGATTACAAACATCGAACATAGACTGTACTCACTAGGTTTGTTCAAAGACTTTAGAAAGGCGTTTGATTCGGTATGTCATGAAGTACTAACGGCTAAACATAGCAAGTATGGTGTACGTGGCGTGGTTGTTGAGTTAATGAAAAACTATCTAACAAATCATCATCAATATGTTTGCATAAAGAAAAGTGCATCTACTTACTAAAACATAACAAGAGGAGCACCACAAGGGTCAATTCTTGGTCCTCTATTGTTCATAATTTATATAAACGACCTGTGTGATATCCCATGTTCTTCCAAGTTAATAATATATGCAGATGACACTAACATATTCTTTAGTGGCACATCCATTCTAGAGCTTGAACACCGGGTTAATAGCTACCTACGAAAGTTGTCCGCGTATCTTAGTTGGAATAAACTGCAACTAAATGTTAATAAAACTAAATACATTGTCTTTGCCCCACCTAATAAGCCGCGTAACTATAGTTCAACTGTTTTATTTGAGGGCAAAGAGATAGAGCAAGTCACTAGCCAAAAGTTCCTGGGTGTATGGTTTTCTGAGGGATTGACATGGAACACACATATGGAAAAACTAACGGTAGAATTCAGTAAAACCATTGAATGTTTATGTAAGCTCAGCCTAGTCTTACCAAAATGGTTACAAATAAAATTATATTACGCCCTTTTCTACTCTAAGATGACATACGGTATTTTGGTATGAGGTACTACTACACAAACTGTCAAAAATTACTAGTTCTGCAAAAATGAGTTTTGCGAGCATTCGAGCAATACCATGGTATTATCAGGGATTTGAAAACCAAACCACTCTTTGAAAAATACGCATTACTAACAATAACAAAAGTGTATTATTTCAAACTTCTGCAGTGGATTAAATAAAACAAGCCACAGTGTCTTCAGAACCCGCCTGACAACACTTATTATACTATGCGTCAGCAACGCTGGAAAATCCCAGCAATAAGGACTAGTTATGGCAAGCAACACGTTCAGTATCAAATACCCACAATGTTAAATCGTTTACACGGTCTCATAGATTTCAATTCCGTACCTTCGAACACCATCATCAAGTCCATCCTAATGAACCATGATATTGAGTATGCTTATTAAAGTTTCTGTACTTGATTTGTTACATCCTATCTATCAATTTGAGTTATGTGTTGTAGTTGCTTTTCCTATGCTTTATTGTATATTCTGTATTGAAGGTTCTTTTCAGATAACGCTTTTGGAATAAAGCGATTTTTCTAATGTTTTCCCTGAAGTAGTGTGACAAGACCATGGTAAATTTTGTTGTGTCATGGTTTATTTAATGTGTTATTTATTTATTTCTGTGTGTTACTTGTTGTGTTATATATTTATTTATGAAAACAAATGCGACAAATTGAGCAGCCTGCGTGACAAACTGTATTTAGGAGCAGAGGCCCCATGTCAGGCTATATAGCCTTTAGCCTCTGCTCCCGATCCTGTAAGAATTTCAGGATGAAATAAACTTCAATTCAATTCAAACTTAGGTACAATGATTTGATTGATTCTATATGTGGGGTTTAATGTTTCAAAACGACCATGTGGTTATGAGAGACGCTGTAGTAAAGGGCCACGCAAATTTCGACCACCTGTGGTTCATTAACGTGCACCGAAATCTGAGCACATGGACCTACAACATTTCCGCCTCCTTCGGAAATGCAGTCGCTGCAGCCGCGACTCGATCCGGCGACCTGTGGGTTAGCAGCCGAGTACCTTAGCCACTAGACCACCATGGTGGGGCATAAGTACAATGCAGTTGGCAGTTTAAATGAAGTATGTTATTTCGAGCCTTGACGTGCATTTGCCAAGGGGCGTAACTGTGTGACCACCTGCCGTGCGTGTCTGTGACTCACTCAACTTCGGCACAACCATTTTCAGTTTCTTTGCAATTTTTTGACTACCGAATAATCAGCCCCAGTGTCAACTAAGGCGTGTAGCAGCTTGGCCTGGTTGATATGACAGGATGATAGTTGTAGCGCAACAACAAAACAAACACACAGAGAAGTCCTTCGTGTCATTCTTGTCTCTGTGTAATCGTTCTGTTCTGGCACTATTAATATCGTCATGTCAACTAAGGCATTCAGCTTGTATCTGTTTATAATTCACCGCAAATCTGAAGTAATCTTTGCACTGCTGCTGATCTTATGCGCCGATAACTCAACATCATCATCATCATCATCAGCCTGTCTACGTCCACTGCAGGACAAAGGCCTCTCCCATGTTCCGCCAGTTAACCCGGTCCTGTGCTTGCTGTTGCCAATTTATACCCGCAAACTTCTTAATCTCATCTGCCCACCTAACCTTCTGTCTCCCCCTACCCCGCTTCCCTTCTCTGGGAATCCAGTTGGTGACCCTTAATTACCAGCGGTTATCCTGTCTACGTACTACATGCCCGGCCCATGTCCATTTCCTCTTCTTTATTGCAGCTATGATATCCTTAACTCCCGTTTGTCCCCTAATCCACTCTGCTCTCTTCTTGTCTCTTAAGGTTACACCTACCAATTTTCTTTCCATTGCTCGCTGCGTCGTCCTCAATTTAAGTTGAACCATCTTTGTGAGTCTCCAGGTTTCTGCTCCGTAGCTAAGTACTGGCAAGATACAGCTGTTATATACCTTCCTCTTGAGGGACAGTGGCAATATACTTGTCATAATTTGAGAGTGCCTGCCGAATGTGCTCCACCCCATTCTTATTCTTCTAGTTACTTCAATCTCGTGGTTAGGCTCTGCGGTTATTACCTGCCCTAAGTAGACATAGTCTTTTACAACTTCAAGTGCAATATTACTCATCGCAAAGCGCTGCTCCTTTCCGAGGTTGTTGTACATTACTTTCGTTTTCTGCAGATTAACTTTAAGACCCACCTTTCTGCTCTCCTTGTCTAACTCCGTAATCATGAGTTGCAATTCGTCCCCTGAGTTACTCAGCAATGCAATGTCATCGGCAAAGCGCACGTTACTGAGGTACTCTCCATTAACTCTTATCCCTAACTGTTACCATTCTAGGCTTCTGAAAACGCCCTGTAAGCACGCAGTGAATAGCATTGGAGAGATTGTGTCCCCCTGCCTTACACCCTTCTTTATTGGTATTCTGTTGCTTTCTTTATGAAGCACTATGGTAGCAGTTGATCCCCTGTAGATTTCATCCAGAATGTTTATATATATTTCATCTACGCCCTGATTCCGCAGTGTCTGCATGACGGCTGATATTTCTACTGAATCAAATGCCTTCTCGTAATCTATGAAGGCTATGTATAGTGGTTGGTTATACTCTGAGCATTTCTCTATTACCTGATTGATAGTATGAATGTGGTCAATTGTTGAGTAGGCTGTTCTAAATCCTGCTTGTTCCTTTGGTTGATTGAATTATAATGTTTTCTTTACTCTGCTAGCAATTACCTTTGTAAATAGCTTGTATACTACAGAGAGTAAGCTGATCGGCCTGTAATTCTTCAAGTCCTTGTCATCTCCTTTCTTATGTATTAAGATGATGTTAGCGTTCTTCCAAGACTCTGGTACTTTTCCCGTCAGGAGACACCTCGTAAATAGAGTGGCTAGTTTTTCTAACACAATCTGTCCTCCATCTTTCAGCAGATCTGATGTTACCCGATCCTCACCAGCAGCTTTGCTTCTGTGCATGCTCTCCAAAGCTTTTCTGACTTCTTCTATCATTACCGGTGGGGTGTCGTCGGGGTTATTGCTAGTTCTTATAGTATTAGGGTCGTGGTTGTCTCGGCTACTGTACAGATCTCTGTAAAACTCCTCCGCTATTTTAACTATCCTATCCATAATGGTAGTTATTTTGCCTTCTTTGTCCCTCAGTGCATACATCCGCCTTTTGCCTATCCCAAGTTTCCTCTTCACTGCTTTGACGCTTCCTCCGTTTTTCAGAGCGTGCTCAATTCTCTCCATGTTATACCTTCTAACATCGCATACTTTACGTCTATTAATCAACTTCGAAAGCTCTGCCAGTTCTATTTTGTCTGTTGTACTTGACACTTTCCTGATTTGACGCTTCTTAATTAGGTTCTTCGTTTCCTGGGAAAGCTTGCCGGTGTCCTGTCTAGCTACTCTGCCTCCAACTTCCACTGCACACTCCGTGATGATACTCGTCAGATTATCATTCATTGTATCTACGCTAAGGTTGGTTTCCTCGCTAAGAGCAGAGTACCTGTTCTGCAGTGACACTCTGAATTCCTGTACTTTCCCTCTCAGTGCTAGCTCATTGATTCGCTTCTTGCGTATCAGTTTCTGTCGTTCCTTCTTCAAGTCTAGGCGGATTCGAGCCCGTACCATTCTATGGTCACTGCATCTTACCTTGCCAACCACTTCTACATCTTGCACGACTCCTGGGTGTGCAGTCATTATAAAGTCTATTTCGTTCTTATTTACGCCATTAGGGCTCCTCCATGCCCACTTGCGGTTTTCTCGTTTTCGGTAGAAGGTATTCAAAATACGCAGATTATTGCGTTCTGCGAATTCTACTAGTAGCTCTCCTCTGGCGTTTCTAGTGCCGATGCCATAATCTCCTACTGCCTGGTCTCCAGCCTGCTTCTTCCCTACCTTTGCATTAAAGTCGCCCGTTTAGTATACTGTGTTTTCACCTTACTCATTGCCGATTCCACGTCTTCATAGAAGCTTTCAACTGAAGCGTCATCATGGCTGGATGTAGGCGCGTAAGCCTGTACTACCTTCATTTTGTATCTTTTATTCAGTTTAATTACAATGCCTACCACCCTTTCATTAATGCTATAGTAATCCTCTATGTTGCCAGCTATGTTTCTGTGAATTAGGAACCCTACTCCCAGTTCTCTTCTGTCTACCAAGCCCCGATAGCAAATGACGTGTCCATTCTGTAGCACAGTATAGGCCTCATCTGTCCTCCTAACCTCGCTCAGCCCTATTATATCCCATTTATTGCCTTCTAGCTCCTCGAATATAACAGCTAGACTTCCCTCACTAGATAACGTTCTAACGTTAAACGTTGCTAAGTTGAAGTTCCAATGGTGGCCTGTCCGTATCCAGAGATTCCTAGCAACCTCTGCTGCTTCGCAGATCTGACCGCCGCCGTGGTCAGTTGCTCCGCAGCTGGTGGGGACTGAGGGCCGTGAGTTAATTGACGAATGCCTACGAGAGGGGGTGGCCAGATACTGCACCAGGGTGGCCAACCATTCTCTGGTGAGATCATCGGTGCGTACCGGCTTTAAGCCGGTACGATCAGACAGTAGTGGGAATGCTCCATGCATGTCTTCCTTATTGTTGTTCAGCAGCGTTGGCGGCCACCCACCACGGAGCCCAACGAGGGGACGCTACAAGTTTACAAATGCTGAAACCTGCAGACGCCAGCCGTACAACGCCACTATAACCCAATGCGCCTAGACCAAGGTAGGCTATTTGCACAGGGTTAACCCTAGCCGCCAGGAAGTTTGGAAGTAAACGGAAGAGAGTAGAAGACAGGACAGATAATTAGTAAGAGATAAAGACGAAGATGTAACGAGAGAGAGATAGGAAAAGGCGACTGCCGATTCCCCTGGGTGGGTCAGTACAGGGGTGCCGTCTACGTGAAGCCGAGGCCAAAGGGGTGTGTTGCCTCTGCCGGGGGGCCTTAACGTTCCAATCACCCAGCGCCGGCTCAACCCCCAGGATCTCCTTTTCCTCGGACACGGCAAAGCCACGCACGGCTAGGCGTGGGAGGGAGTCGAAACTCCCCCGTTAGCTCGGGTTCGTGGTGTCGCTACACACCAAACGCCTACTTGCGCAGGCACCCCTGCGGTATGTTTAAACATGACTAAACTAAAGTTATTGACTGTTGAACATTGTGAGTGAACTTCCCGCATAAAATTAAAATTTGTTCATGGATGTTTATTACAACTTTACTTAAAGGGGATGTGATAACATCGGTGTTGAGTCGACTTTATAGTTATTAGTCCAAATTATGATAGGCTTATTTACTTGTGACTATCCAAGTTTAGAAAACTTCTTGCTCCCAAAAGCACATCAAAACTTGATATTGCAACATGGACTCAATAAGGACCCTGCAATTGAAAGCTCGGCAGGTTACCATATTGATAACTATATTATTATCGCAGCAATTCCAAGTTCCAGTCTATCTTATTTAGCCCAAGTCCGCACTTTGTACGAGGATGACTGCGATGCAGGTGATGTGTCATAATCACATGTCCCCCTGTAAAGGCAGTTTCACTGCAGTAAATGGCGTACCAAGTCTTAAAAACACCTTTTCAATGCATATTAACTTGCCTTTAACCTTTTTGTTAAAAAAACCCTGTATATCATTTCATAATTTTGAATTAACAACAAGTGATTCCTCAATTAATTCAAGTGTAAAAATGGTTAGCTTAGCATCAAGCTTGATCTCACTAGCGGTACATGAGCTTGACTACCTTGCTAATGCGAACTATGCAGTGGCCTAAGACATTTCGGAATAAAGTAAATATGAAATATATAGCAGACCGAAGTTTTAATAATCAGAGACATTAAAAAAAGTTTCCACAATTCAGAAACACATATCGCAGATGATATTACAAATTTACTTTTCCAGTGATTAGGTTTAATTTTGATTGCAAGATACCTCTAAAAAAGAACGTGGTCCGAAGATAACTCAACATAATCATCCCAAAACCATGATGGAGGATTCTCGTAACTGTCGTTATCAGCAGCCGCACCTCCACAGGTTGCTTGCTTCAGTTTGCGGGGAGTGGGCTTGGATAACTTTGAACTTTATTTTCGAACACAAAAACGATGTCCAGGCCACCTGGCGGATCACGTAGACTGGGTGACCGGTAACAGAAGGGTGACGATATCTTGGCTGGTGTTGGCTCGTAGCGAGTGGCCTCCAGCGTGTGGACGGGTGCTCTTCGACCTCAGCTAGCCATTGGCCGTTTCGAGTGCATGGTGCGTACAATGGAAAGTCCTTTAATGAAGCCTGACGGTAAGTGTAGAACCAATGCATTTATCCTGCATCTCCGCCGTGGAAACACAAAGGCCACAGCGCTCACGGTCACGCCGGATGTCCATTTTGGGGATATTCGATCCATGAAGCGAGCTTCGCTACGCGCTGGTGGTAGGTAGATAGCTCACAGTTCCAGTAAATGAGTCGCACTGTCGGTTGGTAAGGAGCCGCTACTGCTGCATTGCTGTACTTCGTGGGTTGCCTGAGTACCTCCGAATACGCTGGGATGTGTCGGATCGGCTGTGGCTCATGCTCCAGCTCCCGTATGACCTGCGCCTCAGTTTGTCTTGCTGTACGTGGACGACAGACAGTACCACTGTAGAGTGAAGTGCTTGCAACTTGCTGATCTTTTCCCTGATCACTGATCTGATGAGTTCTCACGGGGCTTCCAAGGTATTTCACAAGCCTCCAGGCAGGTGCACAGTTTGTGCCCCGATCGTCGAGTCCGCTGTTCGAGCATTTCCTCGATGACTGTATCTTCCGTATGAAACTCCACCACTGTGCGTGGTGGGTTGAAAACGAGAACAGTGAATAGCTTTTGCTTTTCTCCACGCATGAGATGTCGCGGTTTCTTATCTTCAGCCGTGATGGAATCCGCACGCTTGTACAGTCGCATACTAGCTGGGTCCGGTCAGGAGCTCGTGTCAGGAGACGATGGTCTCTGCGTGTATGTGCCTTGTACACACCAATGAAGGCGCGTTTTTTTATTCTGGCCAGATGTCGCAGAAATATGATTAACGAGAAAATTGTGCCGCGTACGTCGTGGAACCCTTATATCGAGTCATGTGTGGCGCATACCCGCATGTCACACGCCGTGGTTTATATGTATTTTTTACGGCTAGAACAGACAATGTTCTTTTAAATGCAAGAGCGTTAGGAAAAAGGGACGCCGGCAGCATAAAAAAATCTTGAATCGAAGCTTTTGAAGATATGTGAGATTTACTGTCCCAAAACCAACATAATGTTACGAGAAGGAGCCTGACTCGGAGGGGTAGTCACCGATGTATTTACAGTCGGTTAAGCGAGCAGCGCCAGCCATACAGATTAGCTCGCGCCAGTCTATTTGCTTTGTCTTCTTCAACTCCATGCACTGGTACGTAGCATGACCCCCGGCGGCTGAGGCACCGTCCCGGTGCTTTAAAGGTGGTTATCTGACGCATTCTTGTAGGGCTTGATCCGCGAGACGTGTACAATACTACTGGACCGCATTGCAGATGATAATGGATAGATTGGTCTGATCCCGTAAGTGACAGGTGTTAATTGACGCAATATACGCTAGGGTCCCGTGTAATGAGACAGAAGTTTTTCTAATAGGCCCAGCCGACGATGAGGGGACCAAAGTAAAACGGGGGTACCCGGATTGAAATGTACGTCTCTATGTTCCGCATCGTACCGACGGCATTGGTTGGTTTGCGACGCCATCAGCCGAGCGCGAGCAATCTGACGGGCATGATCGGCTCGCGCAATCGCGTCCCGGGCACACTCGCTGGTGGACGAGGTGTGAGCTGAGATCACTGTGTCTAGTGGTAAAGTTGGCTCTCTTCCGTACAATAAGTAGAACTGCGATTATACGGGAAAGTTGCGTAGGGTAAGGCAAGGTCCCAGTCTCGGTGGTCGGGCGACACGTACATAGTGAGCATATTTGTTAGAGTGTGGTTAAATCGTTCCGTGAGGCCATTTCTTTGTGGGTGGTAAGCAGTTTTCAGTGTGTGTTGCGTGGAACAAGAACGGAGAATGTCGACGATTACTTGGCATATAAATGTACGGCCACGGTCTGAGAGAAGCTGCTTCGGAGCACCGTGAATCAATATGACGTCCCGTACCAAGAAGTCAGCGATTCCGGCTGCACAGCTGGTCGGTAGAGCTCGCGTAATAGCGTAGCGTGTACCGTAGTCTGTAATAACGGCTATCCATTTGTTTTCCAATGTTGATGTGGGAAAAGGACCAAGCTGGTCTAACTCAACACAGTAAAATGGTACAGCGGGTATGTCAATTGGTTGAAGATGGCCAACGGGTAGCAGCGAAAGTGTTTTACGACGTTGGCATAAGTCACACGTGGCGACGTAACGGCGTACCAAGCGAGCAAGGCCTGGTCAGAAGAAACAGCGCCGGACGCGCTCGTACGTGCAGGATACGCGAAAGTGTTCAGCCGTGGGAGTGTCGTGAAGTTCGGTGAGAACACAGTGGCACAAATGCTTAGGCACAACAAGTGGAAGGTCGGGCCCGTCTGGTCGAAAATCGCGATGGTATAGCACACCCTTTTGAATGACAAAGTAGCGGACGGAATCATCATTTGGAAAGGATTCCATACGGCTGATGATGTCAAGCAGCACTGGATCGCGCTTCTGTTCTTCCCCAGTATTAAGGAAGTCGGACACTGCCAAGATAAAGTTCTCCGTGGGCTCGTCAGTGTCCTCAGGATTGTCGACAGGGTACCGGAAGAGGCAATTGGCATCATGATGTAGGCGGCCAAATTTGTATACCAGCGAATAGGAAAACTCTTGCAGGCGCAAAGCCCAGCGACCAAGGCGGTTTGATGGATCTTTCAGAGATTTGAGCCAGCAGAGCGCGTGGTGGTCGGTAACTACCGAAAATGGGCGTCCGTATAGATAAGTTCAAAATTTCACCACCACCCATAGAAGAGCCAAGCACTCACGCTTTGTGATCGAATAGTTACGTTCAGGGGTGGATAGGAGGTGGCTGACATATGCAATAGCGCAATCATGGCCACGTTGTTTCGGAGCCAGCACTGCACCAATGCCATGTCCACTTGCATCTGTACAGATTTCCGTAGGGCAGCAGGGTTGAAGTGCGCCAGAATCAGAGGAGTAGTGAGAAGTGCGATGAGAGTCGTGGACGCAGAGGCCTCTTCGGAGCTTCATGAAAACGGAACGTCTTTTTTGAGGAGGTGCGTAAGTGGCCTCGCTATGTGCGCAAAATTTTTCACGAAGCGTCGGAAGTAGCAACATAGTCCGATAAAGCTGCGTACATCCTTCGCAGATCGTGGTACAGGAAATTTATTGACGGCGCTGATTTTTGCCGGGTCTGGATGTACACCGTTGGCGTCTACTAATTGGCCAAGTACTGTGATTTTATGGCGTCTAAAGTGACATTTGGACGAGTTGAGCTGCAGGCCAGCGCGACGGAAGATTCCTAACATGGCTGAGAGGTGCTCTATATGAGTTTGAAATGTTGGTGAAAAGACGATGACGTCGTTTAAGTAGCACGAACAGGTAGACCATTTGAATCCTCTGAGCAGGGAGTCCATAATTCGTTCAAAGGTGGCTGTAGCATTACAAAGGCCGAAGGGCATAACCTTGAACTGATATAGGCTATCGAGGTTGATGAATGCTGTCTTTTTACGGTTCATTTCACCTACCTCTATCTGCCAGCAGCTGGAATGAAGGTCTATGGAAGAAAAATAGTGCGGCCCATAGAGGCAATCAAGCGAATCATCTATTCGTGGCAGAGGGTACACGTCTTTTTTAGTAATTTTGTTGAGGTGTCGATAATCAACGCAGAAACGTCATGCACCGTCTTTCTTGCGGACTAGCACTACAGCAGAAGCTCAAGGAGTGCAGGATGGCTCAATGGTGTCTTTGGCGAGCGTTTTGTCGACCTCACTTTGGATAATGTGACGCTCGGTGGCCGACATCCGATATGGACGCCTATGAATGGATGTTCATTACCAGTGTTTATGCGGTGGGTCATAACAGTAGTTTTCCCGAACGGACGGCCGCTGAGGTTTAAAACGTCGATGCAGGATAGCAGAACCCGGTAAAGCTCATCAGTCTGCTGCGGCATCATGTTGGAAGTGGTCATCTACGTAACAGCACTGTAGGAGCAAGTGACAGATTGATGTTGGGCGTCGGGGTCAGAAGGAGTAGCCATCGTGAAAGAGATCTCTTGTGGCAGCACTTGAGGTGTCGAGCTAAAGTTCACAACTGGGAGGCACGTAGAATTTCCTGCGAGGGACAGAATGGTGTGCGGTAATGTAATGCCGCGGTTTATGAGGACATCGGTAATAGGGGTCAGAACATAGTCACCGTTGGAAACTGGTAGTACTGAGTCGAGCTCTATGTAGTTCAGTGTCTGCGGAGGGAGGCATGCGTGTCCCGTTGTGCAGAGGTGACTCGGCCGTTGTGCAAGAGGTTCGGCTGCGGGCAAGTGTAGACGGAGCGTACTGGTCGAACTGTATATGAGGCAGAATGCGTGGACAGGAAGTCGAGGCCTAAGATTAAGTCGTGGGGGCATTTATCAAGGACGGTAAAGAGAACAACTATGTGCCGATCCGCAATGCTCACACAAGCGGAGCACATTCCAACAATAGATGACTACTGAGTGGTCACAGGTGTGAGAACCTCCTTGAGCTTGCGGCGAAAATCACTCGTCATCACGGAAAGTTGAGCGCCGGTGTCGACAAGAGCAGTGACATGTACGCCGTCTACTTGTACGTCTACAAGGTTCCGTTTTGTTGGTATGGTCAAAAGAGGATTTTCGGTCAGTTCGAGCGATGCAGTGCCATCTCCGGGGGCTGCAACACTTAGTTTACCGTTGGGGAACCTCGTGGGAAAGCGGGGGAAGACGGTCGGCGGGGCTGTGGAGAATGAACCTGGTGACGTTGGGGGGATAGAGAGCGGGAGTAGCGGTGTTCAGTGGCAGGTTCCTGAGCAAAATGGTCGCGGCTGGTCTCATGGCGATAGGCAGGACGTGCATAGAAGGGACGAGAGAACGGTTGTGCAGGAGGACCTCAGCGACTTCTGCAATGGCGAGAAATGTGCCCGATTCTGTGACACGAGAAGCAGATCAGTTTGTCATTGTGTGTTCGCCATGCGGACAGATTACGGAACGTTGAAAGAGAGCCGGTCGGAAAGGGACGTGCAGGCGTGTATTGGGGCTGATAGTCAGTGCGGGGAGGCGGTGAGATAGATTGAATTCCCAAGCTGGCGATTTCCTGCCGGACGACTGCTTGAATGAGAGGCAACGTAATTGGAGGAGATGGGTCAAGGGACGTTGGTCTCACCTTAGCGGAAGTAGCCACTTCAAGTTCTCGCTTGACGAGTCGCGTCAAGTTGTCACAGGTGTCTGGTGGATGATATGTGTCGAGACACGAGGACGTCACAGTGGTGTTCGGAAGACGCTGGAACTGATGGGAGATGCGCCTGCTTTTAGCTTGTTGGAACCGGCGGCATTCTTGAATGATCGCATCAACAGATTTCACATTGTTGAGCACCAACAGGTTGAACGCATCGTCGGCGATACCCTTTAGGATATGAGCAACTTTTTCAAGCTCAGACATGTTTTCGTGGGCTTGGCGGCATAGTGAGAGGACAGCCTGAATGTAATTGATGTAGGGCTTCGTGGAAGATTATGCGCGAGCCGACAACTCATTTTTCGCAGCTTGAGGACGACCAGAGGTGTTGCCAAAAAGCTCACGGATCTTTTTCTTGAAGCTGTCCCAGCTTGTTATGTCATGCTCGTGGTTGTCAAACCAAACACTAGGGGTTCCGTTGAGATAAACGATGACGTTTGCGAGCATAAGAGTGGGATCCCACCCTTAAGTGGCGTCGACGCGTTCGTAGAGGCGTAGCCAATGGTCGACGTCGGAACCCTCGCAGCCAGAGAACACGCCAGGGTATTTGAGCGTGGGAAGCGTCACGAAAGTTGTGTCGGGCGCTTGGTTGACAGGCCGGGCAGATGGGCGGGCAACCTGGGAGGATGTAGCCGAGTCTTGAGTGGTCATGTTGAAAGCCGCGAGGGAGCGTCCGCTTCATAGTTCCGTGGCGAGGACGTGGATCGCACAACTCCACCAAATATGTTACGAGAAGGAGGCCGACTCGGAGGGGTAGTCAGAGATTTATTTACAGTCGGTTAAGCGAGCAGCGCCAGCCACACAGATTAGTTCGCGCCAGTCTACCTGCTTTGTCTTTTTAAACTCCATGCACAGGCACGTAGCAATATGATTATGAAAGACGCTACAGTGGAGGGTTCTAAAAATATCTACCACCTAGGTTTCTTTACCGTGCACCCAAATCTTAGCACACGGGCCTACAGCATTTTCACCTCCATTGAAAGTGCAGCAGCCGCAGCCGGTATTGGAACCCACGACGTGCGGGTGAGCAGCCGAGTACCTTAGCCACTAGATCACCACGGCGGGGCTCGGAACAAAACATTGCGCGCTGTAGTCAGGCATTTATTCTACACAGCCACGCTACGTCTCGCAACTGCTTCGAAAAAGGAACGTATGCAGGCGTAACGTTGAAGAAACGTCCATTGTGGTTGCAGTGGTGGCTACCTAATTTTATAAATATTACATATGTGCTCCTACGATGCTGGCGTCACGTCAGGTTGACGTCATTTGTAGTTAGGCGCTATCCACTGAAGTTGATTTTTTGTAGTCGTGTCCAGGGTGACTACCCTTGCAAGCACACGTTTCTGATGTTGGTAATACCAGAGACCTTCATTACGTTTACTGGTCATGCAGCTTCGGCGAAAGTTTAGTATATATGGACAGAAACAACCGCTAGCGGTATCCTCGTCCACGCCGGGGCATCGGAGTGGTCAGGCGCAGCAGTGGTTCAGCACGCGTTTCAACTACGAAACGTGATTTAACGTGTTTGTGAGGATTGATCACATCTTAATAGTAATGTAACCTCCAATGAAATCCCGGGAGGCTCTAATAAAGTAAGTGTTGTTAATAAATGTTAGTGTTGTATGTCTGAACAAGCCTAGTAAGTCAGTTGGTTCATGCAAAACCTGCGTGATTTGCCGGATTGATTTGTCCTGCGGCCTGTTTTACGTCGGGCACACTGGCCGCTACCTGAATGATAGTCTCATAGGGCTCAGTACCAAAGTGAACAAATCGTCGCCTGACAGATTTTTGGCACTATATACACTGCCATAGATGTACATACCAAACAAATACTAATAAGGATGTTTAAGGGGCGCTGAAATACTTTTTCAAATAACCATGGAATGAATTCACTGAAACTGCTTCGTGTCTCACAAATTCGACGCTGCAAAAAAATTCAAATATCCGTCCAGTACGAGTGACGTTACAGAGGTTTGTCGCATGCTGCAATCGCGTTTCCTCTTCTCTCGTCCCGGCGAAAGCGCTGGAAGCTTAGCAGGGAGGAATGGTGTGGACAATTAAAATACGTCACGAGCTTCTTGTGAATTTATTTATTCATTTATTTATGTATGTATTTATTTATTTATCACAGCACCCACAGCGCCTAAGGGCAATAGAGCGGGGGGGAGGGGGAGTGTATACAAAATTTCAACACTGAATACAGACACTCACACTTCTACACCACAATAATAACGCACTTCATTGTCAACTATACATAGCAGCACGTGGGAGTGGACAATACAAAGCAGCTTCACAGTGCCGTCTCGTCCCTACACATCCTCGCGAGTAAACTACTCTAGACCCTGAAGTAATTCTGAAAATACTTCATGTGAAGTAACCTCTGCTACTTCGGAATGCAACCTAATCCACCACGCAATCGTCTTGAAAAAAAAAGACATTTTAAATGCATCAGTGCAGCTTATTTCCTTTATCTTATTGGCATGATCTAGTCGCTGTGAAACGTAGTCCGGTTTCAAAAGTATCGTGAGGGGCTCAGACCTCTACGGCTATGAAATAGGTTGTGAAAAAGTTTCAACCACAGATATTCCCTTCGCTTGTCTAGAAGTTCCCAACCAAGCTTTTTTTTTGCTTGCGAAACACTGAAATTTCTGGTAAAATCAGAGCAGACAAACCGAACAGCCATGTTTTGAAATTTTTCTAAATTGGACACATCACAAGCTTTCGACGGATCCTGCACAGCGCAAGCATAATCTAAGACAGATCGAATGTTTGTCATAAATTGTTGATTCTTGGCCTCAAGTGGTAACTTACTTGCGTTTCTGCGCAGGGAACCTAACCCACGTCCTGCTTTCCTTGTGACGTGATTGAGGTGACGGTTCCAGGAAAGGTCAAGTGTAAAATGTACACCAAGATGCTTGTAAAATATACACCGAGATACACTTAGCGCTTTTTCGTTTTTTTTTCTTCAAATTCGTGGATTTTTCTGTGTGGTCACCCGCACACGCGTAAACAAGTCTCGGCCTTTCACAACGATCCCTATAACGGCAGAGTGCGCAATGGTCAAATTGGCCATAGGCCAATAGAAAGCCTGCTATGCTTGGTTTTTGTAAAGTCTCTAAAAAAACCAAACTAGCGTCATTCTTGTCAATGTTCAAACTCCTCTCCCCTCCCGTGCATAGCGGAAAGGAAACGACGCTACTTGAGGGGCTGTATGGCTCCAGGCTGCAAAACAGGCGTGTGTTTATCTTTCAGTTAGAGCTGAATTAGAGTTAGAGCTGAAGTTGAAGCATTTGGGCGCTGCGGTTCAAGGGGATGCACCCAAAGAGCGAATGAGAAAAAATTGGCTCCGTATCTGCATGTTACACTGCAAATGTCATTAAAATACAGCAGGCATGTATCTCGAGAGAGTGAACAAAACGTTTATTTGATGTTCTGTGCAAGGAAATCAGTGAATGGTATTCTGAAGGCGCTGCGTTAGAGTGCCTCGAGCGTGCAGCTGAGGCGAATGAGCGCATCAAGTCACGTCGCACGTGAGACATGAGCGCTATCTGGCAGTTATCTTGAAAAACGAAGTGCGCGGTGTGCGCACCTGTCTCGGCGATAAGGTGTAGAACGCAAGGCGACTACCATTGCCGTGTTACCTTAGCACCACCGCTAAGGTGCCACCACCATGTCGCCTTAGCTAAGCGTTGGAAACACTTGCCTTTTCGTGCAAGCATTGCATTACCAGCGCAACGTGATAAACGCTACGGTCCTTAGAATTACGCATGTATGCTTTTTCTAGTAGAAAAAACACACATACAGTATATTGACTTGTTGTGGTGCCTCCGATATGCGCTATACTAGATTTTTAGTGGGCAATCGCACAAGTATGAACGCTGAATCTTGAGCATATTGGTGGGCGCTGCGGATGGCGTCGGCCGTTTGGGGTATCGTTAGGTGCCGTTTCGGGTATCGTTAGGTGCCGTTTCGGGTATCGTTAAAGGCCAACTCCGGCGATTTTTCGAGGTCATTGGATCATAATGAAAATCACTGAGTACGTTAAAAGGCACGTTGGCGCCATTTATGCGAAATTTCAGGCTTGAGGTAGACGAAGAAAGTGCTTAACAGTGCAAACGACAGGAGGAAATAGAACAGACGAGAACAGAGCGCTGTTTCAGTCATGTTTCAGCGCTCTGTTCTCGTCTATTCTATCCCCTCCTTTTGTTTGCGCTGTTAAGCACTTTCTTCGTCTACCATGCAGCACCTAACAGCCCAATCAAGCACCTTGTTAAAGTTTCAGGCTTGAGAGTTTCGCAGATTTTTTTCTTCAAATGAATTTTATGGCTTGCCTCGAAATGCTCACCTTGCTTGCCAAAATTAATGGAAAAAACGTGTGTGTGTGACGTTGACTTTTGTCTGGCGGAAGTGACGAACTGATGTGCTACTGCAAAGCCTGCTGCTCTGCTATGGATTGAGTGGGTTTGATTGGCGCTTCCTTCGTTGAGCGTGTGATTTCCTTTTCTTTGTTTGTGGGTGTGTGACAGGTGCCAAGTTGTATCGCGTTATGAGCCACACACGATTCACTATATGTTCACCATAACAGCATAATCATTTTAGCCGATCGTCGCGGACGACGTGGAATGGTAGTGCCATCAGGTGGGCATTATGTGCAATCAGGCAGGTTCCGGCAGCGTCAGGCAAATTTTTACGTCGCGCGTAGAAGTGTACTCGTTTGGGCTTCGATTTCGGCATTGTGGTTTTTTGGTAATTAAACCTATTCTCCAATTTTTTTAGCATTTAAGTTATCAGGTGCGTAAGAGAAGTGTCTAAAGAACATAAAACCACATTTATTCTGACATGATAAAAAATTGCCGCAGTTGTTCTTTAAGGTTGAACAAACAGACAAATCTACAGACAGACAGACAGACAGGCAGGCAGACAAAAATTTTTCTGTCGAAGGTCTCCAAGAAAGACTATCGTCATAGAAAAAAATCACAGCATATCCACGGGGTGAACAATGACGAGTGGGCGAAGCTTCGGAGAAAATCATCGGGAAAGCCGTGAATCTTTGGTGTGTATTCCACTCAGTCAATCATGATGTAAATGCATCATGAGAAACACTGTGTGTGTATATACAGAAATAAACTTTGTTTGTTCTTAGAGATGATAGATGGCTTGTGATGTCCCTTCATTATGACGGCTTTATGGTCTGTGAAATGAAGGGTGAGCTGTTCATGTATAGGTTGCAGTGGAAAATTTGCAAATACCCAAATCAATGCATGTTCTTCGGATCGTGGTTGGTTTCATATGGTCATACGATATACATCGGAGTGCATACCTTGAAGCCGCATGCTAGATAACCCAAATACTGGTCGTGTCTGCAATATCAATGTTGAAATCACTAATTATTATGAACGGCATCATCAATTACAAGTACCGCCATCAGTGGCACATACCTGCTATAGAGCTGTCATTATGTCACAAAATTGATTGTTGGCCTAGTTGGTACTTGCTTACTGAAATGCTTTGGCCGCAAATAACACAAAGTGAAGAAACACTCAACGACAAGCACAAGCGGCACTTCCAACTAAAGTAGACCGAATGCGAATCCAGACTTAAGTAACAACATACAGACATGCGCAGTTTTCACACAGCCTTACGCTATCCAGCTATCGAACAGTCTCTTCTCCGATAAATACAACGTCACCAATGGTTCGCTGATACAACTTTCACCTTTCTTTTTATTGTAATGTGCTTCCATCAACTCACACGTAGTTTTATGCCCACTTCTACCTAGAATCTTATACTCGTTAAAACGTGGTACACACCCGCAGGCTTTACAATGCATAGGCAAATGCGCCAACCATCTTTCATTAAATTTAATTCATGCTCCCTAACCCGTTCATTAATACAGCACCCGGTAGTGCCGTTGTACGAGTTGCCACAAGAAAAGGGAATCTCATAAGCAACGCCTTTGATTTGATTGATATGTGGGGTTTAACGTCCCAAAACCACCATTTGATTGAGAGACGCCGTAGTGGAGGGCTCCGGAAATTTCGACCACCTGGGGTTCTTTAACGTGCACCCAAATCTGAGCACACGGGCCTACAACATTTCCGCCTCCATCGGAAATGCAGCCGCCGCAGAAAACAACGCCTTTGGCACATTTCCCGTACACCGTGCCATGTTTCTTGCCGAATCCCTGAGCATGAATGATGGATGGACGCCGAAACCTTGACGGGGACTCAGTGAAAAGCTTCTGCGACGGTACTTCGGACCGTACAGGGTCGTTCGACGTCTCGGCCCACTTGATTACGAGGTTGTCCCCGACGGCATCACGAACTCTCAACGACGCCGATCGCGACCTGAAGTCGTCCATGTTGTGCGCCTCAAGCCGTTTCATGCGCGTTAACAAACTGAAGCACAGTTTTTTTTTATTATGGCTGTATCGTAATTTATTCAGTGTACTTCCTTGCATTATTGTTGTACTTTCATCTTCCGTTAAAGCATCGGGAGGATGCCTTCTTCAGAGGGAACCATGCGACGTTCCTTTCCTCATGTTTTATTATCACCCCAATACGCTACGTAATTTTCAGCGCAACCCGCGCTTGCAGTCTTCGAGCAGCTTCGGGAATGTAGTAGATCATTTTCATAAGTCAGGCTTACTCCGCGAACTATACAGATAACTCTGGAGCCTACGTCACCGTTAGCGATAGCACTAGAACATTCAATGGCAAGTGTATAAATGCCGACGCACTTCACCGCTTGTCAGTTGATCGACGGCCAATAATTCGTTCGGCGCTATCAGTGCAGGTCTGCTACTGTGACCCGACTTTCCGTTTACCGGGCAAAAGTTCGCCCAAATAAACAGCTTAACTTTCATCGTGCTGTCTGCTTCTTTGTCGACATCTTGACCCTGTGACAATATTAAGGTATCAACTCTGTTTCTATGTGAGAATATAATTGATTCTATTTCTTAAACAACATTAAAATACCAACTCTGTCCCTTTTAAGGTGGAAGTAACTTCAAAGATAGTAAATAGCTTTCTCCCTGCAAACTTCAAACAAGACTGAAGAAAAGAACACAACTTCTCAATGAAGCTTCACCTTGAAAGAATCGACTACCTTCATGATAAGTGCCCAACTAAGGTTTAAATGTTTTTATCACTTTTCCAATCTTCGACAAGCTGTTTTTAACTGCAGAGAACAGCAGCCATATAATCTGCAGAGGCTTTAATAAATGTCAGTAGTTAGCAGCGTCTTCGTATTCTTTTTTTTCTTCCGTTCATCTAAACTTTGCCGCAACTACTTGACACGCATTGTCACTTCAATATAGCTGTATTGGTTCATGACTAATTGATTGATATGTGGTGTTTAACGTCCCAAAACCACCATATGATTATGAGAGACGCCATAGTGGAGGGCTCCGGAAATTTCGACCACATGGGGTTCTTTAACGTACACCCAAATCTGAGTACACGGGCCTACAGCATTTCCGCCTCCATCGGAAATGCAGCCGCCGCAGCCGGGATACGAACCCGCGCCCTGCGGGTCAGCAGCCGAGTACCTTAGCCACTAGACGACTGCGGCGGGGCTTGGTGCATGACTAAGCATATACTTTTTTAAACTGCGAAGCATTTTTTCGCGAACTTCAGCGACAGTAAGCGTATCTATCTATCTATCTATCTATCTATCTATCTATCTATCTATCTATCTATCTATCTATCTATCTATCTATCTATCTATCTATCTATCTATCTATCTATCAAGCGGCTCACGACTTTTAGCTCCCCTGGCCGTTCTGTTAATGGTATCGATACCAAACTTGGTATGGCATGACATGACCGTATAACGAGCATAAGAGACTAGTCATTTCTATTGTCTTGGTGCTCTTGCGGTGGTTTTGTTAACAAGACATGTTGAATACTGGTGTGGTATGGCATGACTGCATGGCGAACCCAAACGACAAACCCTAACAATATAATCATGACATGCCTGGCATGTAACAACATGACTACGTGCCACACTCCAAATGCTTTCGTGACTGTTTCGCTAGCTTTGCATATACCATGTTTGGTATTACGGGACGTGAATGGATGACAAAAGTATGTGACTGGTGCAAACATGCTAATCATGAGATGCTTGTCATGTAACAACATTACAACACGGTACGCTCATGATGCGCTCACGGCCGTTTTGATTGCTTCGTATGCACCAGATTCGGTATTACGTGGCGCGAACAGACGACATTGTAAATGACACGTCCAAACGTGATAATCATGACATGCGGTTCATGTAACAATATGACTACATGCCACACTCATGATGCACTCGCGGCCGTTTTGCTAGCTTCACATATGCCAACTTTGACTGGTGGAAACGTGATAAGAGGTGTGATAAGGGGTGTGATAAAAAGGGGTGTGACTGGTGCAAACGTGATAATCGTGAGATGCGTGTCCTGTAAGAACCTCACTACATGCCATACTCAAGTTGCCAATACACTCCGACGCGAGCATTCGCGCGTTCGCGCCGGCTTACGTTTCGTCGCGTCGCGCTGGCGGTGCCATGCCAGGCGCAGATCTGTCTGCCATATACTCGCAGGCATGCGCCGCGCTTCGCTGCTTCGACGCATGCACGTTTAAGCGCGGCCGGCGTCCCTACGTCACGAAGAGGCAGACGCGGTGATGTCTGGGTAACGCAGTCGCCACGAACTGCAGCATGTCGCAATTCACGCCGGTTGCCGCTGGGTCGCGCCGCCGGACGCTGGTTGTGCCGGTGCTCGCGTTTTGCTAGTGTAGCGTGGCTGCGCCCAGCGCGCGCGCGCGTCAAGGTAACGTCGGAGTATATTGGGCCCTCTATGATGCGCTCGCGGCCGTTTCGCCAGCTTCCCAAATACGAAATTTGGTATTACGGGACGTCAATGGACGACTAAGGTATGTGACTGGTGCAAACATGATAATCATGACACGTGTGCAAATAAAACGCTACTACCTGCTACGCTCACAGCTTGGTCTGAGCCCTTTCGCTAGCTCCACATATACCAAGTTTGGTATCAGGTGACGTGAATAGAATACGAAGGGAAATGACACGTCCAAACATGATAATCGTATCATGGGAGTCATGTACGGCATAATTTACCTCCGCCTCGTAACATTTTCCTGATTTTAAAATGACATATCAACCTTCCTCATTCGTGCTTCGCATATCTTCCATACCCACTGTACGTGGGATCTGCCAATTTTTTTCTGGTTTCAATAGATCATTTTTGTAATTGTGGAGTTCTTGCCACTTCCAAATATTATCGTACATACAGGTAACAGATTGTTGCATGCATCGATGTCACTTACCAGCGCTGCCTAATTACAATATTCGAACTGTCAGAAGATAGCTGCATGTTGCAAAATGCAGCCTAGTACTGTTTAGATCTCTCATTTACTTATGCAGGCTAATATTAGACAGTGAACTAATAAAGTAGGCACGGTCAAAACTAAAATGTTGTCTAAGTGTTCCTCATGCATGTGTAGCTAGTACTCATCACTAGAACGCATTGCTTCAAGGCATAAACACGGGCAAGCACAGAGTCCAGCAACCACATCAGAAAAGTTTTTATCTCTTTAAATAAAATGCAATTTGATATTTTTTCTGAGAGTAACCAATGAAGGTTACTTTTAAATGCGTTATTTACCATATTTTTCTATTGCGACCACTTCACTGCTAAATTTACAACTAAACATTTAGAAAAACCAATATCTTTGCAACTTTTTCGTCCTCTGTAAAAATTATTACGCACTGTACACATAATAAAATATTTTTGCCAAAAGAAAAAACTCTGAGAATCAGCTGATGCGAACTATCATATTGCACTGAATGTTATCTCTCTACGAAAAAATCCCCAATATGGACCATATTTTTCATATACTGAAAATCCTACCATTGTTGTACGCAGGAAACTTGTTCCTAACTGCATTGGGGATTACCGGCAGTTTAAATAAAATTCCTGGGATTTGACGCCCCAAAACCACGATATTATTATGAAGGATGTCGTGGGGGATGCTTCCGAAGAATTTCACCATTTGGTAATCTGCATCGTGCACTGACATTGCACAATGCACGGGCCTTTACCATTTCCCCTCCATCAAAACGCGACTATATATCACGGCCGGCATCGAACACGTGGTCAGCAGCCGACCACCGTAACCACTATACCACAACGGCAGACGAAGCACAGATTCTTTTTACAACTTTTTAGAACGTGTTTTACGAGTCGTAGTTTCTAGCTTTCTGGAAGAATTAACAGGCCGCTTTATATGTCTTCAGTTCTCTCTGGCTGTTCACACCTCGGTGATACCTGCCTTCAGCCACCTTTTATTAGACAACGTGGAGGAGATGAACTTCGGCCCAAAGGGGAAAACACGCGTGTAGGCTGCAGCGCGCCGAGATTTTACGGTAGATATCGACTCATCTTTCGGCGCAGAAGCGTACAGGCAACGTAAACAGAACGCCGCCAGCATAACTGAGCGAGGCGCACACATTAAACGGCTGCACTACGGCATTGACAAACCCGAACACTGTTGGCATAGACTAATGCAACTGCTGTGGACAAGTAATCAGAACGCAATGAAAATGTCAGGCTCGAAATGTAAACACGACCAACAAAATCAATCGGCGATTTCCGTAAATGCTGTGTTTTCTGCTCTCCGTACGTACTCCATCTCAGAAAAAGCATGCATGAAACAAGCCGCGCAAAAACAACATCGACAAAGGAGCACTGCGATTATGGCCTAGACTTTACTCGTAGTGACCTAATCTGATATTGCGTATAGATACAACGCACAGATCATCAGTGGCACGAGCTGTAACCCAAACTGTGAATAAACGAGAAGTTAGGCGCTCACCTCCAAGATTCAGACCGGATAAAAAAAAAGCAGCGCCTGCAAGGTCCTGCTTCATGTGCGCGGCCTAGCCGTAGATGAGGACAGTCAGGCTAGTGACTTTCTGTGATTGATTGATTTGTGGGGTTTAACGTCCCAAAACCACCATTTGATTGTGAGAGACGCCGTAGTGGAGGGCTCCGGATATTTTGATTACCTGGGGTTCTTTAACGTGCACCCAAATCTGAGTACACGGGCCTACAACATTTCCGCCTCCATCGGGACTTTCTGTGGCAGCACAGCCAAGGCTACGAAGCCCAAGCACGCCCTTTCTTACTACGCTTCTGTATGCAGTCCACGACCGCTTACTTTGGTATGCTGCGTGGCATAATGGAAAATATTATGAAAAGGAATAAAATGTAAATTTTGTGTTCAAGGTTCTTCGAAATATTATTACGAAGCATCGCCCGAGTAGGTTTTTTCTTCTTCGCTGTTTTTAGTTTTCTTGCTTTCCGGTGCCATATCTCTCCTTCCCTGCCCTTGTAAACAACGATGGCGTCGATCGGTTGCAGCAAGTTCACATCGAAGCTTGTGAGCGAGCATGAGTGCGTGTTCGTTAGGTGATCTGTATTCATCGAGCAGGAAGGAAGAAAGACAGCGGTGCATCTTCAAATATTTGGTCTCCCGCACATGCAATCACTGAGAATATGTGTGCGAGTGATATCATCAGCGAAAGTGGGACTATAATCGCTATAGCCGCCGTGAAAGTGACACCGGTCACCTGCCAGTCTTAGGCCACACCAGCTGCTAGGAAGAAAAAGTGCAATTTTAAACTGTGTGTAAAACCAGTAACCCTGTTCCTAAATTGCGTTGTATACGTGATCGGTGTTTCAGCTGGCTAATAATGTGATACGATAACGCGGAAGGTGGCGTACTGTAAAGAGCAAACCTCTTAAGCGCGAAAATGCGCGCGACAGCGATGAGCGACGCTATGAGCGACGAAACAGGGCGTTCGCGCGACGTGTCGCGTGCTCGTTTTCGCGCGATCACTCGGTTCTCCAGATTTGGAAACCGTCGATCATCGCCCGGAAGTGCGGGGCTCAAGTAGCCAATAGCGAAAAACCGGAAAAGACGAAGACTACATAGTTGTTTTGCTTCGCCGATGTGCCACGGATCCACTGCACGTGACCCTGCCAGAGTCATGGGTGCGCAACAAGAAATAACGCAATGTTTACGCTTGTGCATATAAAAAGGGCTGCAAGGCATTCATAAACACTTTCCGCTTCATTACACAACAATATATCTTATTTTTAAATTGCATACCGCTCGCTACGTGGTTTTCTTGGTGCAAGTAGATGGCCTCATGCAAGTAACAGTGGAATTCGCTCGCCCAAGCCATTGCGTGAACGAGGTTTGCCTGCGCTAGCGACTGATCGCGCGAAGACGATCTACGTCGCTTCGCTCGTCGCTGTCGCGTGCATTTTCGCGCTTATGAGGTTTGGCCCTAACACCATTCCCGTAAGTGTCTACGGAGGTAGCCGTTCTTTGTGCTTTGCCTGGGTAACAGACGCCTTCATGTATTTTACTATGTTGACTGTGAAAAAAAAAACAGCGTTCTTGGCCGAGTAAAGATTGCGTTCCAACAACTTGAATTTGCGAACGTCAGACGCTCGCTCATGATTGATCGGTGTCAAGATTTCTGCTTCTTCTCACTGCCTTCGCATCCCTTAAAAAATAACATGAGCGTCTCCAGCATGTCCTTGCTTTTCTAAAAGATGAAAACGAAAATGATGTCGACCAAGTATGCACTCCAATTTAGGAAATGATTTCTTGGCTTTTCGCTGTTCCAACTGCCCAGTACCTGCTCGGCCGTGCCTTTCTTTTTTCTGAAATAAATCGCAATGCTCAAAGAAGCCGCTACGTGCTTTTCCCCTTGACAAATGAGCATTTTAATTATTTCCTCCCAAATAAATGTAAGATTTATTGCATGGTAGCAGTGCGAAAAAGTGCATGTTGGATGCACTAGCGAAATTGAAAGCGAAATCGCACGAAAGCGGACTACTTGGCGTAGTAACACATGTGCAGAAGCTCCACCCACGTAGCTTTGGCATGTGCTTCCACATACGGATGGATGTATGGTAAAACTTTGTTTCGTCAAAAAGCAACTGCGGACGATTCCGTGTTTGATGGCCGTCATCCCAAGGTTGGCGGCGACCTGTGTGGCCCACTACACGACCCTTAAACTGGACAACTGGGTCTGAGCTGGTCAACATGGTCTCCCAGTGCTCAAGAGAGGGATAACGCATAATATCCACCGGCGGCGGCACTATGCTACATTCTGAAAGTATGTGATTATATGTTGCCACAGCCTGGCTCCATTTGCATTGCGGCTTTATCTCCTCCGGGTATAGTTTGTTCAACACATGAGGTTTGGGAAAAGACCGCGTCTACAGTTTTCTTCAGACGCATTCTTGCGCATTAGTCAACCGCTTGTGCGAGGGTGGATAAAACCTCCGCTCTAGTTTATAATGATTCGTTATGTCCTGAAAGGACACCAGCCCACCTCTCGCGGACCTCTCCGGAACGGGTGGCTCACCTAGCCGGCTGACGAAACTTCAAGCATTCAGGTGAGCCGCCTCGTTCCCAGGGCTCCCAGAGTGTGCTAATACCCACACAATTTCTATTTCTCAAATTCTCGTCCCGCGGCCCCGTGCAGAAATTGTGCGGCGGTCGCTGATATTCTGCCCCTCCCCAGATTTCAGATGGCTCTCTTTGAATCACTGAGATCAAGTCCGACTGCGATTTAGTTATAACTAGCGCTATTGCCGCTTCCTCTACAGTTTTTGAGGAGCGTGTTTTGACCGATCCAGAGGCGACCAAGCGTCCTCGCCTGTCCACCACCACAGTCGCAAAAGCGTCTCTATACCGCGACATCTCTATAGACTACCGCTTTCTACTCGTTGTACTCAACGTGTAGAGATCCGGATCTTGCCTGCCTGTGCTGCTTAGGGTGAATCGGATGCATATATTGGTCAAATGTTGTATGTACAGGGCCTTATGTCTCTCTCCGCACCTGCATTTTAGTGTCCCCAGTGGGAGCCTCACCCCCAATGCCAATCCCTTCTCCAATATAATCCTGTGCGCTTTGGTTGTCTAAAGATTAGCGTGCTGAATCACCAGATGCACCTCCCATAATTCATCCAGGGTGCTGTGCACCCCTAGTTTTAACAGCCTTTCTGTAGGTGCGTTGTTAGGCAGCTAAAGCGCTGCCTTGTAAGCTTGCCGAATCATAGTCTTGACCATGTCTTTTTCTGCAGCATCCAACTTCACATAAGGTATCGCGTAAGTAATCCTGCGGAGCACAAACGCCTGAACCAGCTTACAGAATTCTTTTATTAAACTCCGCTCTTACGGTTAGCGATTCTCCTGATTAGCCTAACAGTATAGCATTGACCGTGGTCTTAAGTTTCTCAAAGACCACCCTATTCTGCTTGTTTGCAGATATAGGCCGAGAATTCTAATCTTTTGAGCTTCACCTACCAGCGTATACCCCCTACTTCTACCTCCAACAGCAGTGGTGGAATATAGTATCTTGCATGTAGCCCTCTGGGTTTGTCCCGAACCACAAAGAACTCGGACTTGGGCTGATAGCGGGAAAGTCCCGCCTCCCCTGCCAACTCTTCGACAATATTCACTGCCTGTTGCAGTGTTTCTTCCAGATGCGCGTCACTACCCCCTGTTACCCATAGAGTAATATCATACGCTTAAAATGTGTGTTTCAGTGCGGGTATCTCTTCCAGCTTTGGTTGTATTTTAATTAAGGCGAGGTTAAGCCGCAACGGCGACAAAACTGAACCCTGGGGCGTCCCTTTGCCTCCCAACGCGAAGGAATTCGATTTGATATCTCAAATTGAAAGTTCTGCGGTTCGGCCCTCCAAGAATGATCTGATGTAGCGGAATGTCCTGGCCCCTGGGTCAATTTTTTATTGGTTACTTAATATCACTGCATGCGAAACATTGTCGAAAGCTTTATTCAGGTGAAGCCCCAATACAGCTTTGGTGCCCATGCCATGCCCGGGATCGACTAGAGAGAGAGACAGACTTTATTTACGGAAAGGTAGAGAGGTCGGCCTGAGCTATAGTTTGCTCTAGCCTGCTACTCTACACTGGGGAAGGGTGACTGGAGAGTGAAAGAGTGATGAATGACGATGGTAAGGTATAGAGATGATATGTTCTTATTAGGCTGGGTAACTCTACAGACGTGCATCCAGTCCAGTGGCTTCTAAGAAAGGTATAACTATCAGTTAAAGCGCACGAAAAACAGACAGGAAGACAGGACAAGCGCTTTCTCGCAACTAAACTGTTTAATGGAAAGGGCAGAATATATATACAGACAATTGAAAAGCACGACGCATGCGTGTGCAGACAAAAAAGTACATACGTGGCACATCGAGAACACATGGTAAAACAAGACAGATTATCTCGGAACATAATCTAGAAAAACAAACCCTTTATCTTGCAGCAAAACCGAAGGCTGGCTGACGCATTGTTCCCCCCTTTTTCTTATGTGAAAAGCTTCTGTCAACTCACGAGTTAATTTATTTTTAGACCGAAAAACCACTTCAGTATCCTGAAAAAGAGCATAACAACCGCACTCTCTGCAAAGAGCCGCGAGATGCGATGCACCCAAATATTTCAAAGAGGAATCGTGCTCTCTGAGACGAACATTGACGCACCTTCCCGACTGACCGATATACACTTTACCACAGCTAAAAGGAGTCATGTAAACAACGCCCACTGCGCAGTCCACGAACTTTTTGCTGTGTTTCATGCGACATTGCGGAAACTCTCTGCGCATGCGTGAACAAGTTTTACTGCAGTCTGCCTTTGGCCGAGAAAAGCACGTCGATTTTATATCTATTAGCTATAGTTGCTTAAGTTCATGTGAAGTCTTATGAAGGTAAGGAATCACTGATGTCCTCCTACCTTTTCTACTCTCTTCACGACGCCCTGAATGGTTTCCTTCAAATTTAAGTTTCTTAATCATGTTGTTACAAACGGACGTGATGACATCATTAGGATACCCTGCTTCTACTAGTTTCTTTACTTGACTATGAAAGCTCATTTTCATTCTGTGTTGACAGGACTTTTTTAGAGCAAAACCCAAACTCGTAGTAACGATACCTCTCTTCACCAGCTTAGTGTGGCTCGACCTATAATTGAGTATAGACTTTACGGATCTGGAACAATACCAACAAACATGCTGGGGTTCAAAAACCAAGTTGAGATCTAGAAATTGCAGTTGATTCAGACGCGGCTATTCAAAAGAAAAGTTTAGTTTCTTGCCTGTTTCTTTAAAATCTTGAAAATATTCACAACATATCGCATAAAATCTGAGGACGTAGCGAACACAAGAAAATCGTCGGCGTATCTGAATACGCGAACCAGGAGTCCTGAAAAAATTTCAGAAGACAATGCCGAAGCTGACTTGGAAATCGTCATAGAGTACGAAATGAAATAACGAAGATCTTATTTGCAATAGAAATCAGACTTTGACACCCTGAACAATCTAATTCAAGCGATAGGACAAGGCAGGTGACGCCCTCAAGCACAGGACAAGAAGCAACGGAACTAGTTAAGCTACCAAAGCTTGAAATGATAAAGTTTGGGGGGAAAACTTTGGAGTGAAACCGCTTTTGGTCTCAGTACGAGTCGGCAGTTCACCTGAGACCGAACATGAGCAAGGGACAGAAGTTCAATTACTTGTTAGCATCACTAACCGGAAAAGCTGCGGCTGCTATTGAAGGACTTCAGTACTCGGCAGAGGAAAATTATGATAACGCAATCAAAATACTGCAAAAAACGTTCGGCAATTGAGAACATTCCATTGAAATGCACATGAATTAGCTATTGAGCTTGGAGAAAGTGAGGTCTGTTTAAGGTACTGATGACTTAAATAGGCTAGTACAGAGAGTGCAAGTTAACATAATGGCATTGTCCGTTTGTAACAACATGATTAAGAAACTTAAATTTGAAGGGAACCATTCAGGGCGTCGTGAAGAGAGTAGAAAAGGTAGGAGGACATCAGTGATTCCTTACCTTCATAAGACTTCACATGAACTTAAGCAACTAGCTAATAGATATAAAGTCGATGTGCTTTTCTCGGCCAAAGGCAAACTGCAGTAAAATTTGTTCACGCATGCGCAGAGAGTTTCCGCAATGTCGCATGAAACACAGCAAAAAGTTCGTGGACTGCGCAGTGGGTGTTGTTGACATGACTCCTTTTAGCTTTGGTAAAGTGTATATCGGTCAGTCGGGAAGATGCGTCAATGTTCGTCTCAGAGAGCACGATTCCTCTTTGAAATCTTTGGGTGCATCGCATCTCGCGGCTCTTTGCAAAGAGTGCGGTTTTTATGCTCTTTTTCAGGATACTGAAGTGGTTTTTCGGTCTAAAAATAAATTAACTCGTGAGTTGACAGAAGCTTTTCACATAAGAAAAAGAGGAGAACAATGCGTCAGCCAGCCTTTGGTTTTTCTGCACGATAAAGGGTTTGTTTTTCTAGATTATGTACCGTGATAATCTGTCTTCTTTTACCATGTGTTATCGATGTGCCACGGATGTACTTTTTTGTCTGCACACGCATGCGTCGTGCTTTTCAATTGTCTGTATATATATTCTGCCCTTTCCATTAAACAGTTTAGTTGCGAGAAAGCGCTTGTCCTGTCTTCCTGTCTGTTTTTCGTGCGCTTTAACTGATAGTTATACCATGCATATCCAACTAGTCCAACTTTCGATTTTGTTGCTTCTAAGAAAGCAATGACAGCTCGTGTAACAACATGTGTGCTGCTGGCGTCAGGCCAAGGACCTAATACAACCTCATTGGTTAATGGTCGACTAATATATCGGCCAATCGAAGATATCAGTTGCTGACGTTCGCTTGCATATGCTGGACAGTCGCAAAATATATGTTCGAGCGTTTCTAGCAACCGACAGTGACCACAGTTGCGACCTGTGTCATTACAGCCAATCAAGTGGGTGTAACGCCTCGTGTAAGCCACACCGAGGCAAATGTGGTGGATAATGCATGAGATGCTTCGATTTAACTTGTGAGGCATACGAAACTTCATTTCCGGGTCCCATTTGTGCAGCCGCTTGTGCTGGTGTTCTGGTTTCTGCCAGTGCTCTAAGATGGAGTTGCGCATTACGCGTCGAAGTAGGATGTTAGTATATTGTCGGGGAAATGCGATGCACACTTCCGGGGCACTACTTAAAGCTCTCTTAGCTTCAGCGTCCGCCTCTTCATTGCCCATTATGCCACAATGAGCAGGTATCCATTAAATCGTTACATGATGTCCATTTTTTGTAGCAATGCCAAGAAGCTCTGCAATTTCAATCGATAAAGTATGATATAGCCTTCTCTCATGAAGCCATTGATGGTTTGAAGAATAGCTTTGGCATCACACGAGATTTACTACATCTTGCTTCAACTGTATCATGACATCCTGCGTGGACAAATTGGCCCTGAAACCTGTCATAGTTGAGGGAAAGGTCGCCTTGTCCTCTGCATAACCCTGCAGCTTGTTGAGAACCACGTGCTCCATAAATTTTGACTCGCATTACGTCAGCGATATGGGGCGCAGGTTCTCTAAGCAGAGTTTCTTGCCCGGCTTGGAAATAAATATAATGCTAGCCTGCTTCCGTTGTGCTGGGATCTCCCCAGCCGCCCAATACTCATTTGTCAAGTCAGTGATCGCCCCAACCGATTTGAAATCTAGGTTTCTCAGCATTTTATAAGTAACCCCATTCGTACCTGGGACAGACGTTGTACGCAGCAGCCCCATGGCAAACTCCACCTCCGCAGTTGTAAACTTTTCATCTAGTTCCGAGTTTTTCACCCCCGGGTAGTGTGGTCAGTAACCGTCTACTCCATCAGTTATGTACCGATTCCGGAGTTCCTGTATAAACTTTCCAATTGTGCCTTCATATTGATGCATTAGTGGAGTCATTTGTCCCCGTTGCGCCGATTCAGTTGCTGCCGGATCCAAAATATGCCTCAGCAGCTGCCATGTCTTTTTGCATTCAAACTGTCCTTTCATGCGATCACAAATCTGGCCCCGCTGCTTGGCTTGCAACTGTGTAATAGTCTAAAGTCCGCCGCAAACTCCTCCTTCTCGACTGGCACTTCTACCTTCGTATTCTTTACATCCTTCTTGAGCGCCTCTACCCATCCGTTCAGGTCTTTATTTGCCAGTTCACAGTGTCTGCTCTGTTTTTCCTAAATCTGTTGATTGATTGATATGTGGGGTTTAACGTCCCAAAGCCACCATATGATTAGGAGAGACGCCGTAGTGGAGGGCTCCGGAAATTTCGACCACCTGGGGTTCTTTAACGTGCACCCAAATTTGAGCACACGGGCCTACAACATTTTTTCCTAAATCTGCCTCAATCCGTTTTTTATGCCCCTTTACTTTGTATTCATGCTTCGAAGCGCTAAACGTCATGGAAGGGATATAGTGATCACTTCCTAGTGCTTGTTTTCAGTTAATACACTTTGCATTACTGATACCTCTAAAAAACGTGAAGTCTGGATATTTATCTATGCTAATGCTGTTGCCTATCCTCGTATGACCTTGCGAATTGTTTAACAGCGTTCATCGCAGATCCCAGACAACTTGCCAAAGCCGACTGCCCTTTGGCTGGCTCGAATATAACCCCACTCCAGGTGAGGCGCATTGAAATCTCTTACCACTATTAGCTGAGCGCGAGCTGCTAGCCGTTGAGTTTGAATCAGGAGTTGTGGCAAGTCCAAACCTTTATCTTTTGGAGAACTATACACACTTTTGTTTAGGCAAAATCTCTACCAGGACGTAGTCTTTCCTGCTGCTATCTACGGAATGCTGAATGGCAGTGATGTTGCGATGGACCAGCACAGCTGTGAAGACGCATGATACGCCCCTTGAATCAATCCCAGGCGCTGTAAATACCTTGAATCTAAGTAAGTTTATAGAACTACTAGCCTCATAGAAAGCTATTATGTCCGGTTTCCTACCAAGATTTTTTAAGTGCGACTGCAGGTTACCCGGCTTGTGACGAAAGCCCCTGCAGTTTTACTGTCAAACCTCAATTTGCTGGTGAGGCGCCATGATGAGGCACCAGGTTTATTAATAGCACTTGGACACCCAAGGGAGGCAGTCTTGCCTCCAATAGAGTATGAATCTGCTTAAACATTCCCGTGGACTGGGTTTGTGAATCCCTAAATTCAATGGAGGGCATGCCGAGACGCTCCTCTATTGTGTCTAATCTGGCTTCGATTTTTCGACTCGAGTCTCCAACGTACTCTGTCTTTCCCCTTGTTTGCCTACTTTATCCACAAGGGTAGTCACACCCGACTAAAGACTAGTGACCTTAAAAACAAAAACAGGCTGTTGCATGTCTACTGGTGAAGTTTCGGCTAATAGTTTTACGTTAGCTTCCTCATGAACCGGCAATGGTCTCTTCGTTGTCCCCCGATTCTCCACTTCCATAGCCGCACCATCCTTTACGCCAGCAAACGCCTCTTGCGTAACTTTCTGTAGGCCTTGCACTGCTGGTGCTTGTGTCCCTTGTAGTTGGTCATTATTAGGTGCGCGTTACATCTCTGCAATTTTATTTTTCATTCGTTTAATCGAACCTCCCTGCCACTAAATTAGTGCTGCTAACTCCCTCTCTGGAGCAGTTTCGTTCTGGGAGGACGTGCCTGACAAGATCACCTTTTTATTGGTGTCATGTGTGTGGCTGTTGGGACTGGATACTCGTCCGCCATCTTGGCCGCCCCCACGCCCTGGCAATGAATGGAAGGAACTCGACCAGTCCCTGCTTTTGCTAGTGCCTTCTTTGCCCTCGATGAGCGCTGCATAGCCCTCGAAAACCGCTCATCGTTGCCAGCTTCGCTCTTTCTTTCGATGCTCTGCTGCCGGCCTGTCGATGGCTTGCAAGCCAGGTGAAACCTGCAGTTCTGGCTCCCTGTGTGATGCGCACCATGGCACATGATACAGTCCGGCGTGCACGTGAGTGGCTCTCTTTGGCTGGGCAGGATGGTCCTTCCCGCAACGGTGACATAGGTTACTCTTCGGACGAGAGCAAACATTCGCTCGATTTCCAACTCGTCCGCAGTTGTAGTAGGTCGCGACTAAATTTCTATACGGGATCACAGCGTACAGACAGTTCCAGTAAGTTATCTGTCGGGTTATGCGTTTTCCCCCGAACGTAATCTGAATCGCCTTCAACTTTTCCAGAGGTCTCGCGTCCAGAATATCTATGCCTTCATCCTTCTTTAGGAGTCCCGCCCGAACTTCTTCAACTGGGCATTCATCAAAAGCATTGTAAATCACTCTCCGCACGGAGTTCTCCAGCGGCACCACGAACGCCGAAATTGGCAGCTCACGATCACCCAGCTTGCGCGTCTTCAAAGTCGCATATGCCCCACTGCGATTTATGCACGGTGTGCTCACCGTCAACGTGTTGTTTGTGCCATTAACCCACACAATGTCTTCCGTGGCAATCGCCCTCCTTAGACGCGCTGCTGCTCTCAGTGCACATCCGAGTTCTCTCGTTGTCACGACACTCAAGTCCCAGTTCTGAGGCATGTACACAACCGTGCAATCCGTGGCTGGCATCTTGAGAAACGGTCCGCGTTTCTTCCAGACCGGCGCTTTCCCTCGCTTGACTTGCTGCGCTCCGTGCGTCTTGCGCTCGTCGCTGCCAGCCTGCGTCTTGCAAGGCCTTCTCTTGGCTTTGTCGCCATGCAGAGTCTTCTTAAATTGGTCCTGTGCCTTCGGCACTGGAGCCCACCCACCCGCTTCAAGATCTGCAGGCTATATATTCTCCCCTTCTATGTAGTATATCTTCAGGCTAACAAGGCCCATGGTCACCAGGCGCAAGCCGGATGCCCGGCGTCGTGGCCCAGGCTTGGCCTTGGAGATAGACCTAGCCTTGCCACCGTGGAGTTGATAGGAAAATCTAGGAAATTCCTAAAACGGGGACACACTTGCCTATAGGCATCCGGCATTGCAGTTTACGAGATCTGATGGTAGCGGCAGAACACGCAGCCACACACAGTAGGCGCAGCAAAACCCAACTTGCGCGTGCATATCATTTTCTTTTTTAGTTGTGAGCAAGGAGGTCACGACTGATTATGTAAGCGCCCACGAAGAGTTCTTTATAAACCAGCCAAAAATGACACTGACACTTCAGCATGTCACCTTGTTCAGCGAGAGTTCCATTTTCTTAGTATCCCTGGCGGTCGGTACCAGCAATGCTGAGGCGACCCAAAGAGCTTCGTCGCGCCCTCTGGTCCACTGCTGGGTGCGTGTTGTCCGTAGGTACAGGGCAACCTCCTGAAGACGAGCCCACTAACAGCAAGTCTAGAACAAAGCGCGCCCGCCGATTGTCGGTCACCGGGCCGGAGCTCATGCAAAGCACAGGCGCCCAGCGTCTCACTACAGCCGCGTCTCTCCTAAGTCGCTGAAGTTCGCGAAGAAATGCTTCGCACTTAAAACCAAGCGGTTGCGGCTGACGCGTTCAGTGGGGCCAAGAGCCAGAGCATTCTTTCCACATAAAATTGTCGCCGAGTATAGAGTAGTGACTGCCGATGGATGAGTAACGATGCCGGTGCACCCACCGCGGTTGAATGGTTTCTCTTACCGCGATGCCCACCTCAACCGCCGATTGGGGACAAATACACTTTCGTTGAACAAAAGCTGTGCAGAACACGTCACGGCGATGGATGCGGTGATGTATGTGACGGCCATATTAGCATACATTTCTGAAGGTCATCCGTATTGCAAATTATTCCATTCGCCTAATTTGTTTTGATGGAGGAGACACTTGTTTTTTGAACTATTCAGTGAAACATCATTGATTAATGTGCGCTGTATTCATTATATTCGCGAAGTGGTGAAGTCTGTGATTCTTAAACGTGTGCTGTATTATTGATGTTCACGAAGGGGTGGTGTGTGTTCATTTCTTGGAGTCTATGTACGTTTTTCTGTCCGTGAATATGCGCCATTTCTTCGCAGAGTAGTGGTGCAAGTGATTCTTAAAAAAGAGAAAAGTGAGTGCCCTAACTGTCTGCATTATGGGCGACACCTCAACAGTAGCTCACGAGGGATGGGGTAGGAGCTTAAGGTATATAGAGATAGGAGGAAGGAGAGAGCGTGGTCCAGAGAGAGCGACACCCAGAAGCAAGGAGACAATAGGAAAGATGGACAAGGTCGCAAAAGTCCGAGAACGGGACACCACTCAGCGAGAGCACTTGTCGGCGACAGGCGATGGCATAGGGCGAGCCAGTCGGCCAGAGCTGCGCTGTCGTCGGAGATCATGGGGGCACAACCGGTCGGCACGAAATCCAATGAGCAAGTTCGCAGTGTAGTGGTGGCTACTGTGCACGTATTGTTAGTTGAATGTACTCGTATTTGCACGTCTGCGTCCACTGGTTATCTCCGCTGTCGTGCAAAGACAATCGAGTAGGCGCTGCAGCTGTATATTCGGCATGAAGAAGCCTCCCTAAGAGTGGAAAAGTACCTTAATAGCATGTTCTGACAGTGGATCCGTTTGCCGACGTCTGCGCCTCATTTGCTGCGTTGCACGCAGCTGCGCTGGGCTCGGGCGGTACGTCGGACGCCACTCCAACGCGGTAAGCTTTTCGGGGCGTTTCGTCGCGGGCTTTTGGTTTTCGCTCACTTCGCGTAGATTGTTCAGGCGCTGATTTGACTTTTGCCTTGGTAGGTTCCGACGACTGTGGTCCAGTCTGATGCGTCGGAGTCTTCTTCTCGGAGGGTAGTTTCTTCGACGTGTTCCACATCCATCGTGTCGGTGAACCACCGAGCAGTCCTCGCGTTTGGCTTAGCGTAGCCTGTATGGCGTGCTGGGATTCTCAATATGTCAAGCAGCTTCCGCGCAAGGATAACCAGGCTTGTTGGCTGTCCTCCTCTCCCTCTCCGGTAGCATGAAACGAATATTGGTGAGCCTTGATGCCCATTTACCAAAGCGGCCAGATCGGTGTCACGGAGCCGATGAAAAGTGCATCCGCACCCGCCGCCGATGAGACGCTCTCCTCCCAGTTGTTGCTCTCCAGCATTGGTCGAATGCTGGTATCTTTCGTATAGTTTGATGCTTGCTTTACGACTTATTACCAGTAAAAAACAGCGCCAAGGGGACAGGATGAAGAAAGGACACAAAGCACGGCACTTGGAAGTGGCGTCTTTTAAGCTCTGTTTGCTCCTGGAAGTATTGAACCAATCAACACAAATGCGTGTAGCCTATTGTGCTTTATGTTTGAGATAACAACAATTGAATGAGGTGTAGTGACTAATAATAGTTAAGGTTTAACGTCTTAAAACCTCAAAGAATTAAGAAAGATACCGTTAAAAAGCGACCGCCGTGGCCGAGATTTGATCCTGCGACCTTCGGCTCGGCAGTCGAACACTTTAACCATTTGAACACCGTGGTGGGTGAAATTCGTTAAAGGCAATGCTGCTGCTATAAGAACGAATATCCAGTACTACCCTCACTAGATCTGCCAAGAAGTGTGTGAAGTATCGAAGTAAATACGGTAAATGACACTGCGATAGGAGGGAGGGTTGCCAGACTGCTGAAAGAAAATGTAGCCAGAAAATTGAAAAAAAAAACTAGCCAACGATTGCCAACTACAACTAAGGGCAACTATGAGTGGTCATGCGTGGGTGGAAACAACCGCAACATTTATATCTAACTGAATAATAGCCTTTTAGCGAAAACGTCAATAAATAAAGCATGAGCCCTGTAAAATCACTATTGCTGAGATTCAATCACAGAATGTCAACTTTGGCAACTATAGGATGGCGAAATGTCTGGCGCAGTTTCAAAAATGACTTTCTTCTAGCATTTCTCTTCTTTTTCAGAGAGATGAACAAGCAGTTTTCGTGGTACCTGCTTTCGTTATTGCTGCGGATAGCGTCCTGCACGATGCCCTATAGCGTGAAAAACATGACATGATATGTCAATCTGCGGCAACGCTGAATTCGTTCATACAGCACTTGACAAAAACCGTGGGAGCTGAGCGTGGAAGCTGCTCACGTTTGAGCACCGCGTTTTTCTGCGTGAACTGCGCGAGCATGCGCCACGTTTCGGCGAGTTACTTTAGTTGCTGCTAAAGCAGCGCCACTTCTCAGCGTCAGCTTTTTAACCTCAGCACCAGCGTAGAAAACAGCGGGGATGATTAATAAGATATATGTATCTTAATAACAAGGCGCTCTAATTTAGAGCTACGGGTATAATTATGCTTCACAAACAGCATCGGTCTTTAGCAAACTGAAAAACTCGTTAGCGCACCACGGCCCCCTCCCGTTAGGCTCTGTGACATACCGGTTTCCTGCGACTTTTAAAAGCAAATAAAGAATATCCAACCTGAATCATGAAAGCAATGCTTAAATCTGTCAATAATTTGTTTTCAGATTTGCACGAGTGTCTATTCTTACACTCTGGAAAGTTGTAGGTTCCATTATAGAAGACTAGAAGGGCATTCTTGCAGCAATAAAGGAGTACTGTGCAATTATGCTCAAAATCTCACTTGCTGGGAAGGCACTAGAAGCGAAAGGTGGGCTAGTTGGTGGTTCATGCTTAGATATAAGAACAGCGCAAATATACAAGGATGGAAAAAGAGACAACAAGGCGCTGATAGGTGTGCCACGTGATTAGATCTTCTGCCGCATATATGTGTGTGTTTTTTCAAGTAAATTCTAGTTGTGAGGAGATCAGCGCCTTGTCATCTGTTTTTCCGTCTTTGCATATTTGCGCTTTTTTTACATCCTATGCTAGAGAAGACATAAACTGTAGTCACTTTCACAATGACTTCCTGCGTTATGTCACGGGCGGTAAATATTGTTGAGTTGGAGTCAGCACCAAAAGAAGCAGTTCATTCGATAATCGATTTATATATCTATGAATTCAGAACATCCTGTATTTGGACCGCTTCGCATTCTCCTTATCACTCCAAATTATGGTTTGAAGTCGCATTTAGCACTAGGTGATGTGCAAACTGAGTCAGTATGCACTAGCTTTCCTAGAGTTAGAGCCACATGTCCACAAGCATTCCCTTTTGTGTCAAGCAATTCAATTTTGGAGCTGAAAACGCAAGTGGGCCTCCATGTTTTGGCAGTCGGCGCTAGAGCTGCGTCACCAAATAATTTGGTTCTCAAAGAGAGGGCAAGGAAGTCTGCAAAAAATTGACACATCCCATGTACTGTGGAAAAGCACAGTACATGAGAAGCAGTACATGGAAAGCGCATATGCGAAGCACGATTGACGAAGGTTGATATGTCAATTTAAAATGTACACAAACTTGCGAAGCGGGTGTAAATTATGCCATACATGACTTCCATGCCATTATTAATATGTTCAGATGTGTCATTTACCTTCATCATCTATTCACGTAATTTTATACCAAATACAGTATCACGTGCCGTGATATATGGAGCTAGCGAAATGGCCCCGATCACGCTGTGAGCGTAGCAAGTAATCATGTTTCACATGACACGCATATCATGATTATCATCTCAAGACGTGTCATTTATCTTCGTCGTCTATTCGCGTCACGTGATAGTAAAGTTGGTGTATGTGTAGATAGTGAAATGGCCATGAGCGCGCTATGAGCGCAGCATGCAGTTATGTTTTACATTACACGTATAGCATGATTATCATGTTTGCACCATTATTATGTATACCTTCGTCATTCATTGACGTCACGTAACACCAAATTAGGTATTTGTGAAGCTAGCGAAACGGGCACGAGCGAATTATGAGCGTGGCATGTAGTCATGTTCTTACATGACACACATCTAATGATTTTCCTGTTTGCAGTAGTCATCTACTTTCGTCATCCATTCACGTTTCGTAAACCAAAATTTTGTATATGTGAAGCTAGCTAAACGACCGCGAGCGCACCATGAGCGTGGCATGTAGTCATAACTAATCATAACATGAAAATCATGACATGCATGTTATGATTACCACGTTAGGGTCTGTCACCAATGTGCTCCATGCCGTCATGTGATACCATACAAGCTTTGCAAAATGTCATGTGAATGAAACCACCGTAAGAGCAGCAAGACCATAAAATGTAAATCATGACATTCCTGACGAACATGTCATGATTTTCATGTTATAACTAGTCAATTATGCTCGTCGTACCGTCATGTTATAATATACCAATTTTGGTATCGATACCGTTATTGAGACGACCACGAGAGCTGAAAATCGTAGGTGGATAGATAGATAGATAGATAGATAGATAGATGGATAGATAGATAGATAGATAGATAGATAGATAGATAGATAGATAGATAGATAGATAGATAGATAGATAGATAGATAGATAGATAGATAGATAGATAGACAGACAGACAGACAGACAGACAGACAGACAGACAGACAGACAGACAGACAGACAGACAGACAGACAGACAGACAGACAGATAGATAGATAGATAGATAGATAGATAGATAGATAGATAGATAGATAGATAGATAGATAGATAGATAGATAGATAGATAGATAGATAGATAGATAGATAGATAGATAGATAGATAGATAGATAGATAGATAGATAGATAGATAGATAGATAGATAGATAGATAGATAGATAGATAGATAGATAGATAGATAGATAGATAGATAGATAGATAGAAGAGACGTTCAAAGTCACCGAAGTCGCTCAGAAATGCTTCGCATTTAAAATGAAGTTTTTTCTCTGCCGCAAAGTAGCTAGATCTGGCCACCCTGTCCAAGATCGGCCTCCATTCCTTCCACGAAGACGAAGAAATTAGGGGTGTATTCTGCTCTGCTGTACAGTATTAAAGTTGAGATAAGTGGAAAGCGATTGATCGTGCAACAAAGGCATGGAAACTCGGACATCACGTTTCCGTTTTGTTTCACGCGCCTTACTTTCACGATGTGTCCGGAGTTGTCTCGTTTCGTGCTCGATATCGATGCGCCCTGTTATCACGCCTGTTTGTTCGTTGCGACGAGTTTGATGGTTGAACCTGCTTGTTACAACAAGTTATTCTCGCCAATACATTGCAATTTTCTAATAAAGCACATTGAAGAAACCCAACAGGGAGAAGAAACTTCTCTTTCCACAGGTAATCACGAACAGCACATGAGAGTCAACAGGCTGACATGACACAAGAGGCATGGCCACTGAGGTTAGGCGCACTGCCCATGCACTAGCCCTTCCAGACGTCGCACTTTCGTTTCGGATTCATATATGACCCGATCGGGCAGCCGAATGCCCGAGCAAAGCCGGCAAAGTTCCTGAGAGGACCGTTCACCCGATACGCGGCCGGTGGTGACGTGCCGTAACGCAGTCGCTGCCAGGCGTAGCGCGAGTCCACCGCTTCGCAGCGCCCCAGGGCGTAGTTGATGAAGAACAACTGGTCTGGGCTGTAGGCCGACAGTCCTTCAAGGGACACACCGCTTTGTGGGTCAACGTATGATCTGTACAAGGACAGAGCCAGCGGAAGCGCCATGTTCTCCACGACTTCGTTCCGCAGTGCCCTGAGAAAGATTGCAAAGTATACGTGTCAGACAGTAAAGCGAACTACAGGCGCCGAATCTGAGGCAAGCGCTGATGTTTATGTACATGCATCATGCCTGATGCAGGCAGCATAAAAGAGAACAGTAGTTTTGCTTTTCGTCTACTTTATTATGCCCTGTGTACAAGCAACCGCTGTGCATGCTTCTACAGACTTACATTTGCCTCTTCATGTGAGCTGTCCCCCACATTATTTGCAGTTTTCTGTAGAACAGCCAGAGTTTCGATAAATAAGCATCATTGCTCGTGACATACTTCCCATAATTCTGACAGTGTTTTAAAGACACTCCGAGTTAAATGTTGTCGACGGTTTATTCATTTCCGTTGTGTTCCATTCAATGTATAACCGCGCTAAGACGATACCCAACCCCGCCTGTGGCAACGTTACTAGAACCAGGTCAGTTTCGCAGCTCCCCGTAGGCGCGCGCTCTCCGAAGTGGCCGCGGTGGCCGACGCGAGAACTAGTGGCGCTGCTGTGCCATTTTGCTTCAAGCCGCGCGCGTCGTCTGCTGCAGCACGAATGATCCGCGTTGTCGTCGCAGCTCTCGCCGGTCGTGAGATTCGCCATTCACACTTGCGCAGTAAACTCAACTGCTTCAAAAACCAAAATTTGTAAAACAATTGCTCCATAATCACCGCTAAAATTCAGGAGCCTTTCCCAATCGGAGAACTTATGTTTATTTATTTATTTATTTATATACTTATTTATTTAGCGGCCGTCCCGGGAACGCTGTTTTCGGGTGGAATCTGCTGGGCCTTAGAAGCGTATGTTGGACGGTAGTTGGTAAGACATGATTAGAAAAATAAACTGCGCTAAAGATGCGACATCAGAATAGAAGTACACAGGATGAGTTGTTAGTCTGCAATCGTCCGGAGTACTTCTATTCTGGTGACTCGTCTTTAGCACAGTTTATATTTCTAATCGGCTGGGAATCTTTCAAGTTATTTCCAGTATTCACCGGCCTGTAAAACGGCCCAACTAAAGGGCCACTTGGCTATCATGGAAACACTGTTCAAAAATCCAGTTTTCTCTGAGTCGCCATTTTCCTGGAATGCGTAGTTATTAGCCATCTTTCTCGCGATAGAGTTCTATCGTGAGAGTAATTATAGAGTGCAGTTATCAGCCATCTCTCTCGCATACCTTCGCTGGTTATTGCCGCGTACTCGCTACTTCCCTGGCTATTTCCTTGTCATCAAGGGCGTGCGGTTAGCACAGAGCGCAAAGCTTTCAAGAAAAGAAAACAAGCAAGTCAGATGGCGATTATTCATGCGCAACTGTATTACTCCCATATAGGAGGAAGCTCAGAAAGGGCATCTTCGATTCTCTCATTCGAAACTGTGGAAAGCTTTTGCTTAAGAGCCAGGATCTCCTCATTTTTTTTTTCCTTTTTGCGGCAGCCGCACGGGCAAACTTGCATGGATCCATACTAGCATTCTGCTAAGGATCCAGATGTTGCTAACATGTTTTTCTTTACTGTATGTTGTTTATTCTTAATAAAGTTCAAGGTTCAAAAAGTTCAAAGTTCAAAAAAAAGTTGAAACTTCTTTGAGAGGTTGCGAACCTTTTGTGTTTTCAGCACCTTTGCAGGCTTTCTAGCTCGCAATTGTCTCCGTAGGCACAGGCAGCGAAAGCAAGTGGGCCGCTTTGTAAACACTGTGCAGTGTTTGTGATGAACGGTAACGGTTGTCGGCACATTCTCGGCTAGTGTTATGCCTCCACAGATGTTCAGGCCGTCTATCTCCTTTAATACACTTTCCAAATGGGCGACAGTGGTCAGAGTTTGCAATATCTGCTTGTGCACTTTGTTGTAGCCGTTAATAGTGCAGCTGACATATCGTTCTACAATAACTGTTTTTTGTACTAGCAGTTGTCCTGCCACAAGATTTCTGCAGTAAAAAACACCGCACGTCATCCCTGACACGGCGTCATCGATTAATTCTTGCCGCCAATGCGCGGAAGGCAATGAGACGTTCATTGCTTAATTGAGCGCGAACGGTGCAGCTGACGTGCCGTCTGAGATACTTGGAGATGCATCGTCGCAAGAATCACTCGACTGACTCGATGACGGCCCTCTGTCATCTTCTGGCATGAGGCATGTCATCCCTGCTCGTTTTTTTTTTTTTTTTTTTTGTGACCTCCTTGTCCTTTTCGTCACTTTTGGCTTCGAGATGCGCCCTGGCAGACCCGGAAAAAGGCGAGGTAATGCTCCTGGCGCTAGCGCCCATTTTCCATGAAGTAGAAATACTTCATTTCTATTTATAATGTGCTTATAATATTTGACAATACCGTCAACCTCAAAATGTCGCTCACATACCTTCGACTTGTGAGTGAGCCTCCTATCCTTGCGGCGCAGCGTCTGTTCCCACTTTTTAAACTCATCGGGATCCCGGGGTAGTTCAAAGAAATGGTGATCGCTGTCATTTCTGTAGCCGCTTTTGCAGCCCGGCGCAAAACAAGAAGGCATTGTTCATTGGCGTCGCTTGTCACATGTTAAAACTCTTTCGTAAGAGATGAAAGATCACTAAATAATGGCGCGAAGAAGCAAGCGAGTGCCGAAAACGTGTTGTCGTGTCTGAGCGGCAACACTAGGTCGCTATACGCGCGGCGCGTGAAGCAAAACGGAACAGCAGCGCCATTAGTTCACGCGTCAGCCGCTTGTGCCGGCGCGCACGCGGAGCTGCGAAACTGACCTGGTTCTAGTAACGTTGGCCTGTGGTATGTGAATCTTGTTACAGCATGCGCACGCTTTCTTTGCCCAAACGGGCGAGGCTGAGTGCATTCAGGCTGGCATATGAGCTCAGCATTAACACCCTTCTTTCATTTAGTCAACATTCATTTGTAATATCCAGGGAGATACGTGCGTCTTATGTACTGTCTTAGGGCTTTGTACTATCTGTACTATCTTATGTACTATTTATCTTATGTACTATCTTATGTACTGTCTTGTATACTGTCCGGACATCTCCTATCTTTATCCCGATATGTCCCCAAGATTAATATCTGTATCTGTGTATCTGTATTTACGATACATTTATGAAAGAGCTCTGTGACACTTTTGAGACCGCTTTATTTTGCATCGGTACGCGTGTAGCGATGATTACTGAGACGAATACAACAATAATCATGAAAATCAATGCACAGAAAGTGAAGTTATGAGTCCTCAAACTTCAAAAAGTTGGCAGCATATCCACGGAGTGAATGATGGAGAGTGGGGCGAAGCATTCGTCCGTCCATTCGTCCATGCGTCCGTCCATTGATGCGTCCGTCTGTGTTACCGTCCATGCGTCCATCCACCCGTCCGTGCATGCGTCTCTTCGTGCATCCGTCCCTGCGTTCGTCCATGCGTCCGTTCATGCGTTCATCCATGCATCTGTCTGTGTGTCCATTCGTCCATCTATTCAACACTCCAAGTACCACCATCTCATATCTTTTCATCAAATATTCCCCATATAGAAGCACCACCATCCAGCGGACATTACAAGGACTAAACGAGAGGTGGCACACGCACACTTTCTTACGGCTTGCGCATCGGGTCTACTTCCCACCTTTAACCACCTCGAGTTCATGGTATATACTAGTTCACTGTGCTATTTACCGCGTGCTTACAGGAGGTTTTCAAAAGCCTAAAATGGGAACAGGTAGGGATAAGAGTTAATGCAGAGTACCTTAGTAACCTGCGCTTCGCCGATGACATTGCATTGCTGAGTAACTCAGGGGACGAATTGCAACTCATGATTACGGAGTTGGACAAGGAGAGCAGAAAGGTGGGTCTTAAAATGAATCGGCAGAAAACGAAAGTAATGTGCAACAACCTCGGAAAAGAGCAGCGCTTCGAGATAAGTAATAGTGCACTTCAAGTTGTAAAAGACTATGTCTACTTAGGGCAGGTAATAACCGCGGAGCTGAACCACTAGATGGAGTAACTAGAAGAATAAGAATGGGGTGGAGCACATTTGGCAAGCACTCTCAAATTATGACAGGTAGATTGCCACTATCCCTCAAGAGGAAGGTATATAACAGCTGTATCTTGCCAGTACTTAGCTACGGAGCAGAAGCCTGGGGACTTACAAAGAGGGTGCTGCTTAAATTGAGGACGACGCAGCGAACAATGGAAAGAAAAATGGTAGGTGTAACCCTTAGGAGACAAGAAGAGAGCAGAGTGGATTATGGAACAAACGGGGGTTAAGGACATCATAGCTGAAATCAAAAAGAAGAAATGGACATGGGCCGGGCATGTAGCGCGTAGACAGGATAATTCCTGGTCGTTAAGGGTAAATAACTAGATTCCCAGAGAAGGCAAGCGGGTTAGGGGGAGACAGTAGGTTAGGTTGGCAGATGAGATTAAGAAGTTTGCGGGTATAAATTGGCAGCAGCAAGCACATGACCGGGTTAACTGGCTGAACATGGGAGAGGCCTTTGTCCTGCAGTGGACGTAGTCAGGCTGATGAGGATGATAATGACTAGTTCACTGTATACATAGCACTGTGGCTCAATTCTCGCTAAACCTTTCTAAAACTAAGGAGGTTACACCCAGCGAATATAACATAGCAACCCTTTCTTCTCCGATAGTGCTCAATGTACATGCCAATGGCTGCTAATGGGAATCGCAGCGTGCGCGTTAACTAAAAGGCCAATGCTCTTGTCTCTCATTCTCCATTAGCAGCCATCGGCATGTACATTGAGCACTATTTTTTATTGTTCGACAACGCACAGTAGCAATCTCTCACCAGCACCAACTTAGAGGTCAAAATGTTGTACTTGTTGCATACTACAACGGCTACGAAAGACAAACTGGTGACGCTATCTTTATAGCGGCACCTGTTTCACCCCTAAAATAGCCGATGTGTGTCGCCGTAGTCTGAAATCGAGGTCGTTTGTCCCGTAATATAAAACTAAAACAGCGTCGATTTTGGTGCTGCCTTGTGCGCAACAATAACAAAGCTTAGAAGTGTGGCGGTTCAGGCTAGTTGGTATGGCATGACGGTAGATATAGCACGAGAACAGAGCGACGACATGACGGTAGATATAACGCAAGAACAGAACGACGACAAGCAGATAAGAAGGAGATGTCTTCGTCTCCTTCTTGTCCCTTGGTCTTTGTTCTGTTCTCGCTATATCAAAGTGTTCCACACCACCAGAAGAACCGATGAATAATAAACGCTCAAATCATGTCGCAGGGCCCCTTTAATGCATCGTGTATCTTCAGATACAAGATAACGCTATTACAGCACCCCCGAGCGAAACAAACGTTGGCTGAAATACGCTTCTGAAGCTGATACAGCTGCCACTGAAGCACCTGCATACATCAATACTATTTTATTTTTCCGCTGAAGTCTTCCAGCGAGGGAAGGCTGTGCGCCTTGCTATTGGTGGAGTAGAACGCCATGTCGGCAAAAGAACGTGCGCGAACGTCTGTGTGCATCGGACCTTTCATTTTCTCGGCATTTTGTTTCTCTTTAGCTGTGTCGGTGCTGTGACACTTGGTTGTAACCACTGTGCTGTTCCGCATACTCCAATTATTGTGGCGTCTATCGCGCAAAGTTTGATGGCCCTCTATTGTTGTTATCGAACTATCTCTTGAGTGTTGTTTCATTGCAAAGTTCGGAAAGTATAAGAATAACATTGCCTAGCGGCTTCCGACTATCACAGATAAGCGATTTAAAACATATTTCAGATGCCAGTTTGACTTTTACACGATGCTATCGAATTTTAAGCAAATGACACTCCAGCAACTAACCCAGAACTGGTGTCAATGACAGATGAAATAGAACAAGCATTGGTCTAGCAGAAAATATATAAGTCGCCACACTGCTCTCTTATCTTGCGGCTGAGAAAACTGTGCGATAGCGGCTGTCTTCTCAGGATCTGGTCTTACGCCATATTTGCTTATAATATGACCAAGGAACTGTACTTCTTCATAGGCAAAATGGCATTTTTTTGCTTCAGTGTCAGCCCTGATGACTTAATTGCGTCCAGTACCGTCCGGAGCCTTTTCAGGTGGTTCCTAAAGTCGGAGGCGAAGACGACCACATCGTCCAGGTATACGATACATATTTGCCACTTGAGGCCTGCCAGTACTGTGTCCATTAGACGCTGGAAGGTTGCTGGAGCGAAACAAAGTCCAAATGGCATTACTTTGAACTCATACAATCCATCCGGCGTGATGAAGGCGGTCTTTTCTCGGTCTCTTTCATCAACCTGAATTTCCCAATACCCTGTCTTCAGATCAATAAACGAGAAGTACTTTGCATCACTAAGACAACCTAGGGTATCGTCGATCCCTGGTAAATGGTACACGTCCTTCTTGGTTACACTATTCAACCGTCGGTAATCGACGCAAAACCGAAGACTTCCGTCTTTCTTTTTGACAAGGACGACTGGTGCTGCCCATGGGCTTTTCGATGGCTGAATTACATCGTCGTGTAACATTTCCTCAACTTGCTCTCGGATAGCCTGACGTTCACGTGCCGACACACGATAAGGGCTTTGATGGAGAGGGCGGATGTCTTCTTGCGTTATGATTAGATGCTTTGCCAGAGAAGTTGGTCGGACCTGTGAAGAAGTGGCGAAACAGTCGTCATAACGTCGAAGAAGGTTCTGGAGCAGTTGCTCCTTGCATTGAGGCAAGGAAGGGTTAAAGTTGAATGACAGCTGCGAGTTGTGGGTCTGTGGGGTGATGGTCGCTGGGTTCGAAAGGGCGAGGGTGTCGCTGACTTCCGCGATTTCATCGAGAAAGGCAATGGGCGTGCCTTTGGCCAATTGACGGTGTTCTTGGCTGAAATTTGTTAGCAGCACTGGGCCCTGTCCATTCCGGAAGTCCGCAACGCCTCTTGCGATTGCGATTTCACGGCCAAGCAAAAGCTGTATGTTACTGTCGACGACGCCATGGGCATTTTCGGCAGTACCAGTGGTTACGGAGATTAGGGTCATTGATCGGGGTGGAACGCTCACGTCATTCTCGAGCACACGGAGGGCTGCGCGATTATGTGGTGCCGAGTATGAATTTATGGCTTCATCCGAGGAAAGTTTGATGGATGTGGACGCCAGGTCAATAACCGCGTGATGTTAAGTCGAGATGTCCATGCCGAGAATGACGTCACGGGAGCACTGTGGGAGCACCAAGAAAGTCGCAAGGTATGTGTGACCATCGAATGTCACCCTTACAGTACATCACCCCAATGGGGTGAGGAGGTGGCCTCCCGCTGTGCGGATCTGCGGGCCGTCCCAAGCCGCTTAACCTTCTTCAGTTGTGCTGTCAAAGGCCCGCTGATGACGGAGTAGTCAGCCCCTGTGTCAATCAAGGCAGTTACTGGGTGGCCGTCGATAGATACTTCAAAATCAGTGGCACGTGGGCTGAAGTTGCGCGTTGGTTTTGGGTTCGGTCACGGCTTCGTCTTGTTGCTTTGTTATGCTTTGTCTCGCGGCTTGGGTTGTTGTGCGTTGTCGTCGTCGTAAATGATGTGCTGTCGTCATATATGGTCGTCGGTGGAGGGTCTTCAGCTTTTCCTCTTGAAGAAACCTCACCTCCAAAGGTTGCTGGTTTTAGTTTCCCCTACGGGGGCTTGGGGACCTTCTTCGTTCGTTGTTGCTGCGGTTTGGTGACATGAAGCGTGGGGATGGCGATGATGGAGAACGGCTGGGCAAGTACTCTGTATGGCGCAAGTAGTCTTCGATTGCCGGAAGTCGTTGTCCAGGGCGTGGCCGTGGTGCCCGAAATGAGAAGCCATGTACGTGGACACAGAACACAAGACCTGGGACTTAATTCTGCCTTACGTGGTCTTCGCCTACAACACCGCGGTGCAGGAGAACACTAAAATGACACCATTTAATCTCGTCCGCGGGAGGGATGCCGTTACTACACTGGACGCCATGCTGCCTAATGTCACCGATTAAAACAACCTAGACGTGGCCGCCTTCCTTCAGCGCGCAGAAGCAGCCCGGCAGCTTGCTCGTCTGCGCATAAAAGACCAACAGCGAAACGACGCAAGACGCTACAACCTGCGGAGATGCGATTTAACAAACAGGCCAGGTGACAGAGTCTGGGTTTGGATGCCCGTTCACCGCCGCGGATTAAGCGAAAAGCTCACGCGCCGTTATTTCGGCCCATACAAAGTCATCCGTCAAGTGAGTGAAGTGGACTATGAAGTGGTCCCTGATGGGGCTAGCTCATCCCAACGACGCCGCACACGACAAGAAGTGGTACACGGCGCCCGTTTGAAGCCCTATCATGCGCGCTAAAGGACGCTCCCTGTTTGCATCTCTTGTTTTGTTTATGTGTGCGTGATTCGTGCTTATTTGACATTTACCTTCGCACAGGCTGTCCTTTTGCTTTGGTTTTATTTTAAACAAAGCATCGGGTCGACGCTTACGTTGAGGAGGGGAGCAATGCCGCGAAGCGTATTGCGGATAGTGTTGCGCATGCCGATACCGCTGGCACGCGGCCTTATCGTGGTCCAGGATGCACCGCGATTTATCTGCGAAGATCGTGGCCCGCTCGTCGACCATTCGTTGATAACGAGATAGCGTCAGATGCTACGGCGACTGCATCTCGGATGGTGAACACGCCTTGCAATCCAGTGGGACATTCTGTTCCCCGACGGCCGTCGAACACGCTGTTCGCCACCCGCTAAGCCGATGTGTCTGCTTTCCTTTAGTGGGCGCAAGTCCGCCAAATAAACAGATCTCCTTCTATTTCTACGAGCCTCCCGGTCTCCTGTCTTCGGGCTTTCCTCACTCTTACGTGACAATATCTATGTTTTTTTCTGCTACATTATTATAGAAGTCCTTTCTGTCCTAATTTATTGTTAGCATAAGTGCTTTGTTTGCTGTCCTCCGTATGAATATATACAACTGGGTTCTTCCTGTGTTTCTATAACATAGGGAGTTTTTAACCTGATGCTAAAAAGCTTTCCTCGCTCTAATTACTACTTTTTTTCTACGTCAGTCTTACTCTTTATACGTTATCATTCGTTTATTGTTTGCCCAGGTGATGTTAAAGGCAAAGGGAAACTAATCTGCACATGACTGCGGTAAATATAGTAATGATAATTCTTTCCACTTGGTAAAAAAGCGAAATTGAGTTTGTAATACACTAGTGGGAAATAAAAGCAAGATACTCTGCAAGATGAGGCCTTTCGAGGAAATATATATTACCAACTGCTCCGTTTCCCTTATGAAGGCTTACAAACCGTATTGCGGTAATTTACACGAGCACTACGTTCTAGGGGCGGAGCTCCTTATAGCGGCACCTGTTCGTCACTCGCAGTCGTAGTAATAGTCGTAGTGTGTCACCAGTCATACATTTTGAGCTCCAAGGTCGTGCTGGTGAGAGATTTCTTCTGTGCATTGTTGAACAATAAAAGAAATGGCAGCATATCCACGGAGTGAACGATGGATAGTGGGGCAAAGCATCCGTCCTACCAATCGTTCTTGCTTCCATCCATCCATGCGTGCGTCTGTCTGGCCGCCAGTGCGTCAATCTGCCTGTCCGTGCGTGCGTCTTTTCGTGCGTCCGCACGTTTTTCTGTGCATCCGTCTGTGCTTTCGTCCATGCATCCCCTCCTGCGTCCGCCCATGCGTTCATCCGTCCGTGCAGCCATCCGTGCGTCCGTCTATGCATCTGTCTGTGTGAACGTTCGTCCACCTATTCAACACTCCAAGTACCAAAATCTCGCATCTTTTCATCATATATGCCTCATACAGAAGCACCGCCATCCAGCAGACATTTCAAGGACTGAACGAGAGGAGTCACACGCACTCTTTCTTACGTTGCGCTTTGTGTCTACTTCCCACATTTAACCACCTCGAGTTCATGGTATATACTAGTTTATGATAAAATCATTGGAAGCGCAAACCAACGGGACAAAAGCGAAGAGACAAACAAGCGCAGACTGAAACTCAGATTATTCAGATAAGAACTTGTATACCAGAAAGAGGAGAAAGGGAAAAAACTGGAAGAAGGTTCCACCATGATCAGGTGTCATCCAGAAACGAGATTTCGCACTCTCACAGTGATATAGATCGTGAACTAACACAACTATCAATATTCTTTTTAATAAAAAAGGCTTCCGCAATCTCTCTAGTTTTCGTATTGTGATGGCTGTATAAGACAAATGTTCGCGAAAATTCAGGTACACAACCACACTTTTTGCAATGGGCGGACAAATGTAAACCCGCGGCTGATTTCACCGCATTGTAGCGTTCTCGCAGGCGAACATTCAAGCAGCGCTCAGTCTGCCCAATGTATAACCTGCCGCAAGACAGTGGAATACAATAAACGACATTAGATCGACAATTGGTAAAAGAATTGACATGCTTGACACCACAACCTTTCCTCACAAGACCTGCCTTCATTCTGCTTTGTAAGTCAATTCTAGAACACATTTGCTGCAGTTTTCCACTTGCGGAAAACACAACGTCGAGGTTAAATTTTTTAGCACATTTTTTTATCTTATGCGAAAACTCATGTTCATATGGGACACCCAGAAACTTACGTCGTTTATTTGCTTCCTTTAAAGGGTATCCCTTCCCTTTCTTCATACGCAGTACCTTCGGAGCGGCGAAAATGAGAACATTGGATGGAAAGCCTGCCTCTCACACCCTAATTATTTGATTAGAAAAAACAAGCGCCAGTTTGTGGAAATATGATTGCCTTACAGAATAATTGAGAAGTTTAATTGCAATATCCGATTTTACTATTTTAGAATGCGAAGAGTAGTCCAAGATTGGTTTTTTCGAGCGGGGAGAGTAGGACCAGCATAGGTGATTTGCGCGAAAAGATAACTCAAGATCTAGAAACTGCAATATCTTATCTTGGGGAACCTCGTGCGTGAAGCGTAATCCATGCCCATTTTTTCGAAGGCTTCAATTATATCTCGGTTTTTATCCAAGAAAGGTGAATGAACGAGCACAGGGTAATCGTCCACATATCTGAAGACGTTAAATACGAGGCTGCTTAGTGCATTTTGCAAAGCCCTATCAAAATAACTTAAAAATATTTCGCACAGGACCGGTGCTTCAGGAGAGCTGATACAAATGCCAGAATTTTGCACGTAATACCATTCGCCCCATAATAAAAGAGTAGAATTCACATAAAAAAAGAGTAGTACCATGAAGCTCTCAACCGACATCCTACATTTGTTTATGAATGAAAGTTCGTCATTTTCCTGCGTGATGCATTTTTTTACACGCTTCGTGAGTTCAAGGTGAGGAACCGAGTAAAATAAATCGACAGCGTCGATACCAAAACCACTGCAGTTAGACAATATTTTGGTTGCTAAGAAGTCAGAGTTTTCTGACAATAACAAACTTAGATTTTTAGACCTAGAGCTCATGTTTCTACCGGAACACTTGTGCTGGCAATACGCTCCCCGCTCCAAGAAAGCCCTATTACCCTTTAGTTCAGCGCACTTTAAGATTGCTAAGCAAGGAATTGCCAAAGCATGCATGACGGCATCATTCTCAATGTCTTGTGATCACCAGGTCCAGAGCAGTTTTGGCAACCGGAATAACACACCTAAAAAAGCAGACTTTCCTGATCCCTTGCTCTTGCGCCTAGCAGAATCACTCCTGAATGTATCAAAGCAGGCCAAGAATGCACGGCACGCATCTCACAACGAGCCAAAGCCGAAAGTGTGCATAATTTCTTATGTGCACAAAGTCTTTCACTGCTTAAAAATAATTGTGGTAAAAACTGGTGTAAACGGCAAAAAACAAGCTGAGCTCTCTTTTTAAAAGAGTTTACAGCGAAGGATCAAGTGTCAGGTGCAATAAGAAGCGCGCAAAGATGTTTCTGGAATGTATTAGAAGCGTTGTGTATCTGATTTATTTATCGCGTGGTCAATGCTACATCGGTCAGACGGGGCGCTGTCTGAACGATCGCCTTAGGGAGCACGCAAATCTGATGCGCGGATCAGTGGGCAGCCACTTGGCAAGTCACTGTGTGAATTGCGGGTGTACCCCGAAGTTTGATGAATGCCAAGTAATGGCGAAACACAAGAAACAGAAGACGCGTGAAGTATATGAGTTGTCGTTTTCATTCGTAAAGCAGGAACGAAGTGTGTTAGTGCCCCGTTCGTAAATCTGTTTGATAATGAATACAAGTATCTTCTCAGTTAAATTGTCAATATAAGATTGGAATGAGGTGGTCTGGCACATGCGCTATCATTTGTCTTTTCCTCTGTGTGTGATCTCCTAGCCCTCTTGTCTGTATATATATTTCCACTATCTGTGCAATAAAATTGGCTGTAAGTGAGCGCTCTGTTCTATCTCACAGCTCTAGCTTATATCTCAAACGTTCTCTGCGCACTAAAAAAAGCAAATTTCATTCGAAATGTAAATAATGACATTCATGACACACATATCATGATTTTCATGTTACGAGTAGTCATTTATGCTCGTCATACAGTCATGTGATAGCGTACCCATTTCGGTACAAACGCTGTTGTCGAAACGTCGAGGAGAGCTAGAACTTGTTGGCGGTTAGACGAATGGACAAACAGACGGTATGGGATTTATTTATTTTATTTATTTATTTATTTATTTAAATACCCTAAAGGCCTCGAGAGGCATCACATAGGGGGGGGGGGGGATACTGTTAAAAACAAGGTATACATCAATTCATATAAAAGGAACGCACACAGCGATCAGACATAACTATGTAAAAGGTACATTTTACGACAAGGATGTAACACATGGCTCATTTCACATCTCCAGTACATTTCAATTCCAGGAATCTGCATGAAACTAGTTCTTCATCGTTTCGCTGGTACACGAGATATAACAACAGGGTAAGATGTAGTAGCAGGAGACATATTACACATCAAGAAATGTACGCAGCACTGATTGGAATGCAGACGGATCATTTATCATCGCAATCTCGCTGGGAAGTTCGTTCCACTCGGTTACAGATAACACAAAAGGGGAATTTTGGTACTTTTTTAATCCTTGCAAATATGGACGACACTTTACGAGCATGGTCAGTGCGATTGGACACATAATGGGCCGGAAAAATATGAGTGCGTGAAAAAGGTGTAATACCATGATACAGAGAGTGAAAAAAGGTCAAGCGGAAGAATTTATTTATTTATTTCGACATACTGCCAATCCCATCAGGGATTTTAGCAGGAAGGGCGTGAACATAAAAACTCGAATAAGTACACAATAAAGACATACATCGCGAAAAAGTACAGAATGAAACTAACAGAATCGGATCATTTAACAATTTCAGATCAAAGAAGGCATAAAACATTAGTGTAAAGAAAAGTTGTCCAAAGAAAATAAATGCAGCGACTTGGTTGACACATTGGTTGACATATTGGCATATGCATCAAAAAACACAACAACAAATTAGAGCAATAAGAAACTACCCTACAATATGGCGAAGTATTTCAAGGAAGGGCAAATTTATACACACTGAAAAACAGAAATATGGTCAAGAATCAACAGAGCGATTTCTCTTCACCTGGATTCAGTATTAAAAATTGCTTAAAGAAAAAATATGATGACATGATACTTCGCTCGTACAATGTTCACACTAACACTCATATTAAAATCAACCAGGTGATTCCGTTTGCATAACACAAAGTTCATTTTCGACAAGGGTTAGAAATTTTGCTAATTCGGTAGTACTGGAGATACTCGGATCCAGTTTATTCCATTCATCAGTGGCTATCGGAAAGAATGAGTACCTAAAGCAGTTTGTGTTGAAGGAGTATTCGTTAAGTCTCATTGGGTGTTTTTGGCGTGTTGTTCTAGTTTGACCAAACGTAAGATAGGCGGATACATCAATGTTTAAATGACCATGGATTAATTCATGTATGAATTTTGCACGTGCTAACCTTGTTCTATTCATTAGTGTAAGTAATCCAGCTTTTTTAATTAGTTTAGTTGGAGAATCTGTATGTATGTACTTGTTGTGAATGAACCTCATAGCTTTCCTTTGTATTCCTTCCAGTTTCGTGATTTGCTGTTTTGTGAATGGTGACCAAATAATATTACCATATTCAAGTAATGATCGCACAAGGGAAGTGTATGCAAGCAGTTTTAGAGAAGGCGGGTCCTGGCGAAGCCGGTATCTGAGTGCAAACAAGCGGCGTAGCGCAGCTGAAGTGACGTAACTTATGTGTGCGTCCCATCTTAGATCTTCAGTTATAATAATTCCAAGATATTTATGCTGATTTACTCTAGTTATGGGAATGTCATTGATAGTGTAAAGAAAATTTGACCTAGTTTTTTTTTCGACTTACTGATAAAATTGTACACTTGTTTGCATTAAGTGACATCTGCCATTTACGGCACCAGCATGAAACATCTTGTAAAGCACTGTTTAAAGCTACGTGGTCCTCCGTTGAGTTTATTTCTCGATATAGCACGCTGTCATCCGCGAATAATTTGATTTTTTTCTGAATATTTGTAGGCAAATCATAAATAAAGAGAAGAAACAAAATTGGCGCCAGCACGCAGCCCTGCGGAACTCCAGATGTGACGGAGGTGGTACCAGAGGTTTCATCGTTAAATTCCACATACTGTGTACGATCAGTAAGATAATTTTTGATCCAGTTAAGAACAGTAGAATTTCCTAAGGTGGCCTCAAGTTTTTGAAGTAGTTTCTTGTGTGATACCTTGTCGAATGCTTTGGCAAAGTCGAGGAAGATTAGATCAGTTTGTTTTTGGTTGTCAATACTCTGGGATACCTCATGTGTTAATTCCACTAATTGGGTTATGGTTGAAAGACCTCGGCGAAAGCCATGCTGATAGGGAGATAATATACGTTTTTCTTCTAGGAAAACAGTTATTTGTTTAAGAATTATGTGCTCCAAGATTTTACAGATTTTACATGTCAGGGATATAGGTCTAAAGTGAGATATATCATTTCCGCTTCCTCCTTTATGCACAGGAACAACTTTGGCCTTTTCCCACTCCACAGGTAAAGAGCACGTTGATAGGGATTTATTAAACATGATGCTCAGATATTTAGCTAGCAACTCTGCATATCTTACAAGAAAGATGTTAGGAATGTTGTCGGGCCCTGCTCCTTTTTTTTGCGTCCAAGTTTAACAAGAGATTTATGACACCAGCCTCATTGATAATAATCGATTCCAGGGTACCTTCCGCACTAGAGTCGATGTCTGGAATGTTTCCGTCATCGACAGTGAATACAGACTTGAAATGGCTGTTCATTTTGTCTGCAGTGATCGGGTTATCTTTTTCCGGGGGTGTGTTGCTTTTGTTGTTTTTTGCAGGCTTTAGGTAGCTCCAAAACTTGCTGGGGGAATTTTTTAGAAAGTTTGGCAACGTTTTAGTGAAATAGTTGCTCTTCGCTGTTTTGATTTTTGTTTTTAGGTCACTCACAGCAGCAGTCAAATTAATTACTGTTACTGCTCCGGGTTTTGGTTTCATTCTCTTTCGTATTCGCTTTACTTTGCGTTTCGCATGTATTACCTCGCGTGTTATCCACGGGTTGTGTTTCTTAATTTTTTTCACTCTAATAGGTACAAAGGTATTAATACAGTGGTGCATAATTTCTTTTAACTGAGACCATAATATTTCGATGGTCGTGGAACTATCATTCGACAATTTTCGAAGAACGGAAACTTTATAATTAGATAATTTAGTATGCTAGTGTCGTCAGCATATTTAAAATCCGGGTAAGTAATTTTTATGTTCGTTGGTTTTATTTTATCACGAAAGGGTACAGTGCACAAAGTGAGCTTGTAATCAGATATGCCATCCATAACTTCAATCTACGTTTCATCGGCTGGGAAGTGGTTACTCAAGAATATAAGGTCAAGAATATTTGAAGTTTCTCCCTGGACACGTGTTGGTTGGTTGACCACTTGGTGAAGATTAAATCGCAGCATTGTGTCGATAACGACATCTGAGCATGCGGAATGAAATTTCATAGATTTCCAGTCGATATCAGGAAGGTTAAAATCACCCAACAAGATGAATCTTGCGCTTTGTATGTTTTGTTCAATGTAGTTGTAGAGCGATTGCATGCTATCTTCGCCAGAAGTAGGACTGCGATAGCAGCAGCCCACAATTGTTGTGTGAAGGCTAAATTTTAGTTTCAAAAAGACAGCTTCTACGCCTTCAACCTCTGGCAGCACAGTGTATTGTATTTCGCGTTTTATCATTAACGCTACTCCACCGCCTCGTGTCGGTCTGTCCTTCCGTATTATATTGTAGTTTGGGGGCGTTACTTCACTATCTAAAATGTCATTATTTAACCAGGTTTCGGTTAAAGCAACAAAGTCTGGCTCAAGGTCGAGAAGTAGGCATTCAAGGGATTCTAATTTGTTTAAGACGATTCGGCAATTCACATTTATAAACCTCAACTGGGGCGGTTTCGAGCGCGAGACGCCGACCCGTCGCTTGGCAGGTTTTTTTTTTCCAGTTGAGGGATTTTTTGCCTCGCCAATCATTACTTTATCGTTTACGGTGTCATCCCAGCGATAGAGAATACGGTCTATACTAATTTTGTCGTAGACAAGATGTACCTTTTGCCCGGATTCCTTATTTGGTTTCGCCGTGTCCCACAATTTTTTCCTTATATTACGCACACGCCGGGAAAAGTCTTCACTAATTGATATGTCGGTATCCTTTAGTTTATGACAGTTTTTCAAAATCTTTGTTTTGTCTCGATCATCAAGGAGTTTGAAAATAATTGGTCTAGTTTTGTTCGCGCTTGGTTTACCGAGCCGATGTATCCTTTCGATTGAAACAGGTTCAGTTTTCAGAACACCTTTCGCAACTGTATTGTTTATTACTTGCTTTAGTGATTCCTCATCTTTTTCATCCTCAGGGATGCCATACACTATCAAGTTACTTCTTCTTGACTGGTTTTCTAAATCATCCAGCTGTAATTCTAGGCCTGATACTACTTTTTCTAAGGCGGAAACGTTTGTGGTGCAGTCCAGTATTTTTTCATCTAAGGCAGCCTGTTTTTCTAATTTGGACTCAATAGCGGTTAGTCGTTCTTCTTTATTTCTTTAATATCACCAGCAATTCGCCTTAGTTGTTGAGAAATTTGTTTTAGCTCGGGCCCGGGGTTTGTCTCGACGTCACCTGCTAGTAACAGGTCCCTCAAATAGCAGGACAAGTTACACAAGGGATCACAAAGCAACCTTGGGCACGGCAGCGCAATCAAGAAGAGGCAGTCAGAACGCATGCATTCGCCGTAGCGTTTTCTGACCTGTACGACATACAAGAAGGGATTAGCGCTCTGCATGCTTCGGGTGCCGCCGTGCCCATTAATCGCCGTCGCTTGGGGGGCCGTATTTATGTCCAGGGCTGTCGACGTTGAGTGTGGTACCGAGGGGGCGCTGAAGATGGCGTCGGCGCAGTACGTCGCTGAACCCAACGGGTCCAACTTGTAGGGCCGACCATCCAGACCAACCGGCGCGTGTTGCACGTGGCGGGCTTTATCACGGCCTGGATTTGCTGTCCACGCTGTCGTCGGTTTGCCCGCTTCTTCATGCCCCGCCGGTATCAGCAGCAGGAAAGTGCCGATCTGTACGACATACAAGAAGGGATTAGCGCTCTGCATGCTTCGGGTGCCGCCGTGCCCATTAATCGCCATCGCTTGGGGGGCCGTATTTATGTCCAGGGTTGTCGACGTTGAGTGAGGTACCGAGGGGGCGCTGAAGATGGCGTCGGCGCAGTACGTCGCTGAACCCAACGGGTCCAACTTGTAGGGCCGACCATCCAGACCAACCGGCGCGTGTTGCACGTGGCGGGCTTTATCACGGCCTGGATTTGCTGTCCACGCTGTCGTCGGTTTGCCCGCTTCTTCATGCCCCGCCGGTATCAGCAGCAGGAAAGTGCCGATCTGTACGACATACAAGAAGGGATTAGCGCTCTGCATGCTTCGGGTGCCGCCGTGCCCATTAATCGCCATCGCTTGGGGGGCCGTATTTATGTCCAGGGTTGTCGACGTTGAGTGAGGTACCGAGGGGGCGCTGAAGATGGCGTCGGCGCAGTACGTCGCTGAACCCAACGGGTCCAACTTGTAGGGCCAACCATCCAGACCAACCGGCGCGTGTTGCACGTGGCGGGCTTTATCACGGCCTGGATTTGCTGTCCACGCTGTCGTCGGTTTGCCCGCTTCTTCATGCCCCGCCGGTATCAGCAGCAGGAAAGTGCCGATCTGTACGACATACAAGAAGGGATTAGCGCTCTGCATGCTTCGGGTGCCGCCGTGCCCATTCCTCTTTACGACGAGTGTTAAATTCTGGAAGATTAAGATTCGGTTTTAATGCTGAGACACTTTGGTATGGCGAGTACGAGTGCAAAATGAAGCGGGCAGCCTTGTTTTGAATAGATTCAATACAGTCGGACAGTATAGCTGTGTGAGGGTTCCAAATAATTGAAGCATAATCGAGGGTTGCACGGATGAGGGAAGTGTAAGCGCGAAGTCTAGTTTCATGGTTTGCGAGATATAAACGGCGCTTAAGAAAGCCAAGTTTTTTTAGTGCCTTGTTTGTTACGTGTTCAATATGCATGGCCCAGTTTAAATCAGGAGTAAATATCACGCCAAGATACTTGAAAGAAAAGGTTCGTTTAATATCTAAACTGCATAACATGTATCGATTTAATAGAGTATTTGGATTCGAAGAAAATGACATGACCTTTGTTTTATCAATATTAATTTCCATTTTCCACGTGTGGCACCATTTAGCCAGGGTATTTAGATTGCTTTGCAAAATACCTACGTCATCAGTGCATGTGATCTGTCTATAAATTATACAGTCATCGGCAAACAGTCGAATTGTTGAAGTTATATTGTTAGCAATGTCATTAATATATATCAGGAATAATAAAGGCCCTAAAACTGATTCCTGAGGTACTCCTGACCTAACGACACAGGAACTGGAAATATTATTATTTATATTTACTTTTTGAGAGCGACCAGATAGAAATTTCTGAATCCAGCGGGCAGTTTTTATGTCTAACTTTAAGCAGTTTATTTTTTGGATGAGCCGTATGTGGGGAACACGGTCGAAGGCTTTAGAAAAGTCGATAAATACAGCACCTGTGTAAACCGATTTGTGCAAAGAGTCATGTAAATCCGTAGATAATTCAAATAACTGTGTCTGGCAAGACCGCTTGTACCTAAACCCATGTTGATTTTCGAATAACACTTTATTAGTATTAACATGTCTCATTATGTGGGAGTAAATTATACGTTCGAGGAGTTTACAACAAACTGATGTGAGTGAAATCGGGCGGTAGTTTTTTGGACTTGAGGGATCACCAGATTTATAAATGGGTATAACGTGACCAGATTTCCAATCGTCAGGGACGCACCATGAATCAAGCGATTGCTGAAAAATTAAGGACAATAAAAACGATGATACGTGACTAGTTAACTTCAGTAGTTTTGAGCTGATGCCATCAGGTCCAGGGCTGGACCGAAGCGGAAGTCTAGCAATTGCACGTGATACACCTACTTCCGTTACGATAAAGGGCTCGCTTGGGCAAGTAATTGGAATAGGAGTGAAGGAACAGGACTCGTCAAGAGGTGGTTTGTCTGCAAAAACTTCGCTAAAGACATTGTTTAAAACCTCAGCACATTCAGAGGTGGGTACAATCGACCCATTTGCGTCTTTTAATGTTATTATAGTGTCCGTATCCTTAGGGTTAAGAACTCGCCAAAACTTTTACGGATCAGATTTTAAGAGATTCGGCAGCGTATCATTGAAATAATAATCCTTAGCTTCTTTAATAGCTTTTTCTGACTCCCGAGCTAGTTCTTTATACCTATTCCAAGTGCGGTGACTGTTAATTTGCGAAGCCTTTTTGTACGCTCTTTTCTTTTTGTTTAGGCAACTTTTAACCTTCTTTGAAAACCAGGGAGCACTTGTTTGTGATGTGAAGGAAACCACAGGAATGCACGTATTTTCAATTTTTTTAAGGAAGTCCCGATATATCATCCTGTTTTCATTTGTTGTATGATTGCTATATTCGTTCAGAAAAGAACACAAAAACTCGGTTAACACGCAATTAATTTTTTCAATATCTGCTTTTTTTAATTTAGTATGCGTTTAGGCTTTATTTTCTTGTTAAGGAGAGGCAGAGGGTGGGAACAGTGTACTACTCTGTGGTCACTAATTTCATCAAGGACTTGGACTACAACGTTTGTCGGATTGTTTGTAAAAATTAAGTCGAGGATGTAATGGCCGCGCGTCGGTGCAGTTACCATTTGAGTTAGGTGAAATAGTTTTAAGGTACGAAGGAAGCGAGATATTTCAAGTGCGACAGATATTGATAGCGATGATCGTGTGACCAAGTTAATGGAGGGGTAATTGAAATCACCGCCAAGCAGCAACACACACTGAGGAAATTTGTTAAAAATTAATTCTAGTACATGGGTTAGGGGATCAACAAAATCTGGTTTGCTGTCAGGCGGCCCATAGCAGACCCCGATAACACAAGTGCAGCCTTCAAATTGGGTTTTTACGCAGAGTAGCTCGAGAGTGGTATCAATAGTAACAAGGGAGGGTTGATAAGAGTTTCTTACAGCTATTAAGACGCCACCGCCCCGAGACAAAGTTCTATCTTTACGGAAGACCGTGAAATAATCTGGAAGTGATAGTTCACAATTGCGTATGTCTTCACGGAGCCATGTTTCAGTGCCTAGAATTATATCAGCGGAGCATGCGTGACCTACTGAAAGCAACAAGTCAACTTTATTTATAATGCTACGGAAGTTAGCGAGAAGAATAGATAGGTTTTGAACTTTTGTTTTTCTAGGCTTGAATCGGACAGCTTGTCAATCCGTGATGGGAATTTTCGGAGGGTCTGCCTGAACTACTCTTGCGGAAACCGCGTCATAGTGGTATATGTGTCCTTTGAGTTTCAGTTTGTTATACCGTATGCTGTAGCGTTCATCCTTCTCTTTGTTCTGTTTAGCGAAATCGCGGAGCATTTTCCTTGCGAACTGTATTTTAGGGGAGAAATCTTCCTCGAGCCAGACTTTAGGTTCAGTGTTTTTGAGTTTATGCGCATTTCGAAGAAGGGAATCCATCGTTTTGAAATTCAAGAACTTTATTATCAGTGGGCGCGTAAAATCAGGACGAGGCTGCCCAATTCGTTGCGCCCGTTCAATGTCACCGGGTTGCAAGTTTATTTTTAGTTTCGTGGAACAGAAATCCCTGACTAATTTTTCGCTAGCCTCATAATCCTCTTTCTCCTCTTCCACTAAACCTTTAATTAGCAAGTTATTTCTTCGTGAACGATTATTTAAGTCATCGACAACACCTTTAAGGTCACCATTAGTCCGCGACAAAGTCATTTTAAATTCCTCAAGTGTGTCAATCACTGCTTTGACGCCCGTGTCTATTTCAGGTACTATAGGTAGATTTTCTTCCACTGCACAAACTCGGGACCTACTGTCAGCAACATCCCGTTGAATTTCGTTTAAGGTTGCTGTAATGGCGTCAAAATTCTTTTTGTTAGTTTCAATGCATTCTTTCAGTAGAGCATACACATCATCTACTCTGGGGCCTGGATTGGCTTCAATATCCCCAGCACAATGATGAGATCCATGGGATGAGATGCATGGATGGACGGATGAACGAATGGACCGTCGGTCAGTCGGTCAGTCGGTCGGTCGGTCGGTCGGTAAGAAATGCTTCGCATTTAAAACAGAACAGAGACGTACGTTTCGCGACACATACGGGTGCTATCGTGACTACACAAACGGCATCGGATGAGAGAATAGATCACTTTTATATTTTGCCGCAAAAATTCTGCTGAGGGTCATGATTACCAATTCATGCAGATTGACTGCGAAAACAAAAAAACGAGTTATTTTTGGTTTGGCTCCAGCCATTTTCTAAGTATTTACTCGTCAATTGACTGGTTGGCTTCCTCTATTTTGTATTGCATTCCTGATTTACAAATAGCTGAAAACCTTCCTAGCCCAACGCTCTTCCCCCATTTCTCTCAAATGCTCCTCAAATTTTATTTTTCTGCAAGCTTCCCTGCCCTCGAATGATGTCCACGCCATATCTCCTTTACAACCACATTTAGTGCATTCCCACGAGCTCCAAAAGCAAGATTACCTATTCCACTTTGCCTAATTTCTAATCTTACTTAAACCTCTGATTTCATGCACAAGACCGCATTTCATGCACAAGACCGCAACTGGAACCATGAAACCTTTCAGTTTCATGGTTCCAGTTGAGCATCGCAGCCTCGTATGTGATCTGACACAGAACAAAAGTGAGGACCATTCTGATGGCGTTATCTTCGCGCAGTCCTCTGTGCCGATTCATGATGCACCAAAACATTCGAAGTGCGTTCCCAATCTCGAATGTGTTGCTGTCCAGCATCGCCAAGTTGGAGCCATTACTTTGGATGATGAGTTCAAGGATGCGAATTTTGTCGACCGTAGGTAGGCGGTTGCCGTCCGAATCATGTAACTCTATGCTTGGAGGAACGGGTTTGCGCCAGCCTTTTGGTGGGCGCCCTCGTCTGGGAGGATGGTAGATAAGCAGCTCAGATTTTCTGGAAGAGCAGCGAAGTCCCATTGGGGGGAGATGTGCTTTGGTGACTGCAATTGCGTCTTGCATGCGGGCTTCTAACTTCGCATCGCTACCACCGGTGCTCCAAATGGTGATATCATCTGCGTAGATGGTATAATGCTCCACATCTGCTATTTCTTCCAGTGCGTAAGAGAGCTTCGCCATAGCAAAATTTAATAAGAATGGCGAAAGTACCAAGCCTTGCGGTGTTCCCTTATCGCCTAGCCCAAAGCTTTTAGAGACGTGCTCGCCTATGCGTAGAGTGGCCCTTCGATCCTTTAGAAAAGCATTGACGTAGTGATAGAAACGTGGGCCAAGATTGTTTTGAGATATAGCGGTCAGAATGGCTTGATGTCAGATGTTGTCAAAAGCTTGCTCCACGTCGAGACCCAGCAGCGCCTTGGTATCTCGTGTGGGGCGATTCACTAGACTTTTCTTTAATCTCAGCATGGCGTCTTGCGTTGATAAACCTGGCCTATATTCAATTATAGCGTCGGGGAAGTATCCCTTTTCTTCGACGTACTCTGTCAGTCGGTTCAAAATGACATGTTCGGCTAGCTTTCCTATGCCAGACTTTAGTAAGATCGGCCTCAGTTTTTATAGCCCCAGCGACTTTCCAGGTTTTGGGATGAGGACCGTGTTTGCATGCTTTCATTCTACAGGTAAACAGCCGGTTTTCCAGGTTTCGTTGATTTGTTCAGATAAGAAGGTGACCAAATCATCTAAATTTTGGAGAGCCCGATTCGTGACGCCATCGAGGCCGGCTTCAGAGTTGCTGTTGAGTTCGTGAATTGCGTAGCGGACTTCACTCTCTGTGTAGTCAGCGTCAAGCTCCGAGTTTGGGGCACCGTCATCGATCATCTGCGGTGAGATACTGGGTTCCCAATTTTGGCGGTAGGTATCCGTTTAGCAAGGCCGTTAACAAGTTTTTCGGCAGTACTATGTTTCGTTGCACAGTGTATTAATCTGCTGAGCCCGATGCGTTGTACAGATTTGGACTTGGTGCCATTTTTGGCGAGGAGATGTTGTATGAGCCTCTATCCACTACCCTTTCGTATTTGCTCGTTCAGAGAGTTGCAAACTTCGTCCAACTGCTGTCGGGAAAGATCCACGCAGTATTCTTCAAGGGTTTTGTTGAGCTCGGCGAGCTTTTTTCGCAGTCTTCAATTGAGTCGTTCACCCTTCAACCTGGCTAGTATGGAGTGCTTGGCTTCAAGAAGGTTCGCTAGCCGGCGGTCCATTCTCTCCACCTTAACGTCCGTGGTAATCGTTCGTTCCGAGGCTGTCATGTCGGTTTTAGGCTGTTCAGTCCAGCTTTCTATTGTGTGCTTTGTGGTTTCTCCTGATAAGTCTGATGACTGCATCCGTATTTTGCGAAATTTGTCCCAATCAATTAGTTTGTACTCACTTTGTCTCTTTCCTAAGAGTTCAGCATAAATACAGAAAATGTAGTGATCGCTGCGAAGGTCTATGTCCGAGTTACACCAGCCGCATTTCTCAATGTCTCGAACAAAAGTCAGGTCTGGTGTAGTGCCGCAGCATGTAAAAGTACCACATCTAGTTAGAGTTTCCGGGTCTGTGATGAGAGTGAGATCTAGATCGGACGCGGTCATGTGAAAACGTTCACCTTTTCTAGAAGAATATGCGTAGCCCCATGCCTGGTGTGGGGCGTTAAAATCGCCACCTACAATTAGGGGACTATCTTTTTCGATGCTCGCGATCTTGCCGAGCATGCTTCTGAGCCTTTGCCTTGTGTCCTTGGGCTGCTGTACCAATTAGTGAGAAAGATGCTCTGCTTGTTCCCTAAGTAGTCGTTAGGAATAGTCTCGATCGTGACGTGTTCTAGATAGCATGCTGTATGACAGATTTTGTGGTGAATGTACGGGATCTTCTTGCCAATCAGAATAGCGAAGCCTCTGCCTTGCTCGTTTCTGTGGGTTTCGGCCTTATAACCCATAAGGGTAAGTTCCATTGCGAGTGTTTCTTGTTGTAAAACTATGTGTGGTTTCTCGGTTTGTGATTTTACCATGTGCAAGAGGACCGCTTTTTTTGAGGCGATCCCCCTGCAGCTCCATTGCCACATACGGAAATTTCATGTCCTATTTGTCACTGCCTTGTTGACCACCATAGCCTCCTTCACTTGCAGCGAAAGTCACTTGCAGAGGGCCATGCACACCGATGTGATGTGACTTCATCGTCTCCATGGCTGGTACTACCGTGTTGTTCATATACATTTCCATTTTGTGAACTCGTGCGTTAAACATGTACATTTTCTCATTCATTCGCATCAAGCTCTCGTTCATCCATCTCATGTTCTCGTTCATGGCGTCCATGGCGTTCTTGACGTCTGATCGCACGACCATTCGCGGTTGCGTTACAGCTCGCTTCTTTGAAGCAGGGGATTCTTCACGGCGTTCTCCTTGTCCCGCTATCTCAAGTGCTTGGGGTGTTTCGATATTGGTTGGTGTTTCGGGAGTGCTCTTTGGCGTACTGCTGTTTGCTTTACATGCTTCAAATAACTCGTGGATTAGCTTGGTATAGGCCACTTTAAGCTCTCTTAACTCCTGTTCTAACATAGCTATCTGTTCTTTATCAGTGTTGCAGAACTCATGGTTTTCCTTCGGCGTAGTCGTCGTCGCCCCCCTGACTCTATCCGCCCACGCGCCATCTCCTTTTTTGTTCTTTCCCGCGAAACGCACCTGTGATCCTGAGCGACTTCTGCTTGTGGTCGATGCCCTCGCAGGTGTGCGGCTCTGCGATCGAGAGCAGGAGTGGCTGCGTGTCGACGTCTTCGACGTAGATGGACCTCGCTCTGTCTGTTGCTTGTCTTCCTCCAGCTGTGCCTGACCTTGTTGAACCAATCGCGCTCGTTGTCGTCGTGCGCGCACTGCATACGGGACGAGATAGCGTTTCGAGCACACCTTGTCCGCCGTCATATGCAAGCCACCGCACAGATTGCATTGCGGATCGCACACTTGCGATGATGTTGGGTTAGAAATAATACAGCCTCTGCATTCGGTGGAGCCCGGGTCAGGGCAAATGTCCGCACGACCACCGAGTTTTCCGCACATGTAGCATATGTCCACGTGTCTGCGATATAAGGAGCAGGGTACCAAAGGGGGTCCATATCTGAAGAAGTTCAGGACGCGACGTCCATCAAACACAACGATCAGTGATCCTGAGTTCTTCATTCTTTTCGCCGCCAATGCCAAGGGGTTGCGGGAGTTCACGATGTTTCTTTCAGTCGTCTCATGGTCGTCAGCAGTGTCGATATGTCGAATTACCTCCTTGCAGGTGTCGCTTGGAGCTGCTTCGTAAGTGCTGACTTCGTACTCTTTTCCGGCTATATGAATATCCCCTACGCTCGCGTGCTTATCTGCATTTTCTCTAAACGGGGTGTTCGCCACCATAATATTCTGCATAATATTGAGACAAATAATGTCCTCCGTGGTCTGAACTGAACGAAGATTTGCTGCTGCTACAAGGGCTTTGCTCAACAAGATAGGTCCAACCTTTTGTATGTTCAAGCCACCCTTCGAGCAAAACACTATCTTGATGTTGTCTTTCGGTAAAGATGGCATGCGTGAGGCTTTGATCACACAATTCTTGATGTTAGAAGGCGTCCGAGAAGAGCTCACCTGTCCACTGCTTGGATCATTTTCTTGCTGGATAAGTGTCGCAGTTGTTTCGGCGCGTTCCTTCTTCGTTTTAAGGCTGGTCACCACTTTCCAACCCGTGTTGTCCGTGGCTGTCCGTGGCGAAACCCGCGTCTTCGCATGCTGCGATCTCTTGTTCATCAGATCTGGATGAAGCACCCAGCGTTGCTTGTACATCCTTCGCCGAGCTGTCCATTTCGCCGGTAGTAGACGCCATTCGCGTCTCGCACTTGGCGTAAAGGGCGGGTATACGCGTTACCGAGCTAGGCCCACTAGGGGCGAGGCCCAGCTTCCCGCCAACGTGACGCGAACACAAAAGTCCGTATGAAATGCGTAATTGTGGACCCACCAGGGTTAATTTGGCGTCCGGGTGATCCTCGCAACTTCAGGCAGTCGCTGGCACTCTATTCAGTCCGCTCAAAGAGGCATAATCAACCAAAAACACTTGAAATGCGGCAGACAGTCAACGACGCAGTTTGTCGAGTGGACGCCCGTCCGCGTCCGAGCTGCGATTGTGAAGAAATGCTTTTACATGCGGAGCATGTTATACTAGAGGCTAGTCATGCACCGTCACTGTCCCCAACCTCCCCTGCTCCTCCGCCAGCCATCTGTGCACCCCTTTCTCCTCTCGACACAGCGCGCTCTGCGCTTGCTTCTCCCCTCCGTGCGCCGCGTGACCTTTAGCTTTGCGTGCGCCACCTGTATGCTAACGCGCGCATGGGCAGGCCGCGACCGGCGCTCCCTATAAACAACCGAGTGTCGGGGTGCGCCGCCCTTCGTCGGTTGGTTTGTGCGGTCGCTCCACGTTCAATGTCACTGGTGAAGATGTATGCTAACGAATCCGCAAATACACTTACTGACGTCCCTTCCGATAGCGTCAGCCAATGTGTTGGCGGAACCGCAAGCAATTCCGAAAACACTTCGTCCGTGGACAAGGCCGCGCTGAGAAGGACTCGCGATGCGGAATGCAAACGTCGGCGTCGAGCGGGGATCCTCAGCTCCGAGAACGTGAAGCAGCTGCGAGACGTCAGCGTCGAGCGGAGGATCCCCGACGCGAAGCAGCTGCGATACGTCAACGTCGAGTGGATGATTCCCAGTTTCGATAACGCGAAGCCGCTGCGAGGCGTAAGCATCGGCAAGAAAATCCGGACGGTGAAGCCGCGTGCAAGCGTCGACGCCGCGAGACCGATCTCGAAGCCACTCGCGAGTGCGAGCGCGCCGCGGTAGCGTCGTGGCGAGCCAAACAGTACGCCACGCCCAACGCTTGCTTCAAGCGCGACTTCCTCGACCGGAGCTTCGGCCACAGCTGCAAGGTGTGTGATCGACTTTGGTTCGACAACAACTTGACGCGGATCGGCAACATTCAGAATGAACTTCATCGTTCCAAAGCGTTGTCGGTTTTTTTGCGACGCGTTTGGAAGCGACGCCGACGACTTTGCCGACTATGTCGCGTGTGCCACGTGCAAGCAGTCGTTAATTGCCGGTAGAATTCGCGGGACGTGCATCGACCATGTCTTCGCAAATTTCGACCTTCGACCACTGAAACCAGACCCACTCACCCTTCACTTTACGGACCATAAAGCCATCTTGCTCAAAATACCCAAAGCGTCTCATCAATAAACATCGTCTTTCGCAGCATACGTGCGTGCGTATTCACTCATGCTCAGTCATAACACACACGCATGTCGCAAATTACAAACCACATTTATCGCAGTTCAACGTATATACTCCGCATGCTAACCAGTGTTTCCACTCGGGAAACTGCGGTCCTTTCTTCTGATTGCTCTTTCATTCACGCATATTAGACTGTGTTATTCGTCGATAATAACCATAATCATCATTCAACATGCCGAATAAGGAGCGCGGCGGACACAGTTGCTCGGTTCTGGGATGACGTTTCATCCATTGCTTACCCGCCACGGTGGTCTGTGGCTAAGGCACTCGGCTGCTAGCCCGCAGGTTGCGGGATTGAATCCCGACTGCAGCGCCCGCATTTAGGATGGCGGCGAAAATGCTTTAGGCCCAAGTGCTTAAATTTCTGAAGCCCTCCACTACGGCGTCTCTCATAATCGCATGGAAGTTTTGGGACGTTAAACCCCAACACTTATATTAGCTCATTGCTTGGTGCTACTTCATGGCTTCGATGTTTGTGGTGCTGCAGCTAAGTTGGACCTTTGTTAGCTGTTTCCTCACTGTGATCACGGGGCTGGGATTTTACACTTGCAGCTTACCCTGTACGCGAGTTTATTAAGGCGAGAAGCTTAGATACCTCGTTATCAACTCACAGTTGTCCATTATTCATTCGTTTAGGATCATTTTATGATGAAGGCCACCTTCTTTTTCTTCTCAGTCGATGTATTTATTGATCCTACACTGCCAGTCTATGACTGTCAGCCGGGTTTTGCCATGGTTGCGAACCCGTGTTGCGTCGCGGCTGTGGGAGAGCACCTGTGTAGCTTCGGCATGGGCAGGTGCTGGTGTGGCTTGAACGGGGCCAGTGCCCCTTTTGCAACCCCCCCCCCCGGCCGACGCCCCAGCCCACCACAATTCACAGCACCTTTTGAAAACTTTCTGTACCTAACGAGGTTTGCACTGCCTCCAAAAACGGAGACAGTACGAAACTGATTTTGCATTGCCTCCATGATGAGACCACATTCCACCAATCTCGGGTGTCATGCGATGACATGATCACGTGAAGTCGAGTGATGTTTTGGTGACGTCATAATTTTTGGCGATATCCGACGTCATATATGTTGTCTTCACGTTATGGTTTTTTTTTTCGATCACTCGACGTCGCCGACGCGGGACGCAAACTGTCGAGCTTCTCGCTTGATGAGGCATCTAAGGTTTTCGCCTGAAAACAAAAATTGACCATTTGTGGCTTTGGCGTCCCGCGGCGTCGTCGTCAACAGGATTGATGCAAAAATCATCGCGTGATGGCGTCACCACACAACATCATCGTGACATTACGGATCACCTGAATGCGTAAGTTCATCATGTCAGTCCCATATTCACGTCATGACACGACATTGTCGCTTTGCGCTGCTTTGCTATCGTGTGATTGGCTCACCAATCACGGAGGCCGAGCAGAACCAGGTGAGGTGCTGGAAGTTTGGAATGCCTCCAGTCATGAATCAAAGCAAACCCACATTTGCAGAAAACATTTGCAAGGGGGCGACCAATAAATTACCTGAACAAACAGAAAGAGACGGCTGTCGCCTTCAGGTCGCCTTGGGTGAATGCATAAAAAACCTTGCGAGTTTTTTTTTTTTGCCCTGTTACGTAGTTCTCATTTTGCTGTTTACTGCAGGGCTATGTTCAATCGTATCTGCTTTTTATTGATCATAAACCTAGAGGCCTCACCTATTTTCGCTTCACGCATCTCTCTCTCCCTCTCTCCCTTTTTGCTGTGTCAAGAAAAAGAGCGCTAGCTGTAGTTTCATGATAATCAATACAAAAGCTACACTCGCCGTCAATTTCTATTACATTGTCAGCTTATGTAAGCGCTGCTGTGGCGTCTAAACCTTTGCCACACTGAATTGCTTTTAAAGTCATCCTGACCATTAACAGTCTTCCACAGTAACGTTTTCTGGCTTAAACCATCTGTTCCCAGATAGTGAGTGCTTATTAGCACCGTATAAATGTCCATGTTGTGAAATTTTCCCTTCTGAATAGCTCTTGAGGTGAGTCCTTCAGATGTTTTGTCTTTGGCCCTTTTGACAAAGGAGACAAGAACGATTGCATGCTTTGGGTAGCTTGGAAAAGCAGATCTGCACAAACAACAAATTACAAAATTAGCATAATCATATACTGTAATGAAACTAGAGATCACAGGAGCTACAACAGTAAAATAGAATATTGTGTGAAATATGCACACTGACGCTCATTCTGTTGTACATTTCTTTTAATTGGTAACTGGTCATGACCTTTTGCCCAGTCAGGTCCAGAATCCTTCAGTCAATTTCGAACTTGCAGTCGTGAAAACAGGAACTACGCAGAGACAGGAGGTTTTGCGCAGTTTGAAAGCAAATACTGCATGCGAAGTATCTGCTCTATGGACGTGCTGTTAGCTGCTTTTCACTACTCTCCGCGTCCCAAGTGCAAACTTTCTCACACGCAGCATTTGAAACAGGCAATTGGTATTCAAATATGCACAGCGTAGTGGGGCTCTAACTGACTTGTAAGGGTAGAATCTGAACATTACCATTCGCGAAGTGCATGATCTTGCACTGCGTATTGCGCGGAAGCATATCACGAGTGGCAAACCCCGACATAAAGTACTAATAATGAAGCTGTATGGTCATACTGACGATAAAACGACTGACAAGAGCTTCCGCTACGCGGAAATCCGATCAACGAAGCACAGGGTACTCGCCGCAAAAGCCGAGAAAACTTTCTCATTCAATGAACCTTTCTGCGGGTACGTGAACGATTTCCTAAGTCATTAATAAGTCAAGGATACTAGTGTTTCTTCACTGCATGTTGCTCTGGGTGGTGCCTCTTCTGTGAGTGCAGAATGAAGCAGGTTTATGACGTGTGACATTCCCGCAACATTGCGTTCGTACGCCCGCGCGTTGTGGGAAACGGGGTGAGCCAACGTTTCCGTGAGTAGACAACACTCCGCCGGTGCTCCGGTTTCCCATGATGCTTTGTAGTTACCGTAGGAGGGCGCACGTCAAAAATGGCGGACAAGCCCTATTCACTTGTCATGTCGCAGTGCACGTAACTGATTGTTATAGCCAACGGGAGTTTAATTCACTCTCTGCCTGCTTCGCGTCCCTATTTCGCAGAAGAGGTGACCGAGCTTGTACCGAGCTTGTCACGTTTTGCAGAGCAAGGCGAGCACTCCAACGCCGCTGGCGTCGAAGGCTTATTCTGCGCTTCATTCATTAGAAGACAGCGAATAGCCTACGAAGTAAGCGGCACTGCTTCTTGCCCCCTGTTCGAGAATCATCGAGGCAGCGTAGTGGCCTTTGTGAGCCACGACAACGACCGGCTGACAGCGCACCCGTCCCACGTTCGCCCCCGTGGTGGATTGCATATTCGGCGGCGCGGCCCGCGTCCAGTGCGAACGACACTGCATTTCGGCGGCAGGGGGATTCCGGCCGCTGTAAAAAGTGGGGGCTGCAGTGCGAACTAGGGGTTAAAAAGGGACACGCTGCTGCATTCTAGGCAGGGCATTCCGAGATGTCCTTGAACCGCATTGTGCACTTTATTATTATGTTTTCTCAAGCGGTCATTCAACCATCTTCCGGTTTACCCAACGTACAACCATGAGCACCTTTAACTCGCATGGTCTGACGCGTGGCCTCGGATCACTTATACTGAGGTCAGCGAAGCGACGCGTTGAAGCAGATATGCTTGCTGCAGTCACCGACAGAAGAAGCGCATGTCGATTTCACTAGTAAATTTCTGTTTCCAGTCTGCCTGAGCAGTGGGTCAAACGCATTCACTTCGCATCCCGTTTTCGCCACGTTTCGCGCATGGCTACGTTATAACACGCGCCCATGGCATTTTTTGCCGTACTCTTATATCGAGAACGAACAATTGCGTGCGACAGTTTACGCGCTTTTCGAGTTTGAATTTCAAGCTGACGTGCAAAAGAAATTACATGTATAAAAAGCAGAGCAAACGCACGTTCATGCCGTTTGTAAAAGTCTATTTGATTGATTGATAAGTAGGGAGTAACATTCCGAAACCACTATTCGATTATGCGAGACGCCATAGTGGAGGGCTCCAAAAATTTCGACCACCTGAGGTTTTTTAACGTGCACCCAAATATGTTTCTAAAAGTTGCAAAATAAATTAATCTAAAATGAGACGGCATTGTTCATGTTTTGATGCAATAATTTTCAGGCAGCGTGAATTGAACAGTTCTCCCGATTTAGAGTGTGCCTTCCTGCTGGATTTATACTGCACGGAAGATGTCGTGCAGAATATAGTAAGTCGATTCCTAGACCGTGCATGTTTCCAAAACTGCGTGATGACCCTTTCGTTGGACCGTCTTGGAGGCTAACAAACCCTGGAAAGAGCATGGGAGATGTCATGCCGATTCAGCACCTGCAACAGCGTTTCGTGGACGGCTGCTGCCCGTAAATAAATATGTGAATAAATTATTAAAGGCCTTCTTATGCTTTCATGCTTTTGTTAAAACAGCGGAATCGTTATTATTAGAGACAAGATGATAGGCATGACATTGTTCGCTTTTATGCAATTTTCAAGTTTTCACCAGCTACTTACCCCTACAATGCACAAAAGAAACCTTGTCTATCTTTCTTGAACATTTCCGCTGGTCCTCTTGAAGAGAATATGTCTAATAATACCACTTGTGGGTGGAGATGTAGAGTACTCACGGATTGAAATGAGACACTCGTAGCACGTGGCCGCTGGTGCATCTGCCGCCGCTCGTGGGTGCTCGTGGAACCAGTGTGTTGCATTGTGGTATCAAGTGAGGACGAGAACAGCTACGGCGCAGACTTATTCCATCCGGCCACTAAATAGTGAGCCAGTTGTTCACCAAGTGCACACTGGTAGCGTGGCACTGCAAGGCTCACGCGCTTTTGCATGCATGCAGCCCGAATTCAGGAGACGGTACGAACCATTTAATGGTGGTGCAGGCGCACGACGCTCTCAATCGGCGCTCTTACGACAGTCATCATTATTGAAGTTTTTCGGCTTTTGTGAACGGGACGAAAATATTTCAACGCATTCCAAGCAAGGGTGTGCCGTCAAGACGGGTTAATTTCCTCTCGGCGAAACCTGAAGGAGGAGTTCGGGACTGGTTCGCGCAAAGAAAACGCACGAGCCAAGAAAGGCCATTGTGAGCTCGACTCAAGAAAGGAGATTGTGTTTGCTGCGACCAAGGCTTTCGAGGCAGATAAGGAGGCAGCTGAGCCATTTTTGAGGTCACCGAGAATCTGGAAATCTCGGAAGCAGCATGGCATTTGCAGTTCAGGCTGCAAGCTAAAACCAAATTGGTTGTGGCTGCATCTTACGAGGAGAAGCGGGGCCTTGGATATTCGCAGCTAAGTCCCTGCTTCTAGCAAAACACGAGGAACGGAATGTGGGGTTGAAGAAAAGGATATTGCACTATCTGCTCCAGCCCTTGCCGGAGCTCGGCGACGAGGGATTAGTTGACTACTCCTCCTTTTCCCCTTTCTCCATAGGATCGGCTGAATGGGGTGGCATATTTTGACGATATGCTGGCCCACCACTATATTGTCCTACCCAAACAGTCAGGCAAGTTTGACAAACAGTTTGGCAAGTTTGTGTACTGGCAGCCGGTTTTTCGAACCTCACCCAGCTGCCAGAAGAATCTTGGAAACCAAAATCATCGGACATGCGCGAAACTTGGTAACGTGTTCGAAAACGTTGGTGCAGTGCTTTGGTCACCATATTTGGGCATCGTGTGGACTGTGCCCTCTCCGCATGCATTGTGTGGTGTTTTTCCTCTCCTTCGTGGGTGGAGCACCTAGACCATGGAGCGCCCTTTGGCGGAAGCCGCGGACAATGTGCCCACGGTTGGCAACGAGGCGCTATATAAGCCGAAAATTTTCGTGTATTTGAAGTTCTACAGTTCAACAGCTCTCATGTACAGTTTTTGACTTCTCGTTCTCTTTCTCGGTTACTAACCATGTAAATAAATTCTTGTCGTTTTTACGAGCGCCTCATCTGACTTGTTCGACGATGGGTCCTAGGATGGGGGCCCGCTACCAAATTGACACCCGTGGGACCCGGAGTCGCAACAACTGGATGGCAGCGGTGGGATCGCGTCAACTCAGGTCGCAACCACTGGATTCAGCGGAGAGATGGCGTCAAACCAGGTAGCAACGACTCGACGACAGCCGTCAGATGCTTTGACCCCATCGACTTCGAGAGGCGATTGGACGACAACGGTCGGATGATCCGAGATTATCGACTTGAGCAGCCAAACGACAGTTCTGGGATGACACGAGGGCATCGACTGCGAGAGGCAACGGGAAGGAGGTAACACTGGAGGTACGACTGCGAGCCGGGTGTGTGCCGACTTTCTCTGTTAAACTTTACCAGGCATTTACTAATGTGCGAGTAAAAGCTGGTAGGGAAATTAGCTTTTTTGGTCATAGCGTAACTGGCGTCAGGCAGATTGTGAGATAGCTTGATTAAGCTATAGTCTGTGGGTGACGGCAAGGTTAACAGTGACAGAGCTGTTTTAGTCATCAGGTTAATAGACAACTTGCGTCGGGCAGATAATTGTAAGATAGCTTGTTTAGGCTGTGAGTGACGGCAAGGTTAAAACGGTATCGGAAGTAGTCATGAATCTGAAAGTCTTACGAAAACCTGTATTGCTAGTGATCGCGGAGGAGTTGAAACTGGATGTGTGCGACTCCCCAAACAGAATAGAACTGATCGAGCGGATCTTCAGGACGGAGACAAGCGATGGGGAACTCTCGGGCTGTGTCATGGACGTTGAGGAAAGAAGGGCAGAAGCGCAGAGAAAAGAGGCAGAAGCAGAAGCCGCCCCGCCGCGGTGGTCTAGTGGTTAAGGTACTCGGCTGTTGACCCGCAGGGCGCGGGTTCGGATCCCGGCTGCGGCGGCTGCATTTCCGATGGAGGCGGAAATGTTGTAGGCCCATGTGCTCAGATTTGGGTGCAGGTTAAAGAACCCCAGGTGGTCGAACTTTCCGGAGCCCTCCACTACGGCGTCTCTCAAAATCTTATAGTGGTTTTGGGACGTTAAACCCCACATATTTATATATCTAGAAGCAGAAGCCCAGAGAAAAGAGGTAGAAGCCCAGAGAGAAGAGGCAGAAGCCCATAGAAAAGAGGCAGAGGCCCAGCGAGAAGAGACAGAAGAAGCCGAAAGGATACGTATACACGAGGCTAAAATACGAGCTTTACACGAAGACGTTGCAAGAATGAATCTTATAACTAGGGGACAGCATCGGAAGCGTTTTTGGTCGTGTATATGTTCAGTATGTGTAGAGCACGAAAGGTGCGATGTAGTGGCGAGTACGGTGCAGTGTGAAGTCACCGAGAAAGATGCTGTTTTTGAGGTACCACCAGAGAAAGGTGCGCATCTCTACTAGTGCGACTTGGAAAGTAATCATTCGGCGGAGAGCAAAGAGCAACACGTCGTTGTCAGTGAAAATGCGCCCTGGGAAAGTACGCGACTCTCCAATAGTGCGAAGGTAGTGCATGTAGAGAGCGGGACGGGGGATGATAGTATGCAAACTGTAGCAAATCCAAAAGGTGTTCCATGTGAGGCCGAGGCTGGTTCCAGTAACCCTGGTGGGGTCATTGAACAGATTGATGAGCTGGAGACCACACTCGAGCCTCAGCAAGGGAATGACCTTTATGATGTTGAAAGAGAGGACGACGAAGCTAGTCCTAAATGTAGCGAAGACATAACGCTTCTGAAGCCCGAAAGTACTACCAGCGAGGGTGAGCTACTGTTGAAGGTATTTCCTACAGATAGCGTGGGAAATGCCACAGAGGGTTAGAAAGTACACTGCGAGGCTGTCGTAGGTGTACCAACAGGTGAAAGTTCGGTAGAGGATCGTTTTAAGGAAAAGTCCAATCCCAGCAGCACGAACAGAGCTTGTGTGGGGTTAGAGACATGCCTCGTGCAGCGGCACGTAAACGATCGCCCGGACGGTAAAAACTACCTGGAAATCGAGCAGGACGCTAATTTCCAAGAGTTCAGATCTGTGGAGCGCCCAGAGTCTGGTTTTGTAAGGGGTAGCGCAGATAAATTAGCCCGATTGAGCAATGGAGCGGGGGAATCGAGGGGCAAAGGTTGCAGAAATCGTGGTGCACAGGCACACCTGAACTCTAGGGTTGCCGATGACGCAACCTGGGAAGTTTGTAACAACCAAAGAAAGGTTGTACGTAAGCATCACCGCAAAAGAAGGAAGCGGGGACGTGCGGCACTGCAAAAGGTGGAGGCAGAGGGTACGCTGCAGCGGACACGAAAGAGTGGGCCATCGGGCGATTCTACAAACCGTACTTTGAGGCGTACAGTCAGGAGAAATTGGCGAGAGAGGCGTAGCGGAAAGAGATGCGCGTCCCCGAGAAGGAAACCGCGGTCAAAAGGAACAGGTTTGCATCGACAACTATGTCAACAGGTTCTTAAAAGAAAGGCTTCTGGTCCTCAATTTAGGGTGGAACCAAACACCAAAGGACAATAGCGAATCTTTCGCCAGCACTTCAGTAATCTTCGGTGTCGCGAAGAAAGGCGGCCAGAATCAGGAATGAGGCGAGATAGCAAAGTTGGGCTAGGAGCTCGCCCTCATTGTGTCCTGTGGCGATCGCGAAAACGGCAGCGAACACGACCGCCACGTGCAAGACTAAAAGCGCGAAGGTCAGCTGCAAGGTTTTCTCAGAATGCGACTTAGAGTTCTGGAAAATAGTTTCTTGAATATTTCTCCAGTTTTGAACCTTTGAGGCAATGTTTTCTTTTGTTCTTCTGGTTTGAGCAGAAAACAAAGACTGCTTTCAAAGGGTTCGTACCAAACGCACTATGTTGTTTTCGTAAACATTTACAAACAAACGCGCATTTAGAAGATTTTAGATGGTACGGAAGCGTACGTTTGGTCGGGAACTGTTACAGCGCTCTAAGTGCCAATAGAGCTAACGCACCTAAAGAAACCCAGCGCGTTCTTTATCCAAGGGGCTAGCATGATAAGGTATCATTAACCAAACAAGACTATTACGCAAGGTTTAGTTCCGTCACTTTGGTTTTGATAGGATGAAGTATCTACCATGTGATAGTTTAAGCGGAGCGTTTCGCGTTCCCGAAAGTCGACGTTAGAGCAACATTTCGGACAGTTATAGGATGCAGATGAATCTAATCTGAATGATTACAGTCTGTCAAGGTGTGTCCTACTAGACACGTAAATAACGGTAACGTGTGATCTTGGGTTATAGCGTCCGCAGAGAGCTGGCGCGAAGACTTAAGTTGTTCTTTCCACGTAAATGGAAATCATGCGAGTTGTTTTGCAAGTGTCCTGTTTAGGCGGTGCAAAATCCTACTGAAGGCAGCTCGAAAAACTAGCTTACTAGATTACCAAGTGAGTTTTATCGAGGTGAAGCATTGTGCACTTTCGGGGCTACTGCCTTTGTTCTCTAAGAATGGCCGCCTTCTGCGTTGAAGCCTCGTTTTGCAACAGTATAGGTTCGACATACGTTTCAAAGGGAGGATACCCCATGACAACGCTGAGTGTTCAAGTGGCTGTCCCTGACGCGAATGGCATTCTAGAGAGTTCTGAAATATTTTTCCCTGACTTAGACGAGGACCATTGATTAGCTTTTGTTGTTGTTTTGTTCCATTTTAAAGTGCGTTGAACTCATGGTGAGTACATTGAAGACACTACAATTCAAGGTTTCTGGTTAGGTGTTCTTCCAGTACTGTTATTCTGTTTCACTCAAATGTAGGATATAAATTTAGAATAACGAGTGTACTTCTTTTAATTAGTTGTAAAAGTGTAAATATGCCTGGTGGAGTTTGACGGATTTGTCTGGCGCTCACTAGGTGAGTGATTGTGTTTCATATGCGTATTTGACGTCTGTTGAGCCAAAATAAAGCAGGTGGTCACTACTTCATCAGGGACAATCTTCGCCAGACGAGACGTCAGCGCTGATCTCTCGGAACTATGGCTGCAAAAATCAGCCCATCTAGATCTTCACCCCACCGCGCGAGAGACTGTTACGACCGTCATCATTGTTGAATTTTTTCGGCCTTTGTGAACGGGACGAAAATATTTCGGCGCATTCCAAGCAAGGGTGAGCCGTCAAGACGGGTTAATTTCCTCACGGCAAAACATGAACGAGGAGTTCGGGACTGGTTCATGCAAAGCAAACGCACGAGCCAAGAGAGACCATTGTGAGCTCGACTCGACAGACAAGAAGGCAGCTGGGCCATTTTCGAGGTCACCGAGGATCCGGAAATCTCGGAACCAGCATGGTATTTGCAGTTCAGGCTGCAAGCTAAAGCCAAATTGGTTGTGGCTGCATCTTACGAGGAGAAGCGGAGCCTTGGATATTCGCAGCTAAGTCCCTGCTTCTAGCAAACAACAAGGAATGGAATGTGGGGTTGAAAAAAAGGATAATGCACTATCTGCTGCAGCCCTTGCTGGAGCTCGGCGACGAGGAATTAGTTGACTACTCCACCTTCCCCCCTTTTTCTCTATAGGATCGGCTGAATGGGGTGGCATATTTTGACGATATGCTGGCCCACCACTATATTGTCCTACCCAAACAGTCAGACATGTTTGACACGTGTACTGGCAGCCGGTTTTTCAAACCTCACCCAGCTGCCAGAAGAGTCTTGGAAACCAAAATCATCAAACGTGCGCGAAACTTAGTGACGTGTGCGAAAACGTCGGTGCAGTGCTTTAGTGACCATATTCGGGCATCGTGTGGACTGTGCCCTCTCCGCATGCATTGCGTGGTGTCTTTCCGCTCCTTCGTGGGTGGACACCTGGACCATGGAGCGCCCTATTGGCGGAAGCCACGGACAATGCGCCCAGGGTGGGCAACGAGGCGCTAAATAAGCCGAAGACTTTCATGTATTTGAAGTTCTACAGTTCAACAGCTCTCACGTACAGTTTTTGACTTCTCGTTCTTCTTCTCAGTTACCAACCATGCAAATAAATTGTCGTTTTTACGAGTGTCTCATCCGACTTGTTCGACGATGGGTCCTAGGACGGGGGCCCGCTATCAAACTGAGACCCGCGGGACCCGGAGTCGCAACAGCGCCTTTCGACGACGGGACACGTAGGCTGTGCAAGTAAGAAATTGGAGACCACTAAGATGTTGCGCCTGAATTGTGCTCGTAGACATAAATGGCTGCACAAACTCATATAAAGTTTGTCAAGCTTTTTGTCACGACACAAAAAAAAGCAGCAGCCACGGGACTGTTACCGTGCAGCATCGAAACAATGACTTAGTATTTTGAGTTTCCCCCCCAGAGCAGTCAATAGTACGTGCGTCTATTCTGCATGGCAAGCATTTGTAGAGCTGTCCAGCACGGAAGAATGAGCGAGCTTCTGCTTTTTTATTCATTAGTAGGCTACAGTTAGCACTAACCACACTAATACATAATATTTTCATGTTGCATGAAGGCAAGCCGGCACTCATTTTCTTTCTTGTCAAGGCAGAAACAAGAAGTAAGCTTTTCATGATATTGGGCACATGTTTATTATGTCTACGAGCGCACGCAAGGCGCAATCTCTAACTGATTCCTGTGTTTTGTTTGTACAGCATGCGTACCAGTTCGCCTAAGCACGCAGAACGAGAAGATAGTCTGCTGGCGTGGCAATAAAAGTGATGCACAGCGGCGAGCCAGTTCGGTTAACATGCGAATGTGCGTGAGCCTTGCAGCGCCACCCTGGCAGTGTACACATGCTGAATTACAAGTCGACAATTTGGCGACCGGAAGAAGTAATCCTGCTCCGTAGGTGTTCTTCCCCTGGCTCTATACCACAATGCAACACATTGGTTCACGCGCACCCACGAGTGGTGGCACATGTACCGTCGGCCACGCACTCCGATTGACCTGTTTCAATCCGTGAGTCCTGTACACCCGGAAGGAATGCTGTTTATATACGAGTGCCTGTAACACGTTGTGTCTAGAAGAATTTTTCAATGGTATCACTGTTATACAGCAGTGACTACATTCATTGTACTTCCTCGTCTTTTACGCCTCAAGACAGTCACGCGCAAATACTTCTGCACCCTCGGGCCCGTGACAGTGTAGCGGTTTTGTCAAGTGATCCCCGGGTGTAACGTATTTGATGCTGCAGTACAAATTTTATCATTATAACTGCTCTAAAGAAAAAAAACTTAGCAAGTTCGTGGTAATTCTTAATTGACAAGCTACAGCCGTAAACAAGCCACAGCACTCGTTTTGCGTTTCTCTTTCCCTCGTCTGTTTTGCGCAGCCGCTTGGCGATTTGAAGAGTTGTTATTGCCACATGTACAATGACTACTCGCAATTATGGTATACACTCGGCCTTAAAATCGCGCTCTTTGCTAAGCTGCAATTTCTATCCTTACGCATGAGCTTCTAATGTTTGCCAAGACTAGCGTCACGATGTCATAATCGCTCACCTGGTCGATGATAGCTGCTCAGGGCTCTGTCGTTCTGGCATGCGCATGTAGTGGTCATCGAGGCACTCCTTGGCACGAAGCAGCCTCTCGTAGACAGTGCGGTCGGACACCTTGGCCGTATCGATGAGTGCTGCCAGTAACGCAGTGATCACCTTGACGCCGGCGCGCGGCAGATGATAGAGCCAAAAGGCGTCGCCCTCGTACGCGCGGCTGAACAAGCCCATCGGGAACTCGAGCGTATCCTCGCTAGCCCACACGGGATCCGTCTCGGTGGGTCGGCTCTCCCAGGAAACATCGAACCCAGAGTCATCGATGCCTTTGAGGCGGTTACTCTCGACTGCCTGGATGACCGGCTCAAACATATTGATGCCCGAGTAATGCACGTGGTCTGCCACAGTACGGGCGTAACGCAGCCGCTTGTCCTCATTGGTCAGCCAGAATGGCACGAGGTACTTACAGGTTGTGTTCTGCAACTTGTCCTCGTATGCGCTCTTGAACGCCGGCTGGAGCCATGATAGACCTTCCACAAAGTTGAGGATGGTGTTCTTAGCATTCTGCACGATATTTTCAACGACTGGTGGCTCTATAGATGCCTTGAAGACGTCCCAATACAGGTACATCAGCATGAAAGGCTCGATGTTGGTGAGCATGCGCAGGCATGTAACTTCCCAAGTGTGTGAGTCATTCCAACCTGGGTGCGCCGCTGTAGAAATTGCAGCCAAGTGGCGCATCTTGTCTAACAAAGGTGCGTACTTAAGGTAGACCTTGAATCCCAGGAAATTCGCGATGTCCTTCGTTTGAAATGACCGCAGCAGCGACGCCAGGGCTCTAGCGAACGACTCTGTTTCCATGCGAACGTAAGTTGCCCGAGTGACATTAGCCAAGTCATCGAAAAGAGCCCTGAGAAATTCCTTCCAGTTCCACTTGTGGAAGCTGTTAAGGTCTGTTAGCCTCAACAGCAGAGGTTCACCCGTCGAAATCGCTGCGAGCTCACTCAGCTTCTTTTCCACATTGAACACAGTTGGTAGGGGAACGCCCGAGGCAGCCTTTGCGACGGCGGCACTGTACCACTTTTCGTGGCTGTTGCTGACAGTCCAAAAGTCTTTAAAAAGTAACTGCTCGGTCGGTGCAAGCCTCACAACGTGTCGGCCTTCCCGCACGTCCTGGTCTAGGGATACCCGCACGAGGGGTGACACGCCAGATGCTCTGGCCACTCGACCAGCAATTTCTGCAGTTCTGGATGGGTCTCGATGAAACGGAAATCCTCCAAGGCCTTGGTGTTCTAGAATATTGCGAAAGGCCTTCCGTGATGTCCTCACGCCAGACCGACAGTTTGCGAACGCCTTTAGCATCCAACGTTGCGATTCATCTTGTAGTTCCTCAAGCACAAAACCGTCACCTCCACTGCTGTTGTCTCGAAAGCGCGCACTTCGTTGTTTGAGCTTAGTTACCAACAGTTCTTCAATAGCCTTTGCCCGCAAACTGTCCTCAGTGACGATTGCCTCACCCGGACGCAGCGAATCCCGTAGTGCCCATTGCCCACACACGAACTCGTAGAAGTTGGCGCACGGGTCGGCAGATGGTTTGAGTGACTCGCGCACATACCTTGAGAGCGCCTTGCAGCTGCGGTCATCACACACGGGCCGCTCCACACTGCGCTCAATGCGAGGTGGCATGCGGTCGGCCAACTGAAGCAGCACCTTGGGCTCGGCCGTGGCTTTCTCAGTGGCGTTAGTGGTGTTGGTGGTGGGTGCCGTGGTAGTGTCGTTGTCGCTGTCGGTGACGTTGCCGGCTTCCTCGGTGACAGCGTGCCAGAAGATGCCCCCGAGTGGGAAGCGTATCTCGAAGTAATAGAAGCCGACGAAGACAAGCAGCACGGAGATGACGAATGCGAGAAGGATGACCAGGTCTACCGGGTGGTAGCGGTACACGTGGCCCGGTGGGTCCTTGGCCCGCTTCTCTATAGAGCGGAACAGCGACTCCTCCGAGGCGGACAGCATCACCGAGCCGTCTCCGCTTCTTCTTCTTCTAATTTTGCACTGCGTATGCACTGCCAATGCGTGCTTCTTCGGGCGTTGGCTAGAAAAAACTGCGCATCATGAAGAAAAGTTTTGTAATCAACTCTTGGATATCTCTCACTTGTTATTTACGTGGTGTTTCGTCCTAATCTCTTTTTTCATTGTTGCGTAGCATTTATTGTTCCCTGCATTATTGACAGTGGGGCCAATCCTGCTTGTAAGTATGAGCCAGTTTCTTTGAGGCGACAAAACAAAGAAATATAGCAGCGCTAATATCCTGTTTGCCCTTTTTAGGGCTTCTAATAATGCCAGAGGAACGAAAAAAACTAAAGTCAAAAGGAAGTGATGTTGCACGTATATAACCTCATCCTAAATATTAAGGAGGAAGGCTTCACTGGTCCAGCTAATTAGAGAGGCGATCACCGGGCAAATACTTAGGGCGGATGTACCGGCTCCTCGAAACGTACCATGAAAGCACGAGCAATTAAAAATTTATCCTTTTTGGCACACATCGAACACCGGCTGTGGTCCAAAGATTGAGACAGAGTGGACAGTTGATAACAAAACAAAAATATATTCTCAAATACGGCAGAACAAACAACACACAAACATGTACACTCGGCAAGTATCCAATACAATGCGTCCCTAATCACGAGATACTCAAAACAACACGCTACACAACGCAACAAGATACAGTCAAAACGACGGGCACCAACAACAACACGCACTGCAATGTATTTTCATAGCAATTTAATCTCTCACACGCACTGCAATGTAATCTCTCACAGACCAAGACCCTTACAGACTAAAATGTTCGTCAAACGTATTCAGTCCAAAGTTCTTGGAACCAAGCTTGAATGCTTCTCTTCATGCACTCACTGGAAGTCTAGTGCCGGTTGTCGTCCCGTTACGTCCGAGGTTTCTCTTCAACGAAACTCTCAGGTCGTCAAATGTCCACACTTCAATAACAAACTTCTTCGTTGGTAAGATGTCGGCCACTGACGTCCCAGAACACGTCTTCGCGTAAACACAAGCTCTTCTCCTGCTTCTAAGACAAGTCTTCACCCGCAGGTTATCATGATGATGATGATGATGCTTGGACCTACCCACTCTGGGGGAACGGCCATGGGTTGGGTAAATCATACATACTGTATTTATGATTAATATTTAGTAAAAGCTGTAGGCCCGTGTGCTCAGATCTGGGCACACGGTAAAGCACCCCAGGTTGTCGAAATTTCCGGAGCCCTCCACTACGGTGTCTCATAATTATATGGTGGTTTCGGTACGTTAAACCCCACATATTCATCAATCAATAAATTAGTAAAAGCCGAATAATTTTGAGATGACTTTTTAATGTAACGATAATTATGAATGATTGTAGTTTTAAGTTGCACTATTTTGTGTATAGTCCCAGAGGCTGAAAGGTTTTCACTAGTAAGCCTGAATAAAGAATTGTTAGTAGTTGATACACCTACCAAATATATTCGAGTCACATATGAAATTTTCGACTGCTTTGAAAATATTCCTGCCCGAGTGTTTCAGCGCAGAGGACCGAAATGATAACAGAACGGCCGACGTAACTGGTGGAACACATTGCCGCAATATGATTTCGATACCACGTTTTCTGTGTAAGGAAAAAGGTAGGCAGCTCAACGAAAAGTGTTCGATAGTTTTGATTTCTTTGCAATAGAAGCACAAAGGCGAGATATGCGAATCCGCTCTGTGCACGTAAAAATTTAGATTTGGATATGTACAGTGCATTCTGGTTCATGATGAAACAAGCGCTAAAAAGACACACACTCAGATAGAACGCAGAGAAGCGCTTATTAGTGACTGAAAATTTTATTTCGAAGCGAGCACTAATAAAACATCACACGCATGTACGTCATTCCCAACTTCCCCTGTCATCATCAACCACGTGATAAGAACAAAATATGCGCTCCCATAATCAATGGCACACAACCGGAAACAAACACGTGTCAAGAACTAAAACGTAAAACAAAAAACAGAAAAAACAGAAAAACGTAAAACAGAGAAAAAGCATTGGACTTTGTGACATCCAAAAAGCGAATTCCGCATCTGTTAGTAGAACTGACGCTTGACTGACGCAACTGTCTCCTCCTTTCCTCATTCTATACGCTTCCATTATTTCCCTCGTCGTCCGCTTGTTGTGCCTGTCAATTATACGAGTGTCTAGAAATTTCGGTTGGCAGGTGCACTCCTTGCAGTGCATCGCTAAGTGTGAGTAAGGAGCCCCGTTGAGTGAACTCTCACGTTCACGAAGGCGCACATTTATGCACCGACCCGTCTGACCAACGTATTCCTTTCCACGCGGGAAAGGAGTTCCGTATACAACATCTTTTTTTGCACTCAACGTACCTCCTGCCATGTTTTATGCTACATCTGTTCGATTCTCTAGTTCCTTTTTTGCTGACTAGCCTTTCTACTGCTGGGGAAATCTTTGATATTTTGTTTTCAGCTGAAAAAACAACCCGCGCACCATACCCTAATGCAACTTTTTTTCAACCGATGTGAAATATTGTGCAGATACGGGATGACCACTGCCCACTCTTTTTCACCCTCAACTTGTTTCCTCTCTTCGCGTGTGCCAATCATTGCATTTTTCACTTCCCAGAATTTGCTTTTTTGACGTCACATTACCCAATGCTTTTTTTCTGTTTTACGTTTTTTTTCCAGTTTTTTCTGTTTTATTTATGGTTTCTTTTTCTGTTTTACGTTTTATTTTCTTAGTTCTTGACACGTGTTTGTTTCAGGTTGTGTGCCATCGATTATGGGAGCGCATATTTTGTTATATCACGTTGTTGATGATGGAAACTCTAAGAAAACTGTAAGGGCAGAAAGTGTGGTGATGAACTCAGACTTGGAGTAAACACAGATAATGCGTACTTTCAGAACCTTCCCGCAGCAACAAACGCCGTAACAAGAAGGAGAGAACTGAACCTGCCAGAGAAGCTTTCGCCTGTGAGTCCACAACATCATTGATTACAATTCCTTTGTGTCCCGGCCCGCAAATAAATCGCAGGTTTCGCAGATGGTGAGGAACAAGTAATCGCAGTAATCTGAGAATATCCAAATCTGTTGAAGCAGTTCGTGCCGAACACAACGACAATAAATTACTAACTATAGCCACAGAAGTTATAATTAATAGAATTTAACGTTGGGCTAATATAACTGCTAAGAACTTGGCCAGAAATATTTGGGTGTGTTCAAGAAGCCTAGCTGAAGATTACCAGTCTATTTGTGTAGAAACAACCCTACCCCGGCCTTTTTATCACATTGCGACGCATCATTTGCTATTACAACCGTAGGATCAATTTGATTTAAGTGCTCTTGAAAAATTCCATTCAGGAGATAACTGTAGGTAGTAATTTCGCATTGTTAGGGAATATATCGTCATAGGATATGGCTAATTCACTGAACCTGCCACTCATAGGCACTAAATCAGTAGGCCTTATCTGCAATGGGTCCAAGAGCTTCTAAGTAACGATATGCTGAGGGATATGAAAGCGAGGCCATGTTATATTGCTACATGCATGCATACTGAGATTCTAGGGGGCGACGCGCGTGTGTGCCTGACGACGAGGAGGAAGGGTGGTCTCCGCTCGCTCGCTGGTGAACTGGTCACACCATGACCACTCGTTTCAAATACATCTATTCATTTATTTATTTAAGACATACTGCAGTCCGAAGACAAAGCAGGTGGGCAGGGATTAATTACATAGAAAGCATCAATCCGCATGGTAAATTGGTACACAATTCTGAAAACAGTCCAACAAGTGTGAAAAAAAAAGATAGCAGTACACAAAAAAACATAGCGGCAAAGTGAATGTTTAAAATATTGCAGAAAGTACACGCTTTTCAAAATCCGGCCCATCACGCGCCGAAAACACATCAACAGGCAATCTATTCCACTGCTCGATTGTGCGGGGAAAGAAGGAGTGCTTAAAAAGATTAGTGCGTGCAAAATTTGGAGTTAGATTGTGCTCATGGGTGCTTCGAGTTGAACGAGATAAGCGGGGCTGAATATAAAGTCCTGGATTGATATTGAATTGTTAAGAATTAAGAAAAAACAGAAATCTTAGACGCGCAACCTGCCTCCTGTGTTCCAGGGTCATTATATTGTTGTTTTCCATGAGAAGCGATGGAGAAGCTCGGCTATGATAGCTGTTAAAGATGAACCGGACTGCCTTTCTTTGCACCATATCTAATTTGTGAATGTCTTTTTCAAGGAATGGGTCCCATGCTGCGCTTGCGTACTCGAGTTGTGGCCTAACAACGGAATTATAAGCTATAGCAATTTAACACGTGGAGGAGCTGCTTTTAGTTTGTGCCTGAGAAACCCAAGTTTTCTGGAGGCCGATGCGCAAATTTTGTTAATGTGACCGGACCAAGTTAGTCGGCTTGTTATAGTAACTCCTAGGTATTTATATTCGTCTACTTGTTTCAGCGTGTGGTTATTGAGCCTGTAGGAGGACGTGAACGCATTTTTTTTGTTAGTTACCTGGAGCAATACAGATTTGTCACAGCTCAGTTCCATGGACCATTTTTCACACCATTCAGAGACAGCATCAAGGTTACATTGCAGGTTACTTTGGTCACTTTAGGATGAAATTCGTTTAAAGAGTACACAGTCGTCCGCAAACAACTTTAAACCAATCGACGATGCGTCGATAACGTCAGAAATATCATTGATATAAATTAAAAAGAGTACGGGTCCCAGCACGCTGCCCTGAGGAACACCGGAAGTTACAGGGAGAGTATCGGAAAAACAGCTACTGATTTTAACAAACTTCTTGCGGTTAGACAGATAGCACTGGATCCATTTTATGAGTGTTATTGGTAAGCCAATTTTTTGAAGCTTTAGGATTAGTTTACTGTCAGGAACGCGGTCGAATGCTTTGCTGAAATCTAAAAAAATGACGTCAATTTGTTCAGCCTTATCGAGACTGAACATCTACTCCACAGCCCCGTCGATACGGCGTCTCTTCTTTTCCGTAACATATTTGGTGGAAGTGGAACGTTCCCCGTCCTCACCACGAAGCTAACGAACCTCTCTTCCATGCTGGTACACCAGAAATAAGGCACACCCAAACCCCAGTATAGGGCGAATGTACATCCGGTAAATTATTATTAAGGCGCCTGTCCACATGCCCCATCGACCTTTACTAATCCTTTTGATTAGGTCACTTGAACACGTGACGCTTTGGTCACTATGTTCAATATGCATACGCCCGTGCAGCTTTCCATTATATATGATTATGAGATGCTTGAGTGTTTGCATTTAGGGAATATCTGCTTGATAGAATGACAGTGATATATTTATATTGTCTTGCCAGGAGAACGCTAGAACGGCCCATTTCTGTACATTAGCAGTAAAAAAATGCTGTCTATCCAAGCTTCTAAGGTAGATAAGTATCGTTGTAAAAAGGTGTAAAGTGATTGAATGTCATGCGCAGATGCAAAGAACGCTATGTCATTCGCGTAAACATACGTGTTCATTCTTTGATGACGAGGAGTGGAGCTAAGCAAGAGAATGAATAGTAGCGGGGACAAAAGTGCTCTTTGGAGAACACTTCATGTTTGTGTGAATTTTTCTGTTGACATCTCACACTGTACGCAGTAAAACTCCCTGTCCAGCAAGAACTAAGTCGTCCACGCAATAAAAAGTCAGACAAGCCAATCTCTTTCATCATTCTCAGTAAAATTATAAAT